>BLSH010130770.1:776713-789453 GCA_018402905.1 Glandirana rugosa | reverse complement strand
AACTCAAAGCAGCGGTATGTGAAATCTCTAATTTCTGCTATCTGTCCTCAGAGCAACAGCACAGACAGCAGTAGTAAAGTAATCTATCTCAGGATGCAGGATCAGGTCTTAAAATGGCTAAAATCTGTCCCTCACGCCGTCAGCTACCTTTCCCTATACTAACCCAAGGAGCATGTGACTGCAGCACTGTGACTCCAGCTTATAAAGAGGCTGGGTCACATGATGCACCGGCCAATCACAGCCATGCCATTAGTAGGCATGGCTGTGATGGCTTCTAAGGGCAAACCAGTGAAACGCTTGTTGATTGGCTGCCCTGCAGCTTCTCAACACGTGGAGTAAAATAGCAGAACCCCGGACCGAACCCGAACGATTTTTGAAATGTCCGGGTCCGGGTCCGTGCCACGGACACCCAAAAGTTCGGTACGGACCCGAACGTTACAGTCCGGGTTCGCTCAACACTAATAGTCAATAAACAGACCAGGGTCAGTTCACATGAAAGGCAAAATCGTTTGAAGCATTCTCCAATGCAAATGCCAGGTTGGGAGGGACATTGGGGACAATGGAAACTGGTGTCTTTCCTAACTCCTTTTTTGCTGCACACCCGACATTTTTTTTGGCGTCTTCTTCCGGTCGCTGATGGGGAATATGGTCAGGAAAATGATGCTCATGCAGTCTGGGGGGGATCCTTGTTGATATATCAGGGCAGTAATGATGTTTTCAATGAAGTTTAGGTAGGGGTTGGGTCTTTCTGTTGATTTCCGGTAGGTGACGTATGCATTGTACATGGCCATATAAAAAAAGTAAATCGCAACTTTTTTGTACCAGAAGAGGGATTTTCGGGTTGATAGATAGGGCTGCAACATTTGGTCATTTAAATCCACCCCCCCACCCCCATGAATTTATTATACACGTGGATACAGTGAGGCTTTTGAATGGGACTGTGTCTTCTGAGAAGTTCCACTGAGGTGTCATTGTGGATTGTGGACATGATGTACACGTCTTTAATATCCCTCCACTTCACGGCCAACACTTCCTCGTTCCTAAGGCTTGCTGATTCCCCTTTTGTAGATTTGTGGTGACTAGACTCTGTGGGAAGCCCTTTCTGTTTTTTCTTGCTGTACCGATTGGCCATTGGGGTCTCTGGTGCTGCTGGTAGCTGCCTAGTCTTCAAACCGTTCTTCTTTTAGGACGTATTACTTCCTCCTCAAATTCAGATGATGATATACTGTCTTCGATGGGCTTGTATTCCGAATCAGAACCGGAATCGGAACTGTAACTGGGCGATGAGAGCTCCCCGCTGCTCTCATCGGTCAGGCTTAAGATTTCATAAGCCTCTTCTAGAATGTATACCCTTTTGGACATGTATGACAGGTGACACTGATGGACTGCTCGTCAGGGACTAATAAGCTGCTCGTCAGGGACTAATGGACTGCTCGGACTGGGTTGCACAACAGGCACTGATGGGCTCACGGGACAGGTACTCAGATGGAATGACAGGTACTCAGATGGTGTAACAGGTACTCAGGTGGGGTGCCAGGTACTCAGGCAGGGTGACGGATACCCTGATGGTATGACAAGCACTCTGATGGTATGACCGGTACCCTGATGGATTGTCAGGTACTCTGATGGACTGACAGGTACTCTGATGGTATGACAGGTACTCTGATGGTATGGCAGGTACTCTGATGGACTGACAGGTACTCTGATGGACTGACGGGTACTCTGATGGACTGACGGGTACTCTGATGTGATGATAGGGTACTCTGATGGTATGGCGGGTATGCTGACTCCGATGGATTGACAGGTACTCCGATGGACTGACAGGTACTCTGATGGACTTACAGATACTGTGATGGACTGACGGATACTCTGATGGACTGACAGGTACTCTGATGGACTGACAGGTACTCTGATGTGATGATAGGGTACTTTGATGGTATGGCGGGTATCCTGATGGTATGGCGGGTACTCCGATGGTATGACAGGTACTCCGATGGACTGACAGGTACTCTGATGGACTGACAGGTACTCTGATGGACTGACAGGTACTCTGATGATCTCACTGACAGATACTCAAATCGGATACAGGTACTCTGATGAGCTCAGACAGGTACTCTTTATTTTATTGGAGCACAATCTAGGCACAGTAAAAATCACAGTAATGTGGTAACTCACTGTTCCGCTCTCTTCTCCTCACACTGGATCAGTGTGTAAGGAGAAGAGCCTAGTAACAGCGCGTTACCGGTGGATTGTTTACATTTATGGCCGGCTGTGATTGAACACAGCCGTTTCGTGGTAACGAGCCAATTTCATTGGCTCTTTACCCCGATCTGGGAGGGGATGTGTCCCGAGGGACACGATCGATTCGTGATCGATGTGCTGAAGTAGCAGAGAGAAGCGGCGGACGTCATATGACGCCCGCGCAGATCAACAGAGTGTTCCTGCCAACGTCATTGTACTATGGTTCAGTAGGGAACTGGTTAAGGTTGCCCTTCACCAAATCTGTGGTGAGAAGGTCAGGCTCCACAAGAGTCTCTTGGGAGATGGAAGTAACTTCCTCTGCACCCTCACCCAAAACGTCACAGGTCGGTCTTTTGAGAGAATGCTTAACTCTTCTCTGTCCCACTGGCTCAGACACGATAGGCTTACTAGCCTCTTCTTCCTGTTCAACTACTTCTGCCTCATGCAGATCAGTTTCTTCCACTTCTGTTATGGGTCCTCCTGCATCCACTGTGGAAGAGGGAGAGGCTTCTGGTCCTCCTCCTGGCAGTGAGGGTGAGGGATCACATATGGGGACAACAGGGTCTACCAGCCACTTCACCAGATCGGTGTTGGTCCCTATGATTAGTGAACCTCCTGTGGACCCTGGCAACCGAGGACACACAAATGCCAGTGTGTCAAAATCCTGAAACTTCCCAGCCCTCAATGGATCACATGATAACTTGACCCGCAGATATCCATCACAGGGGTAATCTTCCATTTGAATACCCTGCATCTCTATATCCTTCAACTTTCGCAGTAGTATGTATGACAGATACCTCCTGTAGAAGTCTGGTCAGCAGAGTCACCAGAACACCTGAATCAGGAAGGGCTCTTGTGTATATTCCTTCCACCAAAACAAGCACTACAGACAGAGGGCCTACTAACTAGGCAGGAGGCCTGCTGGAAGCCTCTGGAACAGTAGGTTGGCATGACTGGACTCGTGATTGCTTTGGCTTCTAGCGTTAGGAATGCCGTTTCTGGCGTCGTTTTGGAGGCTGATAAGCATTCCCCACTGAAAGAGCATAGACTGCAGGTGTCCTCCATTGTTCTCTTGCAGAATCAGTGAAGGTTCTAGAAGAAGGTCCAGGCCTTCTCTCCATCCTTGGGTCACTTCTCTGAGATCCACGCCAGTCTTCTGTCCTCCTTGGTGGACTAGGGCATTCTCGCTGGTAGTGACCTACACCTCCACAGTTTAGACAGACATCTGGATTCATTGGCCTCTTGCCAGGCGCTGTGGACGAAGCTGGAGGCACATTAGGCCCTGCGGCCCCCTCAACGGACAACTCATTGAATTTCGCTGTCAGCATGTTGATCATCTCCATCATCTGGGATACCTGCATCTTCAAAGCGGCTATCTCAGACTTGAGATCCGATTATTCTGCTTCTTTTCATAATCTGGAGGTGGTGCTGGTGTCCACTTTGGTGACTTGACCCAAAGAGTCAGTAATCCTTTCCATCAGCTGTGACACTTGAGTCTTGAGGAACTCAACCTCTGAGTTACCACCATCTACACTCGCCAATCTGACCCCGACATCTACTTCTGACTTCTTGTCTTCCAACATGGCCTCCTCTTCTCGCACAATCTGGGTCAGATCTGGATACTTCAATATGCCACCATCCTGCCGAGTTCTTTTTTTTCAAATAACAGTTTTTATTCAACAAGATGCTACTGACAATACATGCATGTGATTCTGGCCACATTAAATCGTGTGGACAGCCAAATAGAGATATAAAATATACATAACACATATACTGTCATTCCTATCTTAATAGATCATTAACAATAGAACCACATAGTTTGTCAAATTCCTGCCAAGTTCTTATTAGAATGGTGATGGGATCCAATGGCTGGGCACCCCGTAAGACTTGCTGTGCATGGACCTCATCCACTTCACGGGGGTCCAATCCCTTTCTCAATATGAGTTGATGCAATATCTTATCCAGATGCCTTACATAATCGGATAGATTCTCCCCTTTATGCTGGTAAGTATGCTCAAACCAGTACAAGAGATCAGAGGCTTTTCAGTGTGGCCAAATACATCCTGCAGAATATTCAGGTAGTCTTGAGTGACACAATCTGTCTTGCTGAGCTTCAGATTGTGGATAACTTCTGATGTGAGACCCCTTAGACTCTCTGTAATTCTCTGCTTCTTGTGGGTCTCAGAGACATCCCATTCATCCAGAACTTGGATGGCTTGGTCCAGCCATTCTTCAAAACTGTCCTCCCCTGTAGGTACTGGTTGTCTTCCAGAAAAGGGCCTGAGTTTCTGGTACTCATTTCCACAGCACGTTGGATCATCCCTTGGTAATTTTGACACAAAGTCTCCCAAAGCAGCAACAAACTCTGGTCCAATCATGGCCAAGGACGGTGTGGGAGGGACCTCTTTATTTGTACCCTTAACTTGGCTAGTACTTGCTGGGCACCTCTCAGGTGTGCGTGATTGGATTAGAAGAAACTCAGCCTGTTCAGCAGACTGTACACTAGACCCTCGGAAATGGTCCCCTTCTTCCATTCTAGCAGCACATGAGTGCAAGAGGCATCTGGGTCTGGTCTAACAGCAATCAACCACACCTTCTGGCCTGGAGTCATTGTCTTCACCTCCTGGCTGATCTGTTCTTCACTCCAAGCATCTCCAGGAAGCTCAATCACTACAATTGACACGACTGGGTGAGCGCCTTCTTCATCACACCACTGGGCCACAGCAGCAGGGTCCATCTTGGCACTTTTAGGGGTGCTGTCTTAAGGGGTCTATTGCAGAGTAGTGAAAATTTCCCGGACGAGCCCCCATATGTAGCACTACCCCATAGGAGCTGCTTTAGTATGTTCAGTCTGTTACTCTGCCTTTCAACCCTAATAACAGCCTCAGTCCCCTCTGGCACACCTGGAATCACTATTTGAGTTAGTTCCCCTTTAAGAAGCGACACAATAATGGAATCACACAATTTTGAAGAATCAGAAGTATTTACTCAAGATTTTTTATATTAAAGTGGAATACTGAATCAACATAGGTTGTATAACATTGATAAGCAATTAGCAATAGGTTTTCAAAGCACACACATTAATCTATTAATAATGCAAAGAAATCTTTGAATAAGTGTGAATACAGGAGAGCACAGGATGACTGATAGGTGTCACACCACCCTATTCTATTCACTGACAATCACCAATGCAATCCACATTTCTAATACTTCCACTTGAATATAACCAAAATATGTGAAGATCCAATAGAATAAATTCACTGATGAATAGGTCCCTATTTAATTGACCATATATAACTGCTGAAACTCAGTTGGTGGTTAATATACTGATATAAGCTAGAGGATGGTAGATAAATTGGTATAGCTCAGTGAACTGTAGATAAACTGGTACAACTCAGTGGACGGTAGATAAACTGGTACAACTCTGGGCCTATATCACAACTTTACCTAGATTTCACCTGCTCTTTGAATGAGAGTTCATAAGCGAATTTCAATGTGGCGAGATTTAGCAAAGATGAAACCTACTAAGTGTGGAGAAGAAAGTAGCTGAATCTGTAGCAAATCCTTAGTCAAAGTTCAGTATGTCTTCAGCCAGCTCTGTAGTTTGGGTGCTTTGTACATAGAGAACAACTGTATGAGCAGATTCTCCAAATAGTGCACAAAGATGGGATGAACAACTTTACTGCAATAAGTTAGGAACTTCACAGTGATCACTGACTTTGCAACAACGCTACAGCTAACAGCAATCAAGTAAACTTAAGTAGTTTTACTCCAGCTTCACAGTATGGTGATAGTGCCCAATCTCCACTAGCCACAAGTATGTAACATTGGATTATCTACAAAAAGCACTGTATTGAAGGGCCTAAGCCCTCTCACCCAACCAAGAACAAGGACTGTAGTAGATATTCCCGCTGCTTTAATGATGGTGATGATAGGGCTAGAGATGATGATAATGACTCTCCAGCCTTTCTGCTCTTGGAATCAGCTTGCATTGCCTCTCTCTCTGCGGTTCTCTCCGGTTGATCGCTCCAGCTGCCCGCAGGTCTCAGGAACACACTCCGCTGATAACAGGGCCACTCTCCTAAATCATCTGCTGAAGCGCTGTGTAGTTGCAGACCACATGGTCTGTGTGAGTAGGCTGCAACTCCACTGACAAGACACACAGGGTCCTGTGTAATCAATCACCGCTGCCCAGAGAGCCTCTGCTTAAATAGCATCCCCCATCAGGCACCTTTGCTCCCAAGAATTCTTCGGCTCCATGCTGCTTGTAAAAGCCTCCTTGATTGGCTGCTGTAACTGTTCTCCCCATAGGAACATAGTACAAGTGCAGTGTAATCCAATCCTTGTGTGTGTGTGTGGAGAGAAACTCATGCAGGAAGGACAGGCAGAGTCACAAGGTACTAGCTACATATATACCGTATTTTGTAGACCCTAGAACTTTCGCAATAACCAATTAATATACACTTATTGGCATTTTTTTTAACCAAAGACATATAGCAGAATACATTTTGCCCTAAATTTATGAAGAAATTAGATTTTTTTTTATTTTTTTTTATTGGATATGTTTTATAGCAGAATGTATAAAATATAGTTTTTTTTCTTCCAAATTTTTAGTCTTTTTTCACTTATATCATAAAAATAAAAACCCAGTGGTGATGAAATACCACCAAAGGAAAGCTCTATAAAGCACAAAATAACAGTAGTAGAACAATAGTACAAAAACAGCTGTGAAGAGCTTGATTTGTAATTAGCAGTAATTCCCACTATCTGTGAAGAATTTTGCAAAGTACAGTTAGCACAAAGTAGAAACATGGAAAAGTGACGGCAGAAAAAAGACAAAGTAGTCCATCGAATCTGCCCGTTTTTTTTTTCATACTCGTTTTGTTTTTTCTTTTGTTTTTTCATCAACTTTTTTGAGTATAGATCTATGTTTATCCCAGGCATGTTTGAAGCCATTTACTTTTGACTGACTCACTACCTCTGTCTGCTGGAAGTCTATTCAAAGCATTTACTATAGGACTGCCGATAACCGTTCATTTGTCATAAGCCATGAAAGCTAGTGCTTGAGCTGGTCAAATAGTCTGATAGCTGACTTCCAATTTCTAGCTATGGTAATTTTATGGATACAAATATAAAAGTAAGGAGTACTTAACAATGTTTTACCTAAATTGAAACTTGTGTTGGGAGTAGGGTTGCCACCTCATCCCTTTAAACCCGAACATATATTAATTACACAGGTTCTGTGGCTGATTAAGGTAGTAATTAACCTCACTTGGTGCCTCATCTGCATTCAATTAGCCTGAGAACCTGTGTAATTCATATGTGTTCGGGTTTAAAGGGATGAGGTGGCAACCCTAGTTGGGAGAGCAGTAACCCAAATGTAAAATCTAGCAACCTCGGCCGGACCTCTGGGCTTCTGTTGGGGTTTTCTGGTAATGAGCAGACAGAATTAATGTTCCTTGTGTTGTAGAAGTTACCTGGAATTGTTGTCTATGCCTTACACTTTGCAATTAAAAATAATAAAGAAGGGGACTCCCCTATTTGCCCTAAATGCAAAGCCCATAATGGGGATTTCATTCATATGATCTGGAAATGCCCCAAGCTGCGAGATTGTGGATCGTGAGCGCGCGCCGCCAGAGGCGCATTCAGATGCTCACTGTATTCCGGGGGAGCCAAGGAGCGGGTAGGGTGGACTCGATGTCTGCTGGCTACCCGCGATCGTTCCCCCGCAGTGACAGAACGGGCGTCCGTGTATGTAAACACATGGGTCTCCTTTCTGACAGGGGGAAGGAATATGATCGTAGGCTCCCTGTGTATGGGAGCCGTGATCACTCTCCTCCCCCACTCAGCCCAGCCCCCACACAGTTAGTAACACAGTTAACCCTTAGAGCGCTTCCTGCAGGTTAACCCCTTCCCTGCCAGTGACATTTATACAGTAATCAGTGCATTTTCATAGCACTGGTAGCTGTATGAATGCCAATGGTCCCAAAAAAGTGTCAAAATGGTCTGACATGTCCAATATTACAGTCCCACTAAAAATTGGAGATCGCCGCCATTACTAGTAAAAAAATTCTCATGGTTTGTAAACGTGGCAACTTTTGCGCAAACCAGTCAATATACGCCGATTGTGGGTTTTTTTTACCAAAAATATGAGGAAGAATATAAATCGGCCAAAACTGATGAAAAAATTATTTTTTTTTTTATATTTTTTTTTATTTGTATTTTAGCAAAAAGTAAGAAATATTGTTTTTTTTTTTTCAAAATTGCCGCTCTTTTTTTGTTTGTAGCGGTGATCAGAAATGACGCAGAGGTGATCAAATACCACCAAAAGAAAGCTCTATTTGTGAGAAAAAAAGGATGAAAATTTTGTTTGGGTACAACGTTGCATGACCTGCAATTGTCAGTTAAAGCGACGCAGTGCCGAATCGCAAAAAGTGCTCTGGTCCTAAAGTGGGAATATTTTTTACTTTTTGCTATAATAAATATACAAAAAAAAATTCAGTTTAGGCCAATATGTATTCTTCTACATATTTTTGTTAAAAAAAAAATCGCAATAAGTGTATATTGATTGGTTTGCGCAAAAGTTTTAGTGTCTACAAAATAGGGGATAGATATATGGCATTTTTATTTTTTTTATTTTTTTACTAGTAATGGCAGCGATCAGCGATTTTTATTGGGACTGCAACATTGCGGCGGACAGATCAGACACCTAACTGACATTTTTTACACTTTTTTGGGAACCAGTGACATTATCACAGTAATCAGTGCTAAAAATATGCACTGTTATTGTACTAATGCCACTGGCAGGGAAGGGGTTTACACTAGGGATGATCAAGGGGTTAAATGTGTCCCCTCATTGTGTGTTCTAACTGTATGGGGGATGGGCTGCCTGGGGAGACACACAGATCCATCTTCCTGCATAGCAGAAAGACAGGATCTGTGTGATCTCCCCGTCAGAACGGAGGTCTGCCTTGTTTACACAGGCAGATCCCCGCTCTGTCACTGTGGGGAATGATCGTGTGTGGCAGCAGTCTGCCCCACCTGCTGATTGGCTCCCCCACTGGCCAGTGGGAGCATGCACACCCACAAAAGCCCGTTCCCGCACCGACGTACAGCTACGGCAATTCGCGGGAACGAGCCGACATAAGGGAAGTGGTTAACAAACGTTTACCGTGATTAAAAAAAATAATAATAAAGAAAATGAACAATGATTACAGTTAAAAAAAACAAAAACATTTTATTCTGTACAAATTTTCTTAAGGGGCATATTTATAATGCAGTGAATGTGAATTTCACCAAATATTCACTGATAGTAATTCCACAACTGTCATTTAGGCTGGGTTCACACCACATCACAAAGTGGCTCACAGCAGGGGTCCGGTGCATCCCCATTCACCGAAGAAGTGCAATTCGCACCGGAGCCGCTTCAGAGATGTGTGAACTGGTTCCATAGAGAGCCGGTCACAATCTCCTGACATGCAAATTAGATGCAGAGAAAGCTGAATCCAATTCCCACTAGTGTGAACCCAGCCTTAAAGCACATGCACCAGGAAGATTCACCTGCAGTGAACGTTTGGTGAATGTCAGATTAATTGCTTTATAAATATGCTCTCTACACTCATTTACTATGATAGGCATTGAACTACAAATGTTTAATGGCTTGTCAAGGAATATTACTCTAGAACTCTGTTTTTGGACATTAATTTCATATTTGCATCCCAATAGTTTTTTACAATAACTATACCCTAAATATGTGCCAACATTTTCAGTAGGGTTTTGGCTTCATATTTATTAACAGCAGGCAAGCTAAAGTACTTTGTCTGCCTAGATTCACTTACATTCAATCTCATTTCTCAATTTCATATTTGCATCCCAGTAGTTTTTTTCAATAACTATATCCTAAATATGTGCCAACATTTTCAGTAGGGTTTTGGCTTCGTATTTATTAACAGCAGGCAAGCTAAAGTACTTTTTCTGCCTAGATTCACTTACATTCGATCTCATTTCTCTGTGGGAAGAGGGATTTTGTTGGGGAGGCTGAGATGGACTTTAATGGTACCGTATGAATTGGAGATACAAAATTTCATATAAAAATATAACACTTTATTACAAATATCAATTTAAAACATACAGGTTAAAAATAGACTAACAGCACATGTCATGGCTCTGAGTATTCCTGGTCATGGGGACACTAGGATACTTGTACTTTCTGTAAACTCTACAAGTTTCGTGGGAGGACACCGCTTCTTCAGGAGTCTTTTTTATATATACAGAGATATATGTAAAAACAGAACCAAAAGCCTGTGTCAAAGTCAAGTGAAAAAGAAAACATTGTATTAGAATAACATAGCACAAAGAACACAATCTACATGTTCGTAATGAAATATAAGTATACAAAAAACATTATAATTCCCATGTGCAGACAACCCCCACGTCTGCACGTGGGAATTATAATATTTTTTGTATACTTATACTATGTTATTCTAATACAATGTTTTCTGTTTCACTTATAGTATGACACAGGCTTTTGGTTCTGTTTTTACATATATCTCTGTATATATAAAAAAGACTCCTGAAGAAGCGGTGTCCTCCCGTGAAACATGTAGAGTTTCCAGAAAGTACAAGTATCCTAGTGTCCCCATGACCAGCCATACTCAGAGCCATGCCATGTGCCGTGTTTCTATTTTTAACCTGTATGTTTTAAATTGATATTTGTAATAAAGTTTTTTTTTTATTACATTTTGTATCTCCAATTCATACTGTACCATTAAAGTCCATCTCAGCCTCTTTCAAAATCCCTCTTTCGTCATGTCCTGGGACGAAGGTACCTTATCTTTACAATGATAGTAATTTTGGGCACTTTTCACTAAATATTCCTTTCTCCATGCACATTTGTGGAATTTACAAACCTTCTTGAATGTGGATACAGAGGGTGATGCCAGCATATGCAAATTAGGATTTGAGCTAAAACCTCTAATTTTCAAGATGGTGAATTTCCAGTGAATATGTAAGGCAACTATAAGAAAATGTAAAATGTTAAGAAGGTCTAGTGACATTCTCATTATAAATATGAAAAATGTGACTAAGGCTTGGATTTCCCATTGGAGGATGATAAATTCAGTTATGCATAATCTGAATTCAATTTAACCAGCATGTCATGGTGAAAAATTGAAGGGGTCCCAGCCAGGAATAAGCAGCAAATGAATGGCAAAGCTTCTTTCTTTGAGCAGTCCATACCCTCCTTTCCCCTCCTTGTACAATGTGCAAACAACTATTTAGTTCTTAGCTTCTTTCTATTCTTCCTTCATGTTCTTAAATGTGGTGCAGATGCCATCTCCCTTAACCTAGCAAGGGGTTAATAAGCTATACTGCTTTTATAGGTTTCTTTCTGTCTGAGAACACTTGTCCCTTATGTGTTAAAGGACTAATCAATATGAATTTCCAGGCAATCTGTATGTGATTCCCAGGGGTCTTATTTACCTTACTAATGTGTGTGCTTTTTCGACAGCTGCCTCTATTAGCACCACACTTCTACAAAATTAATTACAAACCAGTTTTTGTCTTTTTTTTTTGGTACGTGTATGTAATATTTCCCCAGGCAGTCAACAGATATTATTATTGGTACTAGTAAATAATTATTTTCTTACCACAGTAATGAAAACCAGATCAAGTCAAATGTTGCAACAAATGTATTGTAATAGGCTGAATTTTAAAGGCACCATGCTTGTAAAGTATATGCTTCCATGCTGAAATCATGGAAATGTTTTTAACTAATTTAATTGTATGTTTTAATTTTTTTTCTACATTATAATCTGATTTTGAAATATTTTTCATTATTTGTAAAAAATCTTCCATGATTCAGTGGTGTTGATTTATTAAAATGGAGAGTGCAAAATCTGGTGCAGCTGTGCATGGTAGCCAACCAGCTTCTAAATTCAGGTTGTTCAATTAACCGCTTGCCAACCAGCCGCCGTTGTTACATGGCCGCAGATTGGCTTTCATGCACGAATCGCCATAGCTGCACGGCGGCTCGCGCAGGTGCAGTTGCGGGCGGGAGCGTTCCCCCGGTGGCACGCTGCATGCTGTGTGAGCGTGCCAGCGGGGAGGGTGGACTCGATGTCCGCTGGTGACCTGCGATCCCCTGTTACAGAGGCAGAAAGCGGATCCGCCGATGTTAACATGGCGGAACTGTCTTGCCTCTAGGCGGTACAATTGTAGCCGCCTAGGCGAAAGACGGAGACATTGTCCCCTAGCGTCCAGTGGTCGCCTGTAGCTCAGGTGGGAGGGGCGACCGTGCGAGTGTGTCGTACGTCGCACGGTGGCCCCCTTGCGAGGGCGGGCGTTGACGTGGACGCGCTCGGCGGCACGTCGATACCGCTAAGCACGTACTTTCGGTTAGACGCCGGTACATTGTTGCCGCCGACCAACCGTTCGCCAATTAACTTGTTGGACTTAAATCTTCGACCAACCGATGGTACGTGTCGACGTGGTCTAAAACG
>BLSH010130770.1:756212-774267 GCA_018402905.1 Glandirana rugosa | reverse complement strand
TGTGTATAAGAGACAGTGGATGTATGGGTGACGGATGGGTGGGTATGGATGTATGGGTGACAGATGGGTGGGCATGTATGTGTATGGACATGTGTATGGGTGATGAGGGGGGTCCCTGCCTGTCACATAGCGGTGCTGTGGGCACTTCAGATCCTGCCCACAGCACCGCTGCATCTCCTCTCTCCCCCCTCTCCCCCCTCCCCTGTCACACTGCACCGATCGGTGCGGAGAGGGGGGAGACAAGCCGGCACTTCCGCCGGCTTGTTTACATGTGATGCTCCGTCATTTGACGGAGCGATCACATGGTAAACGGCCGCTCCAAGCGGCCATTTACCGTGATCCGTGATGCGCCGGGTCTCACAGACCCGGCGGTCACGGATGCTCCCAGGTGCGCGCCCCAGGGGGCGCGCGGGAGCGCGATTGTGGGAGGACGTTATATAACGTCCTCCCACAACAATGAGTGCCACTTGCCGACGTGTATCTACGATACACGGTCGGCAAGTGGTTAAAGTGACGCAATGCCGAATCGCAAAAAGTGCTCTGGTCAGGAAGGGGGTAAATCCTTCTGGGGCTGAAGTGGTTAAGCTTTGACAAAAAAAAATGCCCTGGAAGCCGATTGTTTTCTATGCAGATCTGCATCAGATTTTGCACGCTCCAGTTTTAGTAAATCAACCCCAGTGTTTGCAGGGCGTTTTGATAATAATTGTAAATTCTAGTCTTTAATCTTTACTTGTTGACTGTTTTATCCATATATTCTGGAGGGTATAGTCCATTTTCAGCCTCAGTAAAATTAAAGGAAACCTGTACAAAGAGAAGTATGGAGGCTGTCATTGCTAACTTCATTCTCCAATTTCTATTTGCTTGATAGCCTCTTGCTTCAAACGATTGACCCATAACAAGAATATAAGCAACAAAGTCAGACTGAAATCAGAATTCTGATCACCATATTTAAGTCAAAGACACAAAAAATATATCACGGGATCTGCAGGATGGCTAGGTAGATACAGTTTTCCAGAAGAGGTCAGCAATAGCAGCTATCATATTACTGTACCATACTGCTAATATTAGGCACCCTTTGTTCTATATAGAAAAGCATGTGCGGTTGTTTGACGCTGACTCTACTACAATTTCTCCAGACATTGCAGAGCCTCGCTAACAACTTATGAGGGTCACTGACCTTAATTTAATGCAGTAGTGGCACAGGTGGCCCCTCATACTTTACTAGCAGATGTTTTAACCACTTAAAGACCATGTTGTGTACTTTTACTGCTGCAGAGTGGCAGCGTAGCGCGAATCCCTGTCTTTAAGCGGCGATCCGCACACGCACAGCTAGGGGGTGAGCGGGGCCGTGGGTCGGGGGGACTCAATGTCCATCGGTGACCCACGCTCGTCTATTAGAGAAGAAAAGTGGGCAACCGCTAATGTAAACACGGCGGTTCCCCGCTCTGTCAGGCGGCATGACAAAGATCTACTGATCCCCATACTCAGGATCAGTTAGATCTCTTATGCCCCTGGCAGCCCAGCCCCCACACAGTTAGAACACGCCTAGGGAACACAGTTAACCCCTTCACTGCCCCCTGCATGTTAATCCCTTCCCTGCCAGTGACATTTATACAGTAATCAGTGGCTATTTACATTTCTGATCGCTGTATAAATGTCAGTGGTCCCAAAAAAGTGTCAAAAATGTCCGACATGTCCGCCGCAATATCACAGTCCTGATAAAAAATTGCATCAATTCTCATGGTTTGTAAACGCGGCAACTTTTGTGCAAACCAATCAATATACACTGATTGCAATTTTTTTGTTTACCACAACTATGTAGAAGTATATATATCGGCCAAAACTGATCAATAAATGTGGTTTTTTTTTTTGGACATTTATTATAGCAAAAAGTAAAAAAAATATTGTTTGTTTTTTTTTCAAAATTGTTGCTCTTTTTTTGTTTATAGCGATGATCAGAAGTGACCCAGAGGCGATCAAATACCACCAAAAGAAAGCTCTACTTGTGGGGGAAAAAAGGTTGCCAATTTCATTTGGATACAATTTAGCACGGCCGCGCAATTGTCAGTTAAAGCGACACAGTGCCGAATCCCAAAAAGTGCTCTGGTCCTAACCTGGGAAATCCTTCCGGGGCTGAAGTGGTTAAAGTGTCACTAAACTCAATGGTGTATTACATGCTGTTCATACTCACTCAGTCACTATGAGATTCTTTTCTGTATTCTGCAAAAAAACTGGTTGATCCTCCTGTTCTCCCTCCCCCTTCTGTTCAAGTTCCCAAGTTAGCTAGGGATTTTGCAGAGCAGTGTTGGCAGCTCTGCACGTGCTCAGTTGTCAGTGAGTTTCTATGCTGAGCATTTTCTCCCTATCACATCTGAGCAGCCCGTGTGACTATAGAGCTAAACACAATGGGTTGGAATATTATATGTAGATTGACGGAGGCTTCAACTTCCTCTTATTCTAAAATGCAGGCTTTATTGATACCAAAACAGTTTGCAGATATTAAATATTTCTTTTTACCCTGCATTACATTTGTTTTTTTCTTTTTGAACATGTGACCAGCAGCAGAGGACTAGAAGTTCCTCCTGCTTATGTTTCCCTGCAGATAGGCTGGGAAGGAGCTGGGTCATGTGACAGCTGTATATCGATTAGGAAAAAGGATTTTTTTTAAAATTAAAATAATTACAGTGCCATCATCCACATACAGAAATAGAAGGGACAATGTAAATGAAACCGTGTGTGATTAGTATCACTTTAACCACTTGCCGACCACGTATAGTACATACACAGCAGCAAAGTGGCACGTTCCCGCAATTCGCTGTTCATAAACACGGCGGAGGGGGGACATGACAGATCTACTGATCCCTGTACTCGGGATCAGTTAGATCTGTCATGCCCCTGGCAGCCCACCCCCCACACAGTTAGAACACACACAGGGAACACAGTTAACCCCTAGATCGCCCCCTGCAGGTTAACCCCTTCCCTGCCAATGACATTTATACAGTAGTGTTTTTTTTTTTTTAGATCCAATAGCTGTATAAATGTCATTGGTCCCAAAATAATCTTTGTTTGGGTACAAGGTTGCACGGCCGCGCAATTGTTAGTCAAAGTGACGCAGTGCCGAATCGCAAAAAGTGCTCTGGTCCTACAGTGGGAAATCCTTCCGGGGCTGAAGTGGTTAAGTGAATTTTAAAACGTTTGTTACTTTTTCAAATTGCATGCTAAAAACTTTTTCCTATTATAACAGATAATGAGTCTGGTTTGTTTAACTTAGAAAAAAATGTGGTTTAGATATTTGAGCAGGGGAGGGGCCTAGATGGGCACCACGTCCAAACTGAAAACATTTGAAAAAGACATTTAGTCAAAGCGGAACTCAAAGGTAGGGTTCCAAGGACTTTAAGGGTGCCCTTCATATATTCCAATAATAATTCCAAAACAACACATATATACTAAAACATCTAGGATCAATTTATTCAGTACAAATATAAAATTCATGTATACAAAAACACATGAAAAGAAGGTTTGTTAAAACACAGACAAAGACAAGTCCTACATGAGGTCAGCTATGCCCCGCTCAACATGTTTCACCCGTAAGGGCTTCTTCAGGAGACTTTGTGGGGCTGACTGAAGTAGAAAATAAAAAAAAATGTGGTTATTTTGTACAGTAATAATCAATGTTTCCTCCATTTACTTTAGTTCTTGTGTAGATCATTTTCCATGGCTGAGTATTGTACAAGCGTAAAGACACCTGATTTTCTATGTATAGAATCTTTGCTCATGACAAAAAAAAGCACCGCCGAATGCTAAACATTTAGCAGATTTTTGTTGCTAATATGAATTTTCCTATATAATATACAATTTATCATGAAGACAACATCCTTTCTTGAACAGATACTTTCAGAAATGTAGTATGTATTTGTAGTACGCTCAGCATGTAACCTTTTGTTAAAACTTTGTCTATACGACTTGATTTGTTTTCTAGAGATTTTCATTTCTTCTTTTTACAAGAAACAAAAATGTCCTACCCCATGGAGTTTCTTTTGGTGGAAATAAGTAGAATATTTGATTTGAAGAATGATCAACACTATGCTCAAAAGCTGTGGCTGGGGGAAAGAAAGCCAAGTCATTAATATCACAGTTGCATTGGAAATCTGCCAATGGCTTTTCACATTGATCTGCTGCTGCCCCTGGAGCTTAATGCATTTAAATGAGTACTGTATCTTTCTGGATTTTTGTGTTGCTGTGCTTTTAGGTACCGCCATCCAGGTAAACTTGTTCATTGTATAAAGTGAGCAAGCAGTAAATGCTTAAAGGGGAAATAAAGCCAAACCGAAAAATGTAATGGATTGTAGCTTACCAATCATTAGATGTTATGGTTGCATTTGTTTTCTTTTTTGTTTTTAGTCTTTTTTTCCTTTGTTCTCACCTGGTGATCTGGCCACTAACACACTTCCCATCTTAAAGCGGAGTTCCGCCCACCCCTTTAAAAATAATAATAGGACACTTACCTGTCCTGGAGTCAAGCAATGTCGGCACCGCAGCTGATGTTTCCATCAGCTGTTGGGTGCTGTCGCCGCCATTGGCGGTAAGACCACTTTTACACTGGGACGTTTTTCAGGCGCTTTACTGCAAAAAATAGCGCCTGTAAAGCATTTGAAAAACTCCCCCCAATCCACCCCAATGTGAAAGCCCAAGTGCCTGCAAGCAGCATCTCTGGGGCGGTGGGGGAGCAGTGTAAACATCAGCATAGTGCGGCACACAGGAGTAAAACAGGTCTGCTGTGATACGTTGGACACGGTTGCCATAGTAATAGCAGAGTGAAAACAAGGTTTGGCTAAGAAATCACTATGCATGCGCGAGATTACGGCAGGGAATAACGGTGAAGGTGGAAGTATAGTGCACTGTGGACTCTACTTAACATGGCACAGGCTTATCCCGGGAAATAAAAATTTAGAAACGTCTGCAAAAAAAGTAAGAAACATGCCAAGGGGGTTAATTAGTGCAGAATGTGTTAGAATGCTTTATTATATTGGCTTTATTAAGAAACAGAATTTGAGGGACAGAGTTTACTACCACTTTATTCTGGGCCCACACCATTTTAAATTCGTCCTGTTCAGCAGGAACCAGCTAAATTTCAGTCTATGTGTGGACCTTCCTGACAACAGAAAACTTTCATACGATCAGTTGACTGCAGCATTGATCAGTGTATTTTGACAGCAGAGTTCTGCCATCAGAATACAATATCCCAGTGAGGAGGATTTCTTCATGTATCTTGCTTATGTGGATAGAGGAATCTGTTATTTTCCACTAAAAAACGATGCATGTATACCCAGTCTTAGATGCACTTAGAAGATTTAGATACACTAACAACTTGAAGCCAAACTCCAGCTAACATGTTTTAGGCAGACACAGCAAACTGTTTTTTCTCCTTTTGGGATACATTTTTTACAAAAATTTATGAATTAACACCCCTGTCAGTGTTAAATCATTTGTATCAACCCTCTGACTGCATGATAGCCTGTTCTGTTGAACAACAGACCTAAGGTGAAAATAAATCAAAGAAAGCCCAAAAAAGAAAACTAATGCAGTCACCACATCTAAGAGTTGTTAAGCTGCAATATAATAAATGTTTGCTTTTGAGTTTAATACCACTTTAGTATCCTATTCAATTTTTACTTGTAGTGCAACTGAACTGACAGCAATAATCAGGTAATATAAATTGATACATCTTAAAGGGAATACAAGTTCTCCAGCTCTCCAATTGAAAGCTCTTATAGAGGTACAGGCAGAGAGCCAGAGGAAGAGTTTACAGACGGCTGACATTGCACCCGCAATACACTGATTTCCAGTGCAATGCTTTGCAGGCTCCTATGGGAAAAAAAATAAATGCGCAAAAAAATGTGTACGTTTATTTTTACATTTTTTTCCTAAAGGTGAACGTAACGGAAAATTGTTATCAGATACTTTTCCTTTCCTGGCTCTGCCCCATGGCAACACACCTCGGGTCAACCCCGCCCCCTTGACCCCGTATAGGACATCCCTGTATAGAGCATAAAAGGACAGCAGTACCTGGAGACGGTGTTCTGTAACTAGCTTGCGACGGCCCAGGGTGGGAATGTGCTGCCATGGGGCAGAGCCAGGAAAGGAATATTACGGTAAGTATCTGATAACAATTTTCCTTTTTCCTGGCTCAGCCCCATGTCAGCACACCTCGGGACCTAACTAGCATACAATATGGGAGGGCAAGATAAACCTCAAGAATAGACACCAGGTGCTGCTCAGAAAAATTTATTGACACCCAGAAAAAACAGAGGATAACACTGAAGTCCCCAAGGCATTGGAATGGGAAGCGACATCTAGCTTGTAATGCTTGATAAATGTATTCGGAGAACTCCAACTTGCCGCTTTACAAATCTTGTCTGCCGGCACCTTACACCAGGCTGCCCAGGAGGATGAGACCGCCCTGGTTGAATGCGCACTGATCTCCGGTGGAGGGGAGAGGCCTTCGAGGGAGTATGTTGTTTGGATTGTTTTTACCACCCATGACGAAATCACTCTGGAGGACGCTGGCATGCCTTTCCTAGAGCCCGATGGGTATACGAAGAGAGCCTCTGACTTCCTGAATGGACTCGTCCTTAGCAAATACGTCTGCAGAATGGTTTTGTGATCCAAATCTCGCAGGGTCGAGTCCTCCGAATCGCCTGCTGTCTGAGGAAGACCCGGAAGCACTGACTGCCAGTTGAAATGAAATTGCGTAGATACTTTCGGCAAGAACTTTGGAGAGGGCCTCAGTACGACCCTATCCGGCAAGAATGTGCAGTATGGTTCCTTGCAGGAAAAAGCCGCCACCTCCGACACACGCCTTGCTGAAACCACGGTAGTGAGGAACACAACCTTCAGGGTGAGGTGAAAAAGTGAACTATCCGCATCTGGAGAGAAAAGGGGATTTTAACAACCCTTTTAGTACCAACGGCAAATCCCATCTAGGAAACACTGGGCGAATTGGAGGCCGAATCTTGATTGCTGCTTTTAAAAATCTCACTACAAGAGGATTCCTTGCCCAAGGAACGTCGGTCAGGGCAGTAAGTGCGGAAACCTGGACCTTCAGGGTATTATAGCTCAAACCCGTATCTAGACCTGACTGAAGGAATTTCAAAATGTCAGTTACTGACGGAATCCAAAACAAGAACCCCTGTTGGGTAGCAAATCCTTCAAACTTCCTCCATACTCGGTGATAGGTCCTGTTCGTAGAAGGCTTTCGTGCTGTAAGCAGGGTGGCCACTACCGACTGGGGGAGGTTTAAGCCATCTAGCTTGCCCCGTTCAACAGCCAAGCAGTCAAGGCCAGGCGGGCCGGCTCGGGATGAAGCTGGCCGTTCTGCTGAAGCAGGTCCCAGGCTTGTGGCAATCTGACCGGAGGAAATTTCGCCAGGTGACAGAGGAGCGGAAACCACGGCCTCCTTGGCCAAAACGGGGCGAGCACTATCGCTGTGACTTCGTCCTCTATTATCTTCAGCAGGCATCTGAGAATCAGCGCCGTGGGAGGGAACAAGTAGACTAGGTTGAAGCTCAATCTCTGAGATAGTGCATCTTGCCCCAGGGCCTGAGGACAATAGTACCGGGAAAAGAATCGTGGCACCTGACGATTGGTTGGAGTTGCCATCAGATCCACATCGGGCACCCCCCATTGCCTGAAGATTTGCCCCAGGTATTTCGGATTTAGCATCCACTCTGAGTTGTGGGAGAACCTGCGACTCAGGAAATCGGCCATGGAATTTTGAACCCCGGGGAGACTGCTGTCAGATTCGCCAGGTGAACTTCGGCAAAACTGAATATCTCCGCCGTCACCTGAAGAAGGGACAGGCTCCTTGTCCCCCCTTGCTTCGTTACATAAGACACTGCTGTCTTGTTGTCCATTAGAAGCCAAACTCTCTTGCCTTGAACTATGGGAAGGAAAACTAGAAGGGCCTCCCTGGCTGCCCCGAGCTCCAGCAGATTGGAGGAACAGGAAGTCTGAGGGTCCCATCTTCCTTGGGCCTTCAACTCGCCGCAGTGAGCACCCCAACCCTGCAGACTGGCGTCTGATGTGACCGTAATCCAGTCTCCAGGGTTGATGGCCCTGCCTCGAGTCAGGTTCTCTTTCCTTGTCCACCAGACAAGATCGTTTCGGATAGACCGAGGAATCAGAATCTTCTGATGCAATGAACCACGGCGCCACTGGCTGAGGAGAGCAAACTGATACTTTCTTGTATGCCACTGTCCCCACTGGACTGCTGGAATACATGCCGTAAGATTCCCCAGGAAGCTCATTCCTTCGCGGACTGTGATGACTGCTGCACTTTCCATTCTCTTTGCCTCCCTTATGATGCGAATGACCTTGTCCTCTGGAAGAAAGATTCTGTATTGCCGCGTGCCAAAAGACATTCCCAGGTAAATCAACGTCTGTGATGGAATAAGATGGCTTTTCCCTTTGTTCACCATCCACCCAAACTGGCCCAGGGTGGCAAGGACATGATCCCGGTGCTGCAACAAAAGATCTCTGGATTGAGCGAGGATTAGGACATCGTCCAAATAATGGAACACTCTTATTCCTTGCTGCCGGAGGTACGCGATTACCGCCACTAGGACTTTTGTAAACGACCTTGGGGCGGAACTGAGGCCGAACGGGAGGCATCTGAACTGAAAATGGTCTCCCGCATACACAAAGCGTAGAAAACATTGATGAGCTTCTGATATTGGAATATGGAAATACGCGTTCTCGAGGTCCACAGAAACCATCCAGTCGCTTCGGCGTATGACCGCCATGATCGTCCTGAGGGACTCCATCCGAAACGACTGTGGTTTCAGGAAGGAGTTCAGCCTCTTCAAGTCCAGGACTGGGCGCCACTTGCCCGAGGATTTCTGAACAAGGAAGAGAGGTGAGTACACCCCCTGGCCCCGTTCCATTTCTGGTACTGGAACAACAGCCCGCAACATAACCAATTCTGCGATGTAGGACTCGAGACATAGACGCTTTTCTGGTGACCTTGGTATCTTCGTAACCATCCAAATTCTTCCTGGAGGCCCAGCCTGAAATTGAAGAAAAAGACCATCCTTGACTACCTTCAACACCCAGGCATCTGTTATTTTTTCCGCCCAGATACTGCCGTAGGCGATTAATCTTGCTCCTACTGGCGGCTCCTGGGCGGGCTGACCTTCAAAAGGATTTTGCTGCGGACTTGGAAGCCTGGGGCGCTTTAGGTTTGGACTGATCGGAGAAGGTGTTTCGAGGACGCCACGAGAACCTTGAGAACTCCCTGCCCGGGCGATACGACCTGGCCTCTTTGAACTGATCCCTGGGTCTTCTGTTAGCCCGAAAGGACTGCTGTCGTCGCCTCCGGTCCTGGGGAAGGAGACCAGATTTTCCCCCTGTCACCCGGAGAATAGCCTCCTCCAATGTTTTACCAAAGAGTGTGCCACCTGCAAATGGAATAGAACACAGCGCCTGCTTTTACGCTGAATCAGCGGCCCAGTGCTTCAGCCAAAGAGCCCGCCTAGCTGTGACCGAGTGTGACATGATGCGGGAGGAAAATCTGACCAAGTCCACTGCTGCCTCCGCCATGAACTCTGACGACAACTTCAGGGCAGACTTGAGACCACACTGTCTTCTTCCGAGGGGGAACCCAAGGCTGACTCTACTTCCGAAGACCAGACCTTTACTGCCCTGGAAATGGAGGTAAGGGCCACTGCTGGCCTGCAGGCGGCCCCTGCTGTGGTGAATACTTTTTTTAGCTCAGAGTCAGCCTTACGTTCCATGGAATCCTTAAACGATACGTTTTCCTCAAGTGGCAAGGTGATATGTCTTGCGAGCCCCTGCAATGATGCATCCACCTTGGGGGGGAATCCCAGGACTCCACTTCTGATGGTTTAAACGGGTAAAGTTTATTAATTCTGTTGTGCACAGGCGGTTTTCTGTCCGGCTTGGACCATTCTTCCTCCATCAATTCCTTAATTTCAGCAATAAATGGAAACTTTGGCAGTTCCCTCTTTAAATTTGGGTAGTATCTCCTCGGCTGCTGTGTACTTGTCGAGTCATCCTCCCACTCAATAGCCTGTTTTACGGCTAAAATGAAGGAGGGAATCAAGGCGAAATCAAATGAGTAGGACTCTGGAGTTTCCTGGCCCCCTTCTGAATCCACTTCTGAGTCTGACCCCATCGCATCCGGTACCGGAGAGTCGCCCCCTCTAGGTCTGCGAACCGAACCCAAGGCAGGCGAGGGACCAGGCAATAGGGCTTTAACCCATTCTTCCACTGCTCGTCTAATGTAGGTCTTAATGTCCTCACCCCCAAATTGGCTCGGCTGGGCTGCTTCTTTAAGGCAAGGATCACAGAGGCGCTTAGTAGGCAGAGCCTGGGCTCCACAAGCCCAGCAGACTGCTGAATGCTTCACAGCAGGGCCTGGTGATTCATGGCTGCAATGCGGCTTGCTAGCAGCTCGCCCCATAGACTCCTCAGAAAGACTACGGTGGACGTGGTGGCGCTTCGCCTTAGCCTTAGCATGCCGCTCCTGCAGAGATGGAGAGTGATGGCTATCCGAGGAGGATATAGTCCTCTTACGGCTTCTAAGCGACGCACCTCTCCCCCTGAAATGAAGGGGAACAATCGTCAGTGGTCCGTAATAGGTCGTTATTTAACAACAAAAAACTCCCTTGCTTTCCCTTACCTTTCCACAGACTTCAGTGCCTCCTGTGTAGGGACCAGCGAGCTCATCCTGGGCTAGAGAAAGACACAAGGACAGCAAGAAAAGAAAAGAACTTCCACATACAGTTCATACTATCCATCCCCCTTCCCCCCTGTGCATCCCTCACTCACCAGCAGCAGTAGCCACAAATACAGGGAGACTGCCAGCGGAAGCTGCAGGGAAAGGAGCCACATTAGTATATATATAAGGAACACAGATAGCAGGATCCAGCCCCCCATCCTCTCCCCCACTCACTGGGAACACACTCTCCTTATCAGCTGGCAGCCACAGGGAAGGAACACTTTTCCCTGGATTTAAAAACGCCGCCTCCCCCGTCTGCCAATCAGGCGCAGCCAGACGGAGCACCAATCACAGCTGCGCCCACTCGGCCAACCAGGGAAGACGCCGTGACGTCACACAGGCGCGCCAGCCGGGTGGAACGCAGAACCCGGAAGTGGAGGAGAATGGAAGCAGCGGTGCCCGGATCTCCATGAAGGCTACCTGAAGCCCCACAGCACAGAAACCAGAAAGAAGCCCAGGATGGCTGCACCCGCGCGACTGATGGCAGTTTATGCCAGCGCTACCTCCGGCACCAGGAGCGTCACCATCCAAGGGTTTTACCCCCTGAACCAGGACCTTCCACCGCAGGGACAGACGGCAGGAATCGGGACGTCCGGAGCAAGGACAAGATAAGAACACCGTCTCCAGGTACTGCTGTCCTTTTATGCTCTATACAGGGATGTCCTATACAGGGTCAAGGGGGCGGGGTTAACCCGAGGTGTGCTGACATGGGGCTGAGTCAGGAAAGCCTTTTAGGCCTCATACACACAGACGTTTTTTGACGCCAACGTTTTCTGGCGTTTTTTGCAGCTCTCCATGTTAGTCAATGGCCCCATAAAAACGTTGGCGTTTTTGAGCTGTAGATGGCGTCGGTGTTAGTGAGCTGAAAGTAGAACCCACGGCCATCACGTTCTGAGGTTGTAACGTTTTGGCATTTTGTGACGCCAACGCCGCAAAACGCCAACAAACACCAACTAACGCCAACAAACGCCAACTAATATTGTACCAGCGTTTTTTGACGCCAACGTTTTTAGGTTGAAAAATAGCAGAGGGATGATTTTTTTTTTTAAGAACGCCTATTGACGCCGACGCTCACTAACGCCGATGCATAATGCCGAAAAACGCCAATTTTTTTCCTTGACGTCGGGCCCGACGTTTTGTTTATTTTTAAAGATACGCCCGTGTGTATGAGGCCTAAAACTTGAATTTAAAAATGACTTATTCCAGAACAAAAGAATGGGGTCTGATTACCTGCTAGGTAATGTTAACAGGAAAAAGCCTTCCGTGGACTCTGGGGTCTATGACTGCCTGAAACTTGAGAATCTAATCTGTTTGGGGTGACAATGATGGTCTGAGCATTTTTGGTGCACTTGTGAAGCTAACAATCAGATCAGTCACCACAGTCGCTGATGCATAATCTGATCAATTTGGCCACTAAGTGGCTGCAACCGAGGCCTTGCTGGCACCCCATATGGTGGAGAGGGTTGTGATGGACCAACATCTTTGGTCTCTGCTGGTTAACCTGCAATAATGAGTGTGCCAGAGAGACCCATATATTGCTGGTCAACTGGTGGAGATGGTGGAAAAGGACACAGTGAAGGAAAAGCTGCTCATTCCCACCACACGTTCACTTCTGTACGCTAGGAAAACGTTTTTTCTTTGGGGAAAAATGTGTTGCAGAGCCCTGGAATCAGCCTACAGGATTCCTGGGAAGACTCAGCCTCTGCCCTATTGTGGGAGCAACTGATAACCTCCGTGCCCCATACAATGCCAGAGATGTCATGACTAGGGGAATATTAGGGCACAGTGCCCATGGCAAGAGGTTTCCATGTTGCTAGGGGCTCAATGCAGGCTCTTTCTCTTTGCAAAAAAAGCCTGTATTGCACACCCCCTTTTTAGTGGAGGAACCTTTGAATACAAATGTGGTCATCGACAAGGTTCCAGTGACTTCTCTCCTGGACTCAGGGAGTAGGGTAACTATGGTAGAAGATACTCTGGTGAAGTGGGATCCATGACCAAGACGCATCCGGTCATCTGTATCCATGGAGAAGGACCTATGCACTGGTGTCTATGCCTATTACCACCATCTGTGGAACTGTTGAACATGAGGTGAGCAGACACTGCAGAGACCTCTATAGACCTGCCCTTCCTGATCTGGAAGTGTCCTAGGGGGTTTTTGGCATGGCCAAATGGAAGACCCTACCCAGATCTGGGCTAAAGAACGGATAGTGGTTGTAAATGAGGTTCCCCAAGAGCCAGGGGCAAATGAGAGATGGCTTCTTTTTCTGGTAAACAATGATGTACCCAAGTGATACAGATGGAAGGTCCTTGATCTGACCCATAATGATATTTTGGGGAGACACCTGGGAGCTGAGAAAACAAAGGTGCTTTTAACAAACCAGTTCTACTTGCCAGAATTACAACCTGACATAAAGAACAACTGTATGTCTTGTCTCACCTGACAGTTAACCGCTCCTGTATCCTACTTGCATAGCCCCTTGGTGCCCATGGCTAAGAATTAAAGTTCCTGTTGAACAGATAGTGACGGATTTAGTAAGCCCCTGGTGAAATCCACCTGAGGTAACCAGAACATACTGGTGATCCTTGGTTATGCAACATGATACCCTGAAGATGTATCTCTAGGAAACACCTTTTCAAAGACATTTGTCAGAGAATTGTTTAATTTTCAGTAGGGGCTGAGAATCCAGGTGGTGTTAGACCTCCTAAGGAGGGGGAATTTACAGTGAACCCTGAAAAGTGTGCTTTAGGCATGAAGGAATGTAGTTTGTGTACAAAGAGGGATGGTGAAGCCCCAAGTCAACAAGGTGGAAGCTATACAGTATTGGCCCCGCCTCTTCACCAGGTGCATGAATACTTGGCATAGTGGGGTCCTAGGGACAGTTTGTGCCTAAGCTTGCAATAATAGTGGTGCCGATGACCGATCAGACCAAGGCTCAGAGGTTGCTTGTGGTTGAATGGAATGCAGATGTGTAAAGGCCTTCCTGGAGCTCCAGTCAGCACTGTACCAACATCTTATTCTGCTAGCTCCCAGATGTCTCTGATATGGGACTAGGAGCTGTTTTGTTACAGGTAATCCATAGAATGGAGCATCTTGTCTTCTCTCTCAGTCAGAAATTAACTGTAGTTGAGAAAAGCTGCACTTTAGTAGAACAGAAATGTCATTAAATGGGTTTTAGAATCTCTTTAGTATTACCTGTTGGGAAGGTAATTCAAACTTCTCCGACCATGCTCCCTTGATGTGACAAAATGCCAGGATTACCCGATGGTTCCTTTGGTGGAGCATAGACCCATCAAACCCCATCAGCATACTGATCTTTCTTGACTTCTTGAGAAGCTTTCTCTTCAAGTGCAGGAAAGAAAATATATGTTGACATAGTCTAAAAACCCCTGAGCTTGCCTACCAGGAAGCTGTCACTGTACAGAGCCAATTTTACTGTAAGTGGCCAAGGCATTCCCTACCCCAGAGTCACATGTATACTAGGGGAGTGTATATGGTGGGGAATGCTTCAGTCGTTTATGATTGGCTCTGTACAGCATAGCTCCCAACTGTCCCTGATTTTGAGAGACTCTTGGTACAAATTCCCTCTGTCCCTCTTTATTCCTCATTTGTCCCTCATTTTGGTCTGATCTATATAGTTGTTTGTTAAATGCACTATTTGTCTTTCAAAACGTGTTTCCCAGTGCTAAACCTTTCATCCAATTTCTAAATTGCTGCATTTGTATATTTCAAAGGAATAGTAGTGGTAAAAAAATGCACTTGTGGGTTTAACTAATCTTTTTTTTTTCATAATTCTCCTTTAAGGGGGTGTGGCGGGGGGTGTCCTATACCTACATACTTTTTCTATTATGTGTCCCTCTTTCCCATCTCAAAAAGTTGGGTGGTATGTGTATATTGACAGCTTCCTGATGAAATAGCTCAAGAGGATTCAAACTGGGATCTGAGCACACCTGCGCTCATCCCCACTGGTACTATGCTAGCCTAGAAAGAAGAATTTGTTTTCCCTTTTTGATGGTGTAGCTTTTGTTGGTTTCACTGGTTAAGTTCAATAAAGGATTATAAGCTAGCGTCCTAAGATCCAGCTGACCCCCAAACTGTATATACACTGTATATTGGGCCCAGTTTGGACATTTTCACTTAGGGGTGTACTCACTTTTGTTGCCAGCGGTTTAGACATTAATGGCTGTGTGTTGAGTTATTTTGAGGGGACAGAAAATTTACACTGTCACAGCAGAAGTCCATAGACGAAACGCGTCTGACACATCCACACGGCAACTTGTTCATGAGATAAGCAGAGACAGCTGCATCTATCCTGCTGGTCGGGGGGAGCAGCAGTCGGAGTGAAGAGGTGAAGTGACTTGACATCATCGGATCTCTGGCACTACATTGAGCCACTGCGCCTGTTTTTATTATTTTAAATGTGAGTACCCTAATATAGGGGCTTGAGATGTATGGGCAATAAAATTGTGTGGTTTTAAAGGATAACGCACTATGTGGAGCCTTTTTTTCTCTCCTTTTTTCTACTAATCTGAATGGAGTGTCCAAGGAACAGTATCAAGAATCTACACTGACCGATAAGATCAAGGGAGGGTGAGGTGAAGCAATTCCTCAGGTGCCTATACCATCACGGCAGCGCTAATCGACGGGATCGAGAGCTGTTCAGTATCATTGTGATCATACACGTGAGATTGCCAAACACGAGAGTGTGAGGCCAAAGGATTCGGTGAGTGCGTTTCCTGGTGGGCGAGAATGAGGATCGTATGATGTATAGTGTTTACTGATATGAAGAATCGGTGGGAGCTGTATATGCGATTTCAAGGAGTTTCATATATGCTCATTTAAAACGACCATTGGAACTGTGATTGAGCGCTACAAGATGTTACAATTATAGTGGACAGTTTAGTAATGTCATTTGTTATAAGAAAATTTACACTGTTATACAAGATGTACACTCACTACTTTACATTGTAGCAAAGTGTAATTTCCTCAGTGTTGTCACATGAAAAGATATAATAAAATATTTACAAAAATGTGAGGGGTGTACTCACTTTTGTGAGACACTGTGTATATATATATATATATATATATATATATATATACATATACAGTTGTATGCAAAAGTTTAGGAACCCCTGACAATTTCCTTGATTGTCATTTATAAACATTTGGGTGTTTGGAGGTTTATTGGATTAACAGAAAATGTGCAATATGCATCAAAACGAAATTAGACAGGTGCATAAATTTGGGCACCCTTGTCATTTTGTTGATTTGAATACCTGTAACTACTTAGCACTGATTAATTGGAACACACAATTAGTTTGGTGAGCTCATTAAGCCTTGAACTTCATAGACAGGTGCATCCAATCATGAGAAAAGGTATTTAACCTCCCTGGCGGTATTCCCGAGTTTGGCTCGGGGTGGATTTTCTGTACCAAGAACGGTAACCCCGAGCCACACTCGGGATCGCATCACTGGATCCAAGGCAGCGTTACTCACCTTGTCCCCTGGATCCAGCGATTTCCCCCTCTGTGTCTGTGTGCTGGGCTCCGTTCCCTGCAAGCATCACATCGCACGGGGGCGGAGACCGGCGGCAAATTCAAAAAGTGAAACACACAGTAAACATACAGTACACTGTAATCTGTAAGATTACATTACTGTATGAAATCATTTCACATCCCCTTTGTCCCTAGTGGTTTGCCCAGTGCCCTGCATGCACTTTTATTTTATATATGTCATTCTTTCTGCCTGGAAACTTGAGAATGTCCATGGCAACCAAAAAGTGTCCCTTTACGTCAAAAGCGGTTTTTGATCAGCTAGAAAACAGCGATAGTAAATAAGAATCATTTGCAGAATTGAGTGATACTGATTTTGGGGGAAATTTATCATCAGACACTGAAAGTGACAACAGCGACAATTCTGCAACTGAGCAAATTTCAGTGTTTTTGGTTTGATTACATTATTGAATACATTTTATTACTATTACGTTATTATTTTTAGTTATTTATTATATTATAATTTATGATTTCATGTTTCAAACTTTATCATACACGGGATGTCTACTAGACTCTGGTTTGGACAGATTTAAGTGAGTTATTCCTAAGAATTACAGGCCTGCAATATAAAACACCAAATTTCCATGCAAAATAATGTACCGCTTTCAGCACCAAAAGTCTGAAATAATCATACCGCCAGGGAGGTTAAGGTGGCCAATTGCAAGTTGTTGTTCTCTTTGACTCTCCTCTGAAGAGTGGCAACATGGGGGGTTCAAAACAACTCTCAAATGACCCGAAAACAAAGACAGTTCTACATTATGGTTTAAGGGAAGGCTACAAAAAGTTATTGCAGAGATATAAGCTGTCAGTGTCCACTGTGAGGAACATAGTGAGGAAATGGAAGACCACAGGCACAGTTCTTGTTAAGGCCAGAAGTGGCAGGCCACATAAAATATTGGAGAGGCAAAGGTGAAGGATGGTGAGAACGGTCAAAAACAGCCCACAGACCACCTCCAAAGATCTACAACATCCACTTGCTGCAGATGGTGTCACTGTGCATCGTTCAACAATTCAGCGCACTTTGCACAGGGAGAAGCTGTATGGGAGAGTGATGTGAGAGAAGCCTTTTCTGCACACACGCCACAAACGGAGTCACTTGAGATATGCAAATGCACATTTGGACAAGCCAGCTTCATTTTGGTCATAACAAGGGGCATTATGCATGGCGGCAAAAGAACACAGCATTCCAAGAAAAACACCTACTACCCACAGCAAAATTCTCCATCATGCTGTGGGGCTGTGTGGCCAGTGCCCAGTAATGGGAATCTGGTTAAAGTTGAGGGTCGCATGGATTCCACTCAATATCAACAGATTCTTGAGAATAATGTTGAGGAATCAGTCACAAAGTTGAAGTTACGCCGGGGCTGGATGTCGGGGCCGCATTGAAGTTGAAACACTGACTAAGGAGTTGTAATAAGAGTTCTTAGACAACTATAACTCACCTTAGGTACGCTGGGAGTTGAAATTGGTCTAAGGGTAATGACCCGTGACCGGTGTGTCGGGGTGTCGTACTACCTCTTAAAACGACACCCATCATCCACAAAAAGAACCTTACGACACAAGAAAACGGCGGTACGTATTACGGGGAACAATACTGGTTTTACTTCGACCGAACAGGTTTACACGTAAACGTATAGAGTTCACTGAGGCAAACACCGCACACACGTCTTTTCCGAAGAGAGTGTAGTGAGAGGGTATGTCGAAGAG
>BLSH010130770.1:713478-753246 GCA_018402905.1 Glandirana rugosa | reverse complement strand
CAAGCATGTTTGAAGCCATTTACTGTTGACTGTCTCACAACCTCTGTTGGTAGTTTATTCCAATCATCAACCACCCTTTCAGTAAAATAATACTTTCTAAGATTAGTTTTGAACTTCCCCCCAGTTAGTTTGAGGTCATGTCCTCGTGTTCTTGATTTTGGTTTCATATTTAAAAGACTGCCCTCCTGAACCTTATTCACCCCCTTGAGGTATTTAAAGGTTTCAATCATGTCTCCCCTCTCCCTTCTTTCCTCCAGACTGTACATATTAAGTTCCTGAAGTCGCTCTTGATACGTTTTATCCCCCAGACCTTTCACCATTTTTGTTACCCGTCTCTGAACTCGTTCTATTTTATCAATATCTTTTTGTAAGTGAGGTCTCCAGAACTGGACACAGTATTCTAATTGAGGTCTCACTAAAGATCTATATAGAGGAATCAGAACCTCCTTCCGCCTGCTGGTGATCCCTCTACTGATACATCCCAGAATTCTATTTGCTTTTCCCACTGCCTGGTTACACTGTTTGCTCATTTTGCAATCATCTGAAATAAGCACCCCCAAATCTTTTTCTTCTGTAGTGCTGGCTAACACTGTGCCCCCAATGCTGTACTCTCTAAGCAGATTCTTTTTCCCTAGATGCATTATTTTGCATTTAGAAATATTGAACTGCAGTCTCCACTGCTTTGACCAATCTTCCAGCAATGCCAAATCATGTTCCATGTTACAGACCCCTCCAGGGACATCAACCCTACTACACACCTTTGTATCATCAGCAAAGAGACATACATTGCCCAGCAAACTTTTAGTTATATCACTTACATATAGGTTGAATAGAACAGGACCCAGTACAGAGCCTTGTGGTACCCCACTAGTGACTGGTCTCTGTTCTGAGTGAACCCCATTTACAACCACTTTACAATATTAATGGATGATTGTAGAAAAGGGATGTGTGGAGAAAAGTGCCCTGAGAAAGAGGAATGTGTGGGAGGGTATCACAAACCGATAAGGAGACAGGGGAGTGAGCTGAATATATACCCCCAAACTCCTCCTATAAATTCATGCCACCATACTGGCCTTCTTATTTATGATCTCTGGACCTAGACATACACAGAACCATCTAAAGACGCTGCGGGACTCACAACATAACACAGACCTGAGGTGTGCCATGGTTAGTTGGTCGGTATGCCAAAACGGGGGCAAAGAGACCAGAATAGGGAAATTAATATTTTATTGAACAGGTTGTGTTACTGATCGAGCTTGATAAATGCCTGTGACATTTCGACCTGTGGATATGGTATGTACCAGGAGAAGCAAGGGGATCTCTGCCTGCCCAAACTCCTGATGACATGAGCCGGGACTCCAGCCTGGAGTCAGCCAAAGCCGCTCCGATGCGGAAGAATGACTTGAATACAGAGTGGGGACGAACCCTGCATTGACAAGGAGAACGCGTACATGCTGATGACTTGACTAGCGCACCCGTGGAGGCCACTGCATGTGTAACTACATGAACTTTGTGAGACAAAATCCAAGTGAGTGATTTGTGCAAAAGTGTCGAACAGGCATGGACCGCTTCCCTAGCAGAAGGTGAGTTTTTTGTTTACAAATGCTTTTTATTGGGTTATAGTACAGAAAACCATATATACACCTCCCTACTGTCACAGATCTTGCGGGACCTTCCCGGAACTTCAACCAAGTCCCGCAGTCCCGCACGCGCATGCTGAATCCTGGGGCAGAAGGCCGGAACAAGTTCTCAACTCCCATAGGTTAATTTGCAGGCAGCCGGCAGGGAGAGATGCCCAGTGGTGACTGGCAGAGGATCAAAGGGGGCACGCCAGGCAAGCAGGGCTGAAACTGGGGGGGGGAGCGGGGGCATTCCTCTCAGCTTCCTTTCAAAAGGCAGCGCAGCAGGTTGAATCCCCGGCGGGGTACGCATCTCGCATACCTCCCAACTGTCACGGATCCTGCGGGACCTTCCCGGAACTTCAACCAAGTCCCGCAGTCCCGCACGCACAGGCTGAATCCCGGAGCAGAAGGCCGGAACAAGTTCTCGACTCCCATAGGTTAATTTGCAGGCAGCCGGCAGGGAGAGATGCCCAGATGACTGGCAGATGATCGAAGGGGGCATGCCAGGCAAGCAGAGCTGAAACTGGGGGGGGGGGGGGCAGAGGCATTCCTCTCAGCTCCCTTTCAAAAGGTAGCGCAGAAGGCTGAATCCCAGGCAGGGTACGGATCCCGGCTCCCCTGCGATTAGTGGCAGTGCAGGCTCACTGTCACTCCCAACAGCTGGTGGTGTGTGAGTTCAGCGGCTCCCTGTGTGAGGGAGTCAGGTCACTAGCCTGCATTTCTTAGGCTGAATCAGGCTGCACTGTCACAGGCTTACCTGAGCTGTAATTACACAGGGAGCCGCCAAACTCACACACCACCAGCTGTTGGGAGTGACAGTGAGCCTGCACTGCCGCTGATCACAGGGGAGCCTGGATCCGTAGCCCGCCGGAGATTCAGCCTGCTGCACTGCCTTTTGAAGAGATCTGGCAGGGACCCCGGGGGAACAAGTCAAAGTAAGCTTTTTCCAGGCTCCAGCAGTATCTGTGGTGTTCCAATCTTGAAGTGATCATCCAACCCCGGGAGATCAGATCTTTGAGAATTCAGTGCTTGTGATCCGTGGGGGGCTTGGGGTGGTGACATCAGCCACTCCCCATCTGACACCATCAACTGCCCTACTGATACCCTCAACTGCCCTACTGACACCCTCAACTGCCCTACTGACACCAGCCACTGCCCTGCTGACACAATCAACTGCCCTACTGACACCATCAACTGCCCTACTGACACCTTCAACTGCCCTACTGACACTGTCCTTTGCTCTACTGACACCCTCAAATGCCCTACTGACACCATCAACTGCCCTACTGACACCCTCAGCTGCCCTACTGACACCAGCCACTGCCCTACTGACACCGTCCACTGCTCTACTGACACCAGCCACTGCCCTACTGACACCAGCCACTGCCCTACTGACACCGTCCATTGCCCTACTGACACCAGCCACTGTCCTACTGACACCAGCCACTGCTCTACTGACACCCTCAACTGCCCTACTGACACCAGCCACTAACCTACTGACACCGGCCACTGCCCTACCGACACTAGCCACTGATCTACTGACACCCTCTACTGCACTATTGACACCAGCCACTGCCCTACTGACACTAGCCACTGCCCTACTGACACCATCCACTGCCCTATTGACACCATCAACTGCCCTACTGACACCATCCACTGCCCTACTGACACCAGCCACTGCCCTACTGACACCAGCCACTTCCCTACTGACACCATCCACTGTCCTACTGACACTGTCCACAACCCTACTGACACCATCCTGTGCCTAACTAACACCATCCACTGCCCTACTGACACTAGCCACTGCTCTACTGACACTGTCAACTGTCCACTGCCCTACTGACACCATCCACTGCCCTACTGACATTGTCCTCTGCTCTACTGACACCATCCATTGCCCTACTGACACCATCCACTGCCCTACTGACACCAGCCACTGAATCTTCCCTGGAACTCAAATTAGCAAAGAGGAAAGCAGGGCAAGGAGGGACTCAGAGGAGGGATTGGGATGCATAAATTAGAAGAGGGGGACAAAAGTGAGCCAAGAGGGGATTTGGGGTGTGGAGGTGAGAGAATAGGGGAGTCTGAGGTGCAGAAGGGGGTTTCGGGTATAGAGATGTGTAGAGGAAAGGGGATACAGAGGTGAGCAGGAGGGTTGGGAGTCCAATGTTGAGCAGGGTGAGATTAGGGAGTAGAGTTTAGCAGAGACAGTGGGGTGCAACAGTGAGCAGAGTGGGAAACAGGTTAGGAGAAGGAGAGGAGTTGTGGTGCAGAAGTGAGCATAGAGGGGGAGTTGGGGTGAAGTGGATTAGAAAAGAGGGGAGTTGGGATGTACAGGTCAGCAAGGGGGGGGGGGTTGTGGTGCAATGGTGAAAAGGGAGGGGATAGGGTGCAGATATGAGAAGGAGGGGTTAAAGTGCAAAGGTGAGTGTAGAGGTAAGCAGAGTAGAGGTGCAGAAATAATCAGAGAAGGAGGTTTGGGGAACAGTTTACCCGAGAAGGGGATTTTAGGTGTAAAGGCAAGCAGATGGAGGTGCAGAGGCAAGCAAAGAGGACTTTTGGGGAACAGAGGTTAGCAGAGGGGGAGCAGTTGTGGTGCATAGGTTAGTGGGGGGAGTGCAGCTGTGAGCAAAATAGGGGGGTTGGGGTGCAACTTCTCCCCCAGAAATCATAGCCCCAAATAGAGTACAGGGGAAGGGCAGAGTATACAGACAGGAGGCAGTGTTTATAGGGAGGGGCTGTAGTGTAAAAAGGCCATGCTCAATATTTAGCATAATTTACCTAAACCCACTTTTGCCAAAGCTCGCTACTCGCGCACTGCAGGTTGCTGTCTTCCTAATGTGTCCCTCATTCTCAAGTTCAAAAGTTGGGAGGTATGTGTATACCATATTACGGCACACTGTAAAAGTGGCACATTGTAGAACTACATAGCTCCCAACTGTCCCTGATTTTGAGGGACTGTCCCTGATTTGGAACAAAGTCCCTCTTTCCTCCATTTGTCCCTCATTTTGGTCTGATCTATATAGTTGTATATACAATGCACTACTTATCTATCAAAAAGCATTTCTCAGTGCTAAATCTTTCATCCAATTTCTAAATTGCTGCACCTGTAAATTCCAAAAGCCAATATAAAGGAATAGTAGTAGTAAAAGAACACTTGTGGCTTTGAACCAATCATTTTTTTGTACAATTCTCCTTTAAGAGGGTGTAGCAGGGGGTGTGGTCTATGTCTACATACTTTTGCTAATAGATGTCCCTCATTCCCATCTTATAAGGTTGGGAGGTATGCATATACAACAATTAAAGCTCAGCATAAAAAAAGCACTGAATGGCTATTTTATCATAATTGCAAGACAATGTTTTAAACAGTATACATACGCCATGTATAATATTGTGAACAAACCAGAAAGCAAAGGAAAAGAAGAAAAAAAGAGAGAGAAAAAAAGAAGTCTTGGCACTCAGTATAAACTTTGGCATAATAAAGTGCTTTGCTTTATAGTTGGTGAACAGTAGCTACATTGGTCTTATAAAAGGCCCCAAAAAGACCACAGGTCTAGACGATATACCAGAGATGAGGACCCATTAGTTAGTGTAGGGGACAATCTCTCAGTTCATGAATATCTCAATATGAAGACCAGGTCAACCATTTATTGTGAATTACGTGCATTGTGTCCATGACTGTATGGTGTATTTTCTCCATAAGTTTTATGGCCTCCATCCTCTGAATAACCTGTGACCAGGGGACTGAAGGGGACTGCCAGTTTAAGGCTATATGAACCATACTAAACAATGTATGAGCCAATTTCAGGCATGGGGCAACATCTCTGGCAAAAATAGGCACATAGGAAATGTGAGAGTAACAAATGAACCCGCAATACGGGACACCCATGATGACACCTGTTGCCATAAGGGTTTAATAGCTGTACAGCTCCAAAAAATATGAAGATGAGTCCCCCTGTCTGGGCAGACCCTGAAGTATGTATCTGGTTCAAGTGGGAACATTCTATGCAGCTTGGCAGGGGTGTAGTGCCATCTGGTATGCAGTTTAACCACTGTCTCTTTGATGGCAATTGATTTAGTGCACTTGTGCATGTTCGATACCATATCCTGCCAGTCTTCGGCTGAAAAGTATTGGCCTCAGTCTCAGCCTGCCACTGTAGGTCATGCTCATTGAGTAGTTTATATATCAATGAAATTGTGCCTCTATTCCTAGAGGAGGCATTGCATATCTGCCCAATGCCAAGGCTCGACTCCCACACACCAATCTATAATGTTCTGAAAAAAGTGTTGGAGGTAACTAAAGAAATCTATGTGTGGGATGTCAAATTGCTGTTGGAGGGTAGGGAATGAGACAAAATTGGCTCTATGTTGGAGAGACTCCAAGGTTACCAACCCCTGGTTAATCCATCTACCAAATAAACTAGGAACAGTAAAAGCTGGGGGGAAATTTGGGTTTCCTAAATAGGTGGCTAAGGGAGAGGGTGAAGAGCTTAGGCCAAATTGATCTTTGTAGAGAGACCACAGGTAATATGATTGGCCGACCACCTGGTTTTGTATGGTTATATCTTTAAGGTGTATCGTCTTAGACCACAAGAGGCCAGGGAGGAAGAAAGGTTCCCTGGAAATTCTCTCAAAGCGAAGCCAGGGAATCAGAGCAGAGGTGCCTGCCATTGAGCCATCTGTATTAGTCTAGCAGTCAGATAGTATTTACACAGACTAGAAAGGCCAAAGCCTCCATGGGATAGTTGTGTATACATAAGTAGCCCGTCCATTCTAGGCCTCTTGTTTTGCCAAATAAACGTATTAACCTATGTTTGTACTGCCTCAATCGCCAACCGGGAGACATAGGGGTTTATTTACTAACACTGGAGAGTGCAAAATCTGGTGCAGCTGTACATGGTAGCCAATCAGCTGCTAACTTCAGCTTGTTCAATCAAGCTTTGACAACAAATCCTGGGAGCTGATTGGTTTCTTTGCAGAACTGCACCAGATTTTGCACTTTCCAGCTTTAGTAAATCAACTCCATAGAGTGGTAAGGTTCTGAAGTAAAGCGACAATTTGGGGAGAATTGACATCTTCACCGCTTGGATCCTACTGTTAGAGAAGTAACATTTCTGCCAGTAAAATCTGGCTGTTTCCGCGGTGGTGCACACGCCTGTGCGCGTTCGCGCCCGCGTGCGTGCGCGGGCATGTGCGCGCGCACGCGCTGGAAACGGCGCCAAATGGTGCTTTTCAAACCCGGAGATCCCTGCAACAAGTGCTGCTCGTTCTACAGCATCCGTGACCTGTGAGCCTCAGCTCCTTCTACCTGTTCCTGTGTTTGTTCTGCCTCCTGTTTACCCGGCTTGTCCTGACCTGCTGTTTTGCTACCTGCACCGACCCCGGCTATCCACGACCATCCGATTGTCTGCTCCCTTGTACCTCTGCTGCCCGCCCGTTAACAAACCTTGCTTGGACTTGACTACCCGCCTGCCTGATCCTTTTGTACCTTCCTGCCTGCCTGTTGCCGACCCAGCCTGCACGACCATCCTTCTATCTGCACGTCTTCTGGAACCTCGCTACATCATCAGTGACCATCCAGCCCTCGTGCCATCCCGCACTCTTGGACCTCTGACTACTCTACCAGGGGTCCTTGAATCGGGTGCGCAAGAGCGGTTGTTCCCTGCACAAGACAGACTTCACCACCAGGTTCGTGACACCTACCCAGGAACGTAATGTTGTAGGAGGACCATATCCTCAACCATTGTTTAATGCGAGAGAAAGTAGCAGGATAATTAGACTGGTATATCTTTTGCAGCAAAGTGGCCAATCTAATTCCCAGGTATGGCAGACAGTCCTTGAACCAAGCGAAATGGAATTTATCTCGCAGTCTCCCAGTCAGCGAGGGGGGGGCAAGTTAATAGGCATAGCCGTGCATTTGGCCGTGTTAACCCCCAGGCCCGACAAGTCCTGAAATGTCCGGAGAGTGGAGACCAAGTTGGTCAGGATTATCAAGGGGTCCGTCAGGAAAAGCATCATCCGCATACATGCTTAACTTAAAGTGCTGGTCCCCCTTGACATAACCCTTAACATCCTGATTCAAATGAATGGATCTTGCCAAAGGCTCAATCACCAAAGCAAAAAGTAATGGGGAGAGAGGGCAGCCCTGCCGTGTTCCATATCCCAGTTCAAAGTATTCAGAGTTGCACCCAGGGAGCTTGATTCTAGTTTGAGGATGGGTATAAAGGGCTTTAAAACCATGCACAAATTCACCCCGATACCTAATTTGGATAAGACGTTTTCCATATAAGGCCAGAGAACACTATCAAAAGCCTTGTGTATGTCAAGGCTTAGCATCATGACCTGGCGCAAGAACAAATTGGCGTCTTGGATTATATTACAGGCCAAACTAATATTGTCTGTTATCTGTCTGGAGGGGATGAAACCCGTTTGATCGGGGGAGATTAAGGTGATGATAACTTTTGCTAGGCCATCCGCTAGAACCCGGCCAAATAGTTTCAAATCATTATTGATAACTGAGACTGGGTGATAGTTTTGGGGGAGTGAATGATCCTTATATGGTTTGGGTGAATGGGACATGTTGGCCAGCAGCATGTCTTCAGGAAATTGATGGCCATCCAAGATATAGGTAAACAATTTGGAAAGGCGAGGGGCGGGTTGATCCAAGAATTTCTTATAATATAGAGTTGAAAACACAGGGGCTTTGGAAGTTTTTAATTAAGCTATTATTCATGATATCTCGTCTGATGAGCAGGGCGCATTCAGAGAGCGAATCTGTGCATCTGACAGCTGTGGGAGCGAGAGATTCTGTAACCAAGTTAGGGAGGCGGGGCACGGCAGGGCTGAGGACAGGGGCAGAAGGGTTTTATAAAATTCAGAGAAGATCTTGAGAATCTCCTGGGAAGAGGGGAGATCACTTGCTCTGTGGCATTTCTGAGTTTATACACACGGAGTGATTCATGTAATTTTTTAGAGGAAGCTGTATTGTTGTATAGTAAGAAGCGAGCTCTCGACCACCAAAGTGATTTTTCTGTATCCTCTGAGAGTATAGTCTCTAATGCAGATAGTTTAGTTTAATTTGAGTGAGAATGTCCGGGGAATTTGATGTGCTGTGGATATGATATAGTCTGAAATCTTGTGTAAGGGAGCAGATAGCCCGCATTTCTTCTTATGGGCTGCTATATCAATGAGGTAGCCCTGCATGACTGCCTTGTGGGCTGCCCATAACATTGTAGGGGAGATATCATCGGTGTCATTTGTGCAAAAACACTCTCTAAGGCGCTCTGATAATTGATTAAGAGTATCTGTATCGGTGAGGAGGGAGTCATTTAAGTGCCAGGCAGCTACTCCTGGATCGAGGCCTATATGAGCAGTGTGAAATTATACTAATTGGTGATCTGACCAAGTATAGACATGGATTTGGGCTTTAGAGGAGTTGGCTAGCAATATCAGGGAGCATACAAAAGATGATTAAAGATCACCAAGGCACTTATTACACAGAACCAAAGTCCTTAAAACATAACTTTTATTAAATTAGAACATTTCAGAAAAATTATTACAACCACTGTGGCAAAAGATTAAAATCTGACAACGTTGTCAAGGTCACAACCTGGGTGACCTGGGTGCAGATGGCTAATGGTACAATGAGATGCTCCGGATGCAAGAATTTAGGAGAGGAGGGAAGAGTCATGTAAACCTGCAAGGTAATATGCAAACGCTACCCAGGTCACCCAACCATCCCAGAGACACTATCCTGAACTGTCCATAGGGGCATTTTTTTACTTGGGATTTTTTCAACATTTTTGATGCATGGTTGTGTTTACTTACCTGAATGCATAGTGGTGCATGAGGCGGGTGATGTATGGGTACTGGACGCGTCCAGGTTGTGACCTTGACAACGTTGTCCGATTTGAATCTTTTGCCACAGTGGTTGTAATAATTTTTCTGAAATGTTCTAATTTAATAAAAGTTATGTTTTAAGGACTCTGGTCCTGTGTAATAAGTGCCTTAGTGATCTTTAATCACCTTTTGTATGCAGTGTGATTTTGCACTTATGAACCACACCTCTACGCAGGTGTTGTCTTAGGGGTTGGTGAACAAGGCCTGTTAATAGCCATTCCCATACCTGACATGTACGGTCTGTATGGGTATATTTTTACATACATTTTTGTAGCAATATCAGGGAGTAATAGGCATAATCCAGCCTGAAGTAACTATTGTGGCCTGGAGAGTAGTAAGAGTATTCACGGGCCACTACATTGCGTGCCCTCCAGGAATCAATAAACTGGGAAGAGTCTAATAGTCTCTGGAGTGTTTTAGGGAAGGCATTCGCATGGCTAACTATGCGACTCCTGTCTAATTTAGCATGTGCAACCAGATTAAAATCCCCTCCAACCACCAGATGCGGAGAACTGTACCTATCTAGAATAGTAAAGAAATCTTTAAAGAAAGAGGTCTGAGAATCGTTAGGGGCATATACTACTGCAATCATAATAGATTTACCCTGTTGGCATCCCTGCAATATTAGAAATCTCCTATTCAGATCTTTATACATATTGTGTACCTCAAACTGCAACAAGTTTTTGATAAAGATGGCCACCCCTCTGAACTTCAACCCAAACGTCATGAAAAAAACTGTTTAACAAATGTGTCAAAATAAATGGGGTGGGAATTTGTAGAAAATGGCTCTCTTTTTGTAAGAAAATATCAGCCCCTAGCCCTTTTTAGGCTCGAAATGCTTTCATGCGTTTCTGGGGGGAGTTGAATCCCTTTACGTTATGGGTTAATAGTGCACACTGTTTGAAAGCCCCCCCCCCGCGGCAATGAGCAGGCACGTAAATGATGCGAACGACGCCTTGTGAGAGGTATAAATGAACACGACATACGACAACGAATGAAGCTGCAACATGACTGACTGCGATTTGACTCAAAGCCTGAACCGAGCAAGCTGGACTCTGAGGATTTAACGAGACTGCGAATGAGTTAATATACGAGAGGTATCACAACGTATCGCAACCCAACGCATGGTACGAAAAGTTTGAACCTTACCTGCGACAGCGAGTGAGAACCGCCAACGATGACCCCGAATGGAGGAGTCGCAACACTCGTAAGAATGGAAAACTCAGCCTCACGAACAATGAACTGAGCGGTGAAGAGTCGACCTAGTGACGTCAACAAATCGCACACCGAAACCGACAATGAGACAGGAGTGAGCTGAATATATACTTCCAAACTCCTCCCATAAATTCAGGCCACCATACTGCCCTTTTGTCGGTCACAACCCATGCAATCCATACATACATAGAAACCAAAACAAATACGTTCAGAAATGAAGTTATGTGCAATAAAACGGAATGACACAGGGAAAACGTATTGAAGAAAGGGAGGTGCAAAAAGTAATTGAAAGCCAAGACACCAGCTGAAATCTGTCAGTAATTAGAAAGCAATTTTGCCCCTTGTCAGTGCAAATGAATATCAGCTGGTTCAGTCTCAACTGATGGCCTATAAAAAGGTGTATCATTACCAAGGTGTCACACAAGAAACATCCCATTATGGGTAAAAGCAAAGAGCTCTCTCAAGACCTTCACAGCCTTATTGTTGCAAAACATACTGATGGCATTGGTTACAGAAGGATTTCTAAACTTCTGAATGTTCCAGTGAGCACAGTTGGGGCCATAATCTGGAAGTGGAAAGAACATAATTTCACCATAAACTGGCCACGACCAGGTGCTGCTCACAAGATTTCTGACAGAGGAGTATAAAGAATTATCAGAAGAGTTGTCCAAGAGCCACACTTGTGGAGAGCTTCAGAAAGTCCTGGAATTAGCAGGTACAATTGTTTCAAAGAAAACAATAAGCAATGCAATTAACTGCCATGGCCTGTATGAACGCTCACCACAGGTGAGCGGAAAACGTACCAAGACATTCTTGATAACAATCTGCTGCCATCTACCAGGATGATGAAGATGAAATGAGAGTGGACATTTCAGCAAGACAATTATCCCAAACACAAAGACAAGGAAATATCAATTGGTTTCAAAGAAAGAAAATAAAGCTGCAAAATGGCCCAGCCAATCACCTGACTTGAATCCAATAGAAAATCTATGGAAAGAATTAAGATCAGAGTTCATAGAAGAGGCCCACAGAACCTTCAAGATTTAAAGACTGTGTGGAAGAACAGGCCAAAATCACACCTGAGCAATTCATGCGACTCGTTTTTCCATACAGGCGTCTTGAAGCTGTTATTACAGAGGATTTTGTATGCAGTTTTAAATAAATTTCAGTTAGCGTGTTCAATACTTTTTCCCTGTCATTACATTTTACTACACAAAACTTCATTTCTGAACTTATTTGTTTTGGTTTCTTTATATGTATGGATTGCATGGGCTGTCCCTGACATGTGGTAAAAATTTCATGTTAATAGCACCTTTAGGCCTCGGACATTTTTACAGCTGCGTTTTACATTTTTTTACACTTTAAAAATGCCTCTCCATGTTATTCAATGGCCTCATACACACACAGACGTTTTTGAGCTGTAAGTGACATAGGCGTTTTTTAGCTCCAAAAAAACCCCAGGACCTGCGCGTTCTGAGGCTCCAGCACTAGAGCTGCAATAACGCAGATGCTGGTAAAAGCTTAAAAATGCGGCTTAACGTTGTATACAACCAGGCATTTCTCTGCCTCTATTCAAAATCATTGGTTCCCTATGGGAGCCCATTGATTTAAATAGAAGTAGCACCAGAAGTCGGATAATGATGATCCAACTTGAGGTGCGACGTGTGCTGAGGATCTTGAAGGGAACCCCTACCAAAATGAAAAAAAATTGCGTGGCGTTCCCCCCAAGAGATACCAGACCCTTTGGTCTGGTATGGATTTTAAGGGGAACTCCCACGCCAAAAACATGGCCAGACCCTTATCCGAGCACACAGCCAGGCAGGTCAGGAAAGGGGGGGCAAGTGAGTGCCCCCCTCCTGGAACATACCAGACCGCATGCCCTCAACATGGGGGGGTGGGTGCTTTGGAGCACCTTGTCTGTCTTCTCGCTCTTTTGCCGGGTCTTCTCTGCTGCCTTCTCCTTCTGTTCTTCTCCCGATGTTGACTCGACGTGATCTCCCGCACTAATGCTGGCTCCGCTGTGTGCAAGGACTTATGTTGGCATGGGGCGGGGCCATGCACTAACATCATCTGGAGGCACCGCCCCCTTGTGACATCACCGCCTGGGGCATGATGAGGCGGTGATGTCACAAGGAGGTGAACCCTCAGAATGTTGTCAGCAGGTGGTCCCGCCCCATGCCAATTTAAGTCCTTGCACACAGTGGAGCCAGCATTAGTGGGGGAGATCGCGTCGAGTCAACATCGGAAGAACAGAGGGATGAGACAGCGAAGAAGACCCGGAAAAAGAGTGAGAAGACAGAATACCCAGCATAAGAGGGAGAAGAGAAGATGGTGCAGAGAGGAGAAGAACCGGAGTGTGAAAAGACATCACCGGAGGAGGGAGAAGACACTGGAGAGGGAGAAGATGCCCGAGCTGATTTAATGAAATACTTTAAAAACCTATGTAGAGTGTTTATTTTTGACATTATTTTTTAGGTGAATGGGTAGGGGTACAATGTACCCCATACTCATTCACATAGGGTGGGGGGCCAGGATCTGGGGGCCCCCTTGTTAAAGGGGGCTTGTAGATTCCAATAAGCCCCCGCCTACAGACCCTGACAACCACCGGCCAGGGTTGTCGGGAAGAGGCTCTTGTCCTCATCAACATGGGGACAAGGTGCTTTGGGGTGGGGCCCCCCCTGCCCCAAAGCACCCCCCCCCATATTGAGGGCATATGGCCTGGTATGATCTGGGGGGGGCGCTCACTCATCCCCCCCCTTTTCTGACCTGCCGGGCTGCGTGCTTGGATAAGGGCCTAGTATGGATTTTGGGGGGACCCAAGCCATTGGGGGTTTTTTTCATTTTGGTGGAGGTTCCCCTTCAAGATCCTCAGCACACAAGTCGCACCGCAATTCGGATCATCATGATCTGACTTCTGGTGCGACTTCTATGGGCTCCCATAAGGAACCATTAATTTTGAATAGAGACAAAGAAACGTGGCTAAAGCTAGCGTGGATAAACACACTCATAAAATCATGTTTTGTAACGCGGCTTTTTTCATGGCGTCGGTACTAGCTTTACAGCTCGGTTTTTATAACTCCCATGTGTATGAGGCCTAAGAAATATATTTACCTAGAAAAATGGTGACGTGTTCAATAATCATTTTACCCGCTGTATATGTATATATATATATATATATATATATATATATATATATAGTAATATATATATATATATTATAATATAATTATATAATCAATTATATGTTTTAATGAGACGTAAGTGGAGAAAGAATACATTTTCACAGCAATGCATTTGATCTCTAGAGCTTTTTCCTAATCAAAACTTAAAAAAAAAGAAAGTCCTACTCTGAAAGCGTACATTAAGAGCAGCCACCAGCTTGGTCCTTAGTGATCAGCAGGCACAGTGTGTTTCTTCCTTTAGAGTGATCTTGAGGGTTCCACTGCCTGGCTTGTCGGTTTTGTTTGGAGTTGTGTAGTTTGCATCATTGCCTGGGGACTCCCTGGAGTTCTTAAGAATACATGAAAAACTGATAATTTAGAGGAAAACACATTAGGCACTTTTAATGAGTTTTATATTCATAAAAAAACAAATAGTGAGCAATAGCTGTGTTATTTATTTTGGTCAGAGAAAAAAAGAAGCAATTCAGTTTTTGATTTGAAAAAACAATGTATGTGTGTATGTGTAATATATATATATATATATATATATATATATATATATATATATATATTGTAACGTTATATGAGGCAAGGTGATCGGTGGACGATACGTGTCGCCTCGCATGCGTTCATTTACAGTGGACTAAGGTAGAATCTGGTCCAGGTTTTACCAACCACCTTGGCAGGGTTGGTTCCAGACCAGATTTTGTGGCCCACTGGAGTCCACCATCAGGTGGTTTAAATGCTGTAATCAGGAGGAGAGCAGAGTTTTGCTCTGGCCTGGAACTCAGGAACCATCAGCCTGAGAGAGCAGACATATGGAAGTTTGCTTATGGACTGAGTTTGCACTGTCTATGTTTTGTGGTGTGTCTGGGAGAATCCCTGCACCGCTCAGTTAGGAAAAACTGAAATGTTTAGTTAGTGCCTGGGTAGCGAGGATTTATTTTCTGTTTTGTTTATTTGATTTCTACATGCAATCTTTTAACTAGTTAGCAACCGACCCATAGACAAAAGACATCTACAGGGCGGTTGCTTAACTCACGCTTCCCCGGAAAACGGATCATGGTGAATGGCCGCTGTGAGCTGCCTTTCACCACGTGATCGCTCTGTCAAATGATTTCCGCCGGCTTTTCTCTCTCCTCTCCACACCGATTGGTGCAGTGTGAGAGGGGGAGAGAGGACGTGTGCAGTGCTGTGGCCGATGTGTAATGCCCACAGCGCTGCTTAGTGACAATGGGGGACAGGCTGCACCCCCCACCATCCATCCACACCCACCACCCACCCAGCCATCCTCACCCCATACAGCCATCCTCACCCCATCCATCCACCACCCACCCAGCCATCCTCACCCCATCCATGCTCAGCCACCCATCCATCTATCCATGCTCAGCCACCCAGCCATCCTCATCCCATCCATGCTCATCCATCCATGCTCAGCCACCCATCCATCCACCCATGCTCACCCACCCAGCCATCCTCACCCCATCCATGCTCATCCATCCATGCTCAGCCACCCATTCATTCATCCATCCATCCATGCTCAGCCATCCTCACCCAGCCGTGCTCACCCACCCAGCCGTGCTCAGTCATCCCCATCTGTGCTCATCCATCCCTATCCATGCTCACCCATCCCCAGCCGTGCTCATCCATCCCCATACGTGCTCAGTCATCCCCATCCGTGCTCATCCATCCCCATCTGTGCTCATCCATCCCCATCCGTGCTCAGTCATCCCCATCCATGCTCTTCTATCCCCATCCATGGCCCATTTGTATAAATTAGGCAGTACTGACCGCTCTAGGCTAGAAAGTAAAGGTAAAATTCGGGGGTAAGCTGCCATGCAACGACCAAACAAATCGTAAAAGGGTTAATTTATAAAGAATGGCGCTAATCCCAATGTGAAGTAAAATATAAGTGAATAAATATTAAGCCACATATACTATAAAATATATAAAAAAATATAAAAAAGAGATATGTAAACATAGGGATTACCCTATATTTATTTATTATTTATTTATTTCAGGTACTTATATAGCACTGTCAATTTACGCAGCGCTTTACATATACATTGTACATTCACATCAGTCCCTACCCTCAAGGAGCTTACAATCTAAGGTCCCTAACTCACATTCATACACATACTAGGGTCAATTTAGACCGGATCCAATTAACCTACCAGCATGTCTTTGGAGTGTGGGAGGAAACCGGAGTACCCAGAGGAAACCCACGCAGGCACAGGGAGAACATGCAAACTCCAGGCAGGTAGTGCCGTGGTTGGGGTTCGAACCAGCGACCCTTTTGCTGCCAGGCGAAAGTGTTATCCACTACACCACTGTGCTGCCTATATACATATAAACAGTATAAACCAATATGTGACCAGTTGGTAAATCAACCCAACCTTAATATAACCACAACAATGATTGAGTAAAGTGAAATAAGTGATCAACATAAAGTGCTAGTCTAGTGCTGAATAAATATCACATCAATAATAGAGTTGTAGAAATGTGCTTTGAGGAGATGAAGGTGAGGTATGACCCCACAAGTAAACCATCAAGTCCAAAATGTGAACAAAAATATAATGAAAGTGTGTAAAGTTCCAAAGTAGTAAAGTTCTTCAGTTGTAGCCAAAGGAATAAATGTGCAAAAATATCAAGTATTCCATACATTAAAAATAAACATCAAGATGTATCAATGATTGTGACCAGAAAAGTGAAGGAAAAAATGGAGTCAGGGCGGTCCACCCCTTAAGATTCAAGGCTTACCGGATAGTAGATATATTCACGCCTGAATATATGGTATGGTCCAGATGTAAACAGGGGCGTGTCACACTATCCTCACCGACCAGGGGACCTCCAAGGAGGGAGGGGGGAGGAACGTCACACGATCCTGCGCTCGTCTGTTCACTACCTCCGGTAGAGGTGATCCTCAGCCAAACAGCACCAACAAGGGTTCCGGGTGGTCCAATAGTAAACTCAGAAGTGTGGAAAAAAGGGGGAGACTCTCCATCGTGTGAAAAAGCCTCAGTCACGAGGTATGGCTTTATTAAGTATAAAATTAGAAATCCATAAGCTTATAGATAATAAAAGGTAATATCGCAGCAATCCAGGGTCAACAGCGCCCGTTGACCCTATGGCGCTGTTGACTGTTGTACTGTTGAAAAAAAGGACGCAAATTTCATATGGGTACAGTGTTACATGACTGAGTAATTGTCATTCAAAATGCGAGAGCATTGAAAGCTGAAAATTGGTCTGGTTGTTAAGGGGTTTAAGTGCCCAGTGGTCAAGTGGTTAAATAAACCTGGCTACAAGCCACATTTTAAGAAAACCTGCTGTTTGGACTGCCTTTTTCCCAGGGAAGGTAATCCCCATTGAGCTAACCCCCCACATGGTGGAGGATGCGGGCATCTTCCTAAGCAAGATGGAGAACGTGTTAAAAGCTCTGCTGCAGGCCACTGCAACCCAGCAGGAGAGCAATTGCCAGCAGCAGAAAACCAATCACCAAGTTGCACAAGCCATTGCAGCGCAGCAGGATGTGAATCGCAAGGCCGTTGCAGCCCAACTGGAGGCAAATCGCCAGTTTGCGGTGGCTCTGGTGGAGTTAAAGAAGGGGTCCGCAAGTCCTTTACCGGTGGAACAGAAAATGGTGCGTGCCAGCTATTTCCTGCAGAAGATGACACCTGCAGATGATGTGGAAGTGTACCTAGCAACGTTTGAAAGAGTCGCTGTTCGAGAACGATGTCAAAAAGAGCAATGGGCAGAACTGCTATCACCTTTTCTGACAGGAAAACCCCAAAAGGCCTATTATGACCTGGAATCAGAGGCTGCCCAGGATTATGACACATTGAAAGTGGAGATGCTTGCACGCATGGGCGTCACCTTTGCAGTCCGGGCTCAACGGGTGCATCGCTGGTCATACAGTACTGACAAGTCACCCTGCAAACAAAAGTTTGATTTGATACACCTCACCAAGAAATGGCTGCAGCCAGAGATTGTGGAGCATGTGGTCATAGACCACTATTTGCGGGCACTCCCTGCCGCTTTGAGGAAGTGGGTCAGCCATGGAGACCCTAAGACTACAAACCAGCTGGTGGACTTGATGGAGAGATATACTGCTGCTGAGGACTTGTTTAACCCATCCGTGCCCCATTCCAATGCCTCTAGGGGTGAGAAATCGCCCAGAGGATCCATTAAGACTGTTCCAGGATTCAAGTGCATGGGAAGAAATTACAAGTCTGTTGCCACAGATAATGAGACTATGGGCTCAGGACCTGGGGACTGGCCAAATTGGTCAGGAAGGTCTCTGAGGTCGTTTAGAGGACTAGGTACAGAACATATAAAATGTTATCGCTACCATGCGTTTGGTCATATTGCTGCTAACTGTTCCCTAAGTGATGAACCAATGAAATGTGATAATGTTTACTTGAAAAAAACGCATGTCTCTTTTTGCACAGGTAGCATGTACTGCAACATGTCAGGAATGCATGGAAAAAGCAAATGTGTGTAATTTCAGTTGATGGAAAGCCAGTCACAGTTCTGCTAGATTCTGATAGTGTGTTGACCTTAGTCAAAGGTGATTGTGTAGATCCCGCAATGTTACACCCTTAACACTATTGGGGTTATTTGCATACATGGTGACACACGCAATTACCAGACTGTTGACTGAATTGATTCCCCTTGGGGCATGGTGATATATTCAGTGGGGGTGGTACCCTCACTGCTTCATGAAGCCCTAGTGGGGAGAGATTTTCCCCACTTTTGGAGTTTATGGGAAAACAAAAGGAGTCGGGAGGACAGAGCTCCCTCTGCTATGGAAACATGGGAACTCACACCAAACCCTTTTGATTGCCAGATTGAAAGGAAAGCTGTTGGCGTGTCCAAGGAAGAGGAAGATCCTTTTCCTTTTTATGTAATGGCTGGGGAGCAGGAGGAGCTGGAATCCAGCCCCCAGCTGGAGGTTAATGAACAAGAAGTTATCTCTGACTCTAACAGTGAGAGTGGACAGAATGTGGCACCTGACTTAGACGTCAGAAAAGATGATTTTTGTATGCTACAACTAAAAGATGCCACTCAATAGAGCCAGAGAAAACATTAAAATGATAGATGGGGAACCTGTTGAACCTAATATAGGGGTGTATTTTCCCTACATGGCTCTTAAAAATAACTTGTTGTATCAGGTGGTAAAGCAAGGGGAGGAGAAGGTAGAGCAGCTAGTGGTTCCCAAACCCTATCGCCGAATGGTATTAGATTTAGCCCATGGCCATATGATGGGTGGACATCTGGGTATAGAGAAAACTAAGGAGAGGATAACCCAGAGATTCTTTTGGCCCGGGTTATATGCATATGTCAAAGAATATTGTGAGTCATGCCCAGAGTGTCAGTATTCTGTGCCATCTCCCCATTTTCGCAGTCCGCTGGTACTGTTACCAATAATTGAAAGTTGTTTGAAAGAATTGACATGGATCTGGCAGAACCAGTAGTAAAGTCTTCCTGAGGCCATCAGCACATACTGGTAATACTGGACTATGCCACATGATATCCTGAAGCCATTCCCTTACGTAATACCTCAGCTAAAACTATTACTAAAGAGCCTGTCTAGGTATATAGCCTTGTGGGTATTCCAAAAGAAATATTAACGGATCAAGGCACCCCATTTATGTCCCAAGCCACTAAAGAATTGTGTAAGTTGTTCAAAATCTCCCATCTCCTTACCTCTGTCTACCACTCACAAACTGATGGTCTTGTGGAGAGGTTTAACAAAACGCTCGAAAGCTTGTTAAAAATGGTGGCAGACAAAGATGAGAGAAATTGGGATTTCTTGCTGCCTTTCCTCATGTTTGCCATATGAGAGGTACCTCAGATGTCTACAGGTTACTCCCCTTTTGAACTACTGTATGGTAGACATCCCAAGGGGTTGCTAGATGTGGCAAAAGAAACATGGGAGGGAGCGACCACGCCTTATAGAAGCGTCATTGAGCATATCTCACTGATGCAAGATAGAATCGCTGCCATTATGCCACTGGTATGGGAACATATGGAGCAAGCCCAGGAGGCACAGAGAAGGGTTTATAATTGGAGTGCCAAATCCCAGGTCTTCAGCCCTGGTGATAGAGTGCTGGTACTAGTCCCCACAGTCAATAGTAAATTCCTAGCAACGTGGCAAGGTCCCTTTGAAGTTATGGAAAGAGTAGGGGAAGTAAACTACAAAGTTTACCAGCCAGGGAAAAGTAAACCAGAGCAAATATATCATGTTAATCTCTTGAAACCTTGGAAGGACAGAGAGACTTTACTGGCTATGCCAACCCCCTAAAAGGGCATACCCCTGTGACGCTGGAAGTGCCTATAACTGAAACCTTGTCAGTGGCCCAACAGAAGGACGTTAAATAATTTGTGAGTAAGAATAGAGACTTTTTCTCTCACTTGCCCGGACTGACCACAGTTATACAGCATGATATAATTACGGAACCAGGTGTCCGCGTAAACGTAAAGCCCTATAGAATACCCGAGGCTAGGCGCGAAGCAGTTGCAAATAAAATAAAGAACATAGCAGGGAGCGCACGCAGATACCAGTCCATGACCACACACTCCACGATCTGAAGGCCTGGCAAAGTCTCTGGCTTTAACCACTTCCTCGTGAGATGGAACAAGTCATACATTTGGGAGCGGGGTGGCTGGTCCATGCGGTAGGTCCACTGATGCCCCCGTTGAGCCCGGACTGCCATAATGACACCCAGGCATGCGAGTATCTCCATTTTTAGAGACTCGTAGACCTGGGCCTTATCGGGTTCCAAATCAAAATAGGCCTTTTGCGGCTCACCTGTCAGAAAAGGTGCTAGCAGTCCCGACCATTGTCCTTTTTGCCATCCTTCCCACACAGTGACTCTCTCGAATGTGGTGAGGTACGTCTCCACATCATCCACAGGTGTCATCTTCTGCTCGAAGGGGTCTGTCCTGTGCATGCGCAGTTTCCGGAGCCAGATGATTTGTAAACAGCCTGGATGCAGCCAGTCATCTTCTCCACTTTCCACCAACCATGCTCTGTACACAGTGTGTAACCCCACCCCCTTCAGCTACCACCACATTTTGACTGGAAGCAGCCAGGATATAACAGAGAGAAGAGGCAATCAAATGCCTCAGCTCCTCAATGATCCACGTGAGGTGTGTTTTTCTCCCTACACTTGGTCTAAAGGGATACAAAAGCAGCCTCTGCCAGCATGGAGAGAACAGGCTTGTTTCTATAATGTGGGAAATAGGGGGTTAGCAAAATGGAACTAGAGGACAAGATCCATTCATGCTGTATTGTGACACCAGCAAGGCTTTTGGTATAGAACCTCAGTGGGACAGACAGAACATAGACTTGCATTCCTTTCTGCCAGCAAAAGTCGTGTTTAAGTAAAGAATGCATGATCTCTGTGTGTTCTGTCCATCCATCAACCCACCCCTCCCTCTGCTTGCTTCATATTTATCATAAACATTGCTGGTTCACAATACAACATGAATGAATTGTTCTCTGGTGCCATTCTGCTATCCCTATGGTTTCTACACTCTAGAAACGAGCATAGGATCTTGCACACTGACTGGCTGTGCCCATTCAGTGTAATTTCAGCTGAATTTCCTCCATTCAGGCAGCCCGGGTGCAGTGTACAGCAAGTCATACAATCAATGGCTATAGACTGCTGTACTTCTGTATATATATATATATATATATATATATATATATATATATATATATTATATATATATTCATGTCAATGACAGGCTGTACACTGCATCTGGGTTGCCTGGATAGATCAAATTGAGATGCAGTTATATTTAACGGGCTCAGCACCTGTGTACAAGTAGAGTTGGGGCGAACGGTTTGGCCTGAGCGTGAGTTCGGGTCGAACATTGGCTGTTCGCCCATTCGACAAACGCCCTAAATATCGGGGCATTCGACTGTTCGGCCTGCCGAATGACCACAATGCACTGCATCTGCGCACAGTGAATTGGAAGCCCTGTTTTGCTGAAGCAATGAAAGCTTTGCCCAATCAGGGCACAGAGCACTGTCAGAGCCATGATTGGAGAAAGTAATGATGACTCTATACAATCATGGCCCCACACTATAAAAATATTCTCCCCATAGTGATATTGGCATGGGGAGGGATAGAACAGGGCTCTGTTCAGTGCTACTAGCGAGCTAGTGTGCGCTAGTGTGCTATTGTGATTCTATTGTCAGTGTAGAATATCAGTTTAGTGTGAATCTAGTGATAGTGCATCGTGAGTGTAGTTTGACCATTCCTTTTTACCTTAGTGTCAGCTTAGTGTGAAACTAGTGATAGTACAGCGTGAATGTAGTTTGACCATTCATTTTTACTTTAGTGTCACTTTAGTGTGAATCTAGTGATAGTGATAGTGAGTGTAGTTTGACCATTTTTACTTTAGTGTGAGTTTTATTTTGTCAGGGCAGGTTTCCTACAGTATATTTCAGTGCGTTACTGCACATTTAACACAGTATATTTCAGTGCGTTACTTCATGTTTAATGCAGTATATTTCAGTGAGTTACTGCACATTTAATGCTGTATATTTCAATGCAGTACTGCACATTTAACGCTGTATATTATAGTATACACAAAAACCAAGAGGGGTTGGGACTTTAGATGACACACATGTGGAAATGAAAAAGATGGATCATGATTGACAATTTATTGTAAAAGAAAAATGTTTTTTCAAACATGATTTGTAACAACAACACATATGCATAATCAAAAAAATTTTACATCAATACTGTAGTCATAATGAAAATGAATATACAGTAATACAAAAATAGTTGAATTTATGATTAATACAATTTGTCCAATCCATCAAAGAGTATGTGTATATATATATACAGTATTTTATACTATTCATAATTAAAATTCATAACCTGATGTCCCGTTAGGAGAATACCCCAATGTAAAAAAGGGGTTGAAAAATTGAATTCCTAAATGACATGGTAAAAAAGCCTGATGGCTCGTACAGTAGTTGTAAAAATAAATACTTTGATGACATGATAGAAAGCATGTAGTAGCTCTACGCGTTTCGTGACATTTTTATCACTCATCAGGAGCAAGCTTTCATTCTGAAAAAATATAGATAGACACAATTGTCAGTTAAGAGAACTAGGTAGACCTAATTGAAAAAGAAAAAAGCAAAAAAACCCCTCTAAGAGATGGGGGGCCCAAAAATGAATCTCTTACCACGTTCGTTCTACAGTGTCACTTGGCTGGGGAGCACAAGGCGCCCAGATACCCCGGGACCGGGAGCTGAGGCGGGAGAGCCAGACAGCGGTCCCATCCAGGACAGAAACCCGGTGCGAGCAGGGACATCTCCGGAGGTGTAAAAACTGTGGATGGTAATAAAAGGGACCTGATGTAAAAACCAAAAAACGTGTGGAGGGTGTATGGAAAAGATGTGGTGAGTATTAGATAATGGTGAAAGGTTGTAGGACAAAGGATTGAAAGGAGAGAGGCAAGATATGCCTAAGAGAAAGGACTGAGCATAAACAGAAGTGAGACAAAGATGAAAAGACGAAAAAAAGGGAAAAACCAGGTGGGAGCAGGAGAGAACAGGGAAGGAATGGTGAAAAACCTCATTTGATAAGTGAAAAAGAGTGCATGTAAGAAAGATGAAACTGGAAGAAAGAGGTGTGTAAGAGTCAGCATACCCTGTGTTTTGAAGCGCCTGGTAACCAAATCCACAATGGTTGTGGTTGTGGAGACAAACGGAGGTGTCTGAGGTCACAGTGGGTGTGTCTGATATAGGCATCGCCATCATAGATTCCCGCCAGCGTCACGCACGCGGGAGCGAACAAAGGGGCGGGCAAGAGACCCATCCCCAATGGCGCCCGCGAGCATGGATACCCAGCTGGTGCTGCATTCCAAAAGGAAGCAGCGTAAAAGACTGAGTGACGTGGCGCAGACGCACAATGTGTATATTATAGTGCGTTACTTAACGTTTAACGCAGTATATCTCAGTGCATTACTGCACGTTTAACGCAGTATAGTTCAGTGCGCTAGTGCACGTTTAATGCAGTATATTTCAGTGCATTACTGCTTGTTTAACGCTGTATATTTCAGTGCATTACTGCACGTTTAGCGCTGTATATTTCAGTGTGTTACTGCACATTTAACACTGTATATTTCAGTGCGTTACAGCACGTTTAACGCAGTATATTTCAGTACATTAGTGCATGTTTAACTAAGTATATTTCAGTGTGTTACTGCATATTTAACGCATTATAGTTCAGTGAATCAGTGCACGTTTATTGAAGTATATTTTAGTGCGTTACCGCACATTTAAAACAGTATATTTCAGTGTGCTACTGCACGTTTAAGGCTGTATATTCCAGAGCATTACTGTACATTTAACGCTGTATATTTCAGTGCGTTACTGCACGTTTAACGCAGTATATTTCAGTGCAGTATATTTGATTGCGTTAGTGCGCATTTACCACAGTATTTTGCAGTGCGTCAGTGCTGTTTTACTGCACTATATTGTGTGTCTGTTTAGTGAGTACTCGAGTTAAAGTTCACCAAACATTACTTTCCATTGATTAAAGTGTATCCACGTACACAGTTCCACCTCTTTATTACATTTTGCTAATAAGCGGCACTCCCCCCATCATGTCTGGGAGACCAACAAGGGGAGGCAGACGTTCCCATGGCACTGTGAGGGGGCCAGCAGCGTATGTGTCCACAGGCAAAGGTGGATATGGTGTATCCTCAGGCAGGGCATCATTTCCTCTGTTTAGTGGTGTTGCTCGTGCTATCCAACCAAAGCATGCAGAGGAGGTGGTGGACTGGCTTTCTAAACCATCCTCATCCTCCGTCACCCAAGCAGAGACTAGTACACAGTCCACTGCAGCTGCCAGAGTGGCTTATTTTGCCTCCTTGTCCACAGCTACTCTGTTCATAGCCCTAGCATCAGGCATGGAGGAGTCAGCTGAGTTATTTGAACACAGAGTCAGCCACTTGCTCCTTAACGATGCATAGCCATTACTTGATTCAGATCTTGGTTCTGAGGTTGAGGAAGGTAGGAACATGAGCCTACAGAGAGGGGAGAACACTGGTAAACAAAAAATTGGCAGTCATGTTCCCCCAGCCGCAGTATATTGCCAAGTTTTCTCCAGTGATAATGAGGATGGAGGGGGTGATGATGATGATGATGAGGTCACTGATGCGACTTGGATTTGGATTTGGACTTGCTGAATAGAGCAAAGAAGGAAAGTGAGGGTGAGGCACAACCCCAAAGAGGCAGCCATCATGGAAGAGTGGAGAGCAGCCACCCTATTCCACCAGATTGTGGAGCTGTTATCTCCTGGCTCACTTCCCACAGCTCAGTTGTTTGGGCCTTTTTTAGCACATGTGCAGCCAATCGCACTGTTGTAATTTGCAAACTTTGCCTCAAGAACATCAAGCGTGGCAAAAACACCAGCCATTTGAGTACCACATGCTTGACAATGCATTTAACCCCCCACCACTCAGCCCATTGGCAAAAGCACCTAAAAGCCACACAAATTCTGCTCTCCTCCTCACTTTTCACCTTTCCGGTATACCCCCTGCTATACCTCATGACCTCTCAGCAGCCTCCACTGACAGGGATGATGGTATAGCGCAAGGTGTCCCAGGTCCTTGTAGCACGTTTGCCAGTAGCACACCATCAGCTGTAAATTATAGCAGACAAATTTCTATGCCCCATCTGCTGCAATGCAAAAAAAATACAGTCACTGCCAACCAAATGCCCAGTGTCTATATTCAAGCTTGTCAAAGCTGCTGACTTTACAACTCCTGACTATTTTCATGTAAGCTATTCCAGCTCTCTGTCATCATGTGGAAGGCAATGTTGTGGCATCGTTGGGCAAGGCAGTCAGCCACAAGGTCCACGTTATTGCTAACACGTGGTCGAGCAAGCATGGTCCAGCAAGCAGAGTCTGCTCCTTCCCCAGAACCCTTGGGCTGGGAGGAGGCAGTTCCAGATACTGTAATCCTCAGTGACCCCAAGGAGTCTGCTTCTCATGCCTCCTCAAACTTGCGGTGCATGAGCTCCCTCATTCTTCAAAGCCTGCGAAAGTGCCCGAGAATACATGGCATCAAGGGGAAGGATCACTATTGGTTGGCAGCCCTCCTTGATCACCGTTACAAGGGGAAAGTCTTGGAACTCATCCCGTCCCCACAGGACGAGAAGATAAATCTCGTGAGGACATTTTAAAGAGAAGTTTATGGAACACCTCTCCTGACTCTGGTAGGTTACAGTCTGGTGGACAACTTAGTTTTGAGGCTTCTGTTGGTCAAGAGAGGAGCGGTGGAGAATGCCTTTCATAATTTTTTAAGTGCTCGACGCCCAGGGCTGTCAGCTTCCACATCCCATCAGCAGAGTCTGCATCATATAGTGGGAGATTATCTAGGGGGGAATCAGACATGGAGAGCTTTCCAGTTGACAATCCATTGGGTTACTGGGTCATGAGAATAAACCACTGGCCAGAACTTGCCCAGTATGCAATATAGCTGCTGGGCTGCTCTGCATCCAGCGTGCTTTCCAAATGGGCATTCAGTGCTGCCGGAGGTTTTATGATAGATAAGAGAGCGCGTCTGTCCACAGACTCCGTGCACCGGCTGACATTTCTCAAAATTAATCAGTCCTGGATTAGCAGCAGCTATCAAGCTCTTGATGCCGATGTCACTGATTAAGTGCTTTCTGGATCTGAAGTCTCTAAAAGACTGCCTAGCTTTGTGGGTGTTGATTTTATCTGGAAGAAATGTTTTGGTTTATGTTTCATGGGCACAATTAACACCCACGGACCAATTTTTCCACACCTGTTTGACAGGTGCATATCATTTAAAATTTTGACAGCAAGGCCAATTCTTGCTTTCATCAAGAGTACCACTGTAGGGTTATGGTATGAAGGCACCACCGACACCCAAAGAACAATTTTTCTACACCTGTTTGACAGGTGCATATCATTTCAATTTTTGACAGCAAGGCCAATTATTGCTTTCGTCAAGAGTACCTCTATAGGGTTACAGTGTGAAGGCACCACCGACACACAAAGACCAATTTTTCTGCACCTGTTTGACAGGTGCGTATCATTTACATTTTTGACAGCAAGGCCAATTCTTGCTTTCATCAAGAGTACCTCTATAGCAGCGGTTCTCAACTTCTGTCCTCAGGACCCACTAACAGGCCAGATTTTAAGTATTGCCTTTAGGAGATCCAGATTAGAATGCTGCAATCACTGAACAGCAAATGATATCACCTGCGATGTCTTTCAGTTATCTTGCAAACCTGGCCTGTTAGTGGGTCCTGAGGACAAGAGCTGAGAAGCACTGCTTTATAGGGTTACGGTGTGAATGCACCACCGACACTCAAAGACCAATTTTTCCCCACCTGTTTAGCAGGTGCATATCATTTCAATTTTTGGCAGCAAGGCCAATTCTTGCTTTCATCAAGAGTACCTCTATAGGGTTATGGTGTGAAGGCACCACCGGCACACAAAGACCAATTTTTCCGCACCTGTTTGACATGTGCATATCATTTCAATTTTTGACAGCAATGCCAATTCTTGTTTACATCATGAGTACCTCTATAGGGTTACGGTGTGAAGGCACCACCGACACCTAAAGACCAATTTTTCCGCACCTGTTTGACAGGTACATATCATTTCAATTTTTGACAGCAAGGCTATTCTTGCTTTCATCAAGAGTACCTTTATAGGGTTACGGTGTGAAGGTCCCAGCAACACACGAAGCCCAATTTTTCTGCACATGTTACTTCTATCCAAAGTCTGTGACAATAATCTTGTTCCGAGTGCACAAAATTGTTGCCTCATCATACAGACTGGCTCCCCAAGCCGTTGCTTATAAAATAAATAAAGCTTGAATGGAAAATGTCATTTTTTTGGCTTTATTGTCATCATTGCTGCAGCAGGCTCTATACGCAGTACAGATGTGCCACATTACTGGAAGACTAAGGGGACCCCCCAGGTACTATATTTAACCTCTTCCACAGAGGCTCTTTACTACATGATCAGCTGTGACCAATCACTGCTGATCACAGCGTGAACCAAGAAGTGCCGGTAATCGGCTTTCCTTGGTTTGTGTTGACAGGGAGAGCCGATCGGCAGTTCTGCTGTCAGAGGGGGGTGTGCGCTGATAATCAGAGCATTGATTATCAGTGCTGCCCCCATCACAGGTGCCCACCACAGCTGCCAATCAGTGCCCATCAGAAAAATGCAAATCAAGAAGGGTTGTGTGGTATGGCGCTGTTCTAAGTGCAAAAAAGGAAGAAGGCTGCTGCCCCCACTATCAAACAGGGTGTCCTGGTATCAGAAAAAAATATAATATGAAAAAGTGTGTGGGAGAAGGCGCTGCCTAATGTGAACTGACAGTGTTGCTTGATAACTTATAAGGTGCTAAGGTGCAAACAAAGGAGAGTAATCACAATCAAGTAAAAGGTAATAAATAGGTCATAGAATAAGATCCAATGGGATAAAAATATTAAGGTAAGCAAAAGGGAGAGTGTTTACAATCTATTAAATAATGATTAAAACCATAAAAGTGAATACAGTAATAATGATAAATAGTGACCACATATATCTTGCAAAACATAAAATAAAATAAAAGACAAATGGTGCATCAAATATCATGCAATATGAACCAAAAATTGGTGATCCAAGTTGAATATAATTAGCTGTATGTGGAGACCGGCTCTGACAGAAAGCCCCCACGGAAGGTCAGTCCGATATAAAGCTGCTAATAGGTGTTAGATAAGTGACCTTAATAAAGGAGTGCAGTAGTAAACTACTATAGTCCTCAGTCCTATAGTCCTATAGGGACCACGGCAGCGGTGAAGGTACTAAACCGTGTGTTGTGCGGGAAGAGAAGAGGTGGAGCGGCAGATACGCATAAAGGTGTGCTCCCCTCCTAACTCCCCACTCACCAGTTCTTGCACAGATCAGACGGTCCTGTTCTAATGCCGTCCTCACTTTGTTGTCGCCTGGGTCCTCCCGGGATTACTCACATAGGTGGGGAAATAGGCAGCAGTTAGAGATGTCCAGCTGATAAAACTAAAAAAGTGTAGAAGACTTACATGGGGTTACGAGAAGTCAGATGTGGGTCCACTCTGTAAGGAAACCGGAACTTCCTTGCGTTCCAAATCAGACCGGAAGTGCGCAATGACGCTAACCAGGCTCCAACTGACGCATTTCGTCACATGGACGTCATCGGAGACGGTCAGCCAGTGCCCATCAAAATGCCAGTCAGTGTCCACCAAAGTGCCAATCAGTGCCCATGAAAGTGCCAATCAGTGCCCATCAGTAATGTCTGTCAGTGCCCTTCAGAGATGTCAATCAGTGCTTATCAGTAATGACTGTCAGTACCTCCTAATCAGTGCTGCCTATCAGTGCCATCTATTAGTGCCCATCAGTGCCATCAATTAGTGCCATCAGTGCCGCCTATCAGTGCCAACCAGTGCTGCCTATCAGTGCCACCTATTAGTGCCCATCAGTGCCCGGGTATCAGTGCCCATCAGTGCTGCATATCAGTGTAGCCTATCGGTGCTCATCAGTGCTGCATATCAGTGCCGCCTATCAGTGCCCATCAATTCTACATATCAGTGCCCATCAGTGCCACCTCATCAGTGCCCATTAGTGCCACCTCATCAGTACCCATTAGTGCAACCTCTTCAGTGCCCATCAGTGAAGGAGAAAACAACATTTTATAACAAACAAAGAAAACCTTTTTTTTTTTTTTTAATTTCGGTATTTCTTAGTTTGTTTAGCAAAAAATAAAAAACCTCAGAGGTGATCAAATACCACCAAACGAAAGCTCTATTTGTGGGAAGAAAATTATAAAAATTTTGTTTGGGTACAGTGTTGTATGACCGCGTAATTGTCATTCAAAGTGTGACAGTGCTGAAAGCTGAAAATTGTCCTGGGCAGGAAGGGAGGAAAGTGCCCGGTATTGAAGTAGTTAAAGGAATTTTTCCTTTTTATTGTTATTTTTCATTTTTATGGTTTCACTTTATAATAAATAAAATACCGCGCTGCCAATAGGATTTACAGAACAAAAGCAGCCAGCACGATCAGCTTTTTAACAGAAACTGAATACAAATAATACTCAAAAAAGTGCAGCGCTATTCAGCCTTGAACATAAACACCCTATTACAAGTGATATGTATTAAAGTTCTTGTGATAAAATTAAAAGTGATTAGTAGTATAGGCAAATAATTACCCGGTGCACAACATATTTTCAAAAACATGTATATAAACGTACAAAAAACTCATAACTAATAAATAAATAAATTAGTCCATAAAATGAATACTGTCTTTATAAATAAATCCAAGTGTGTTGAATAGTAGACTCTGATTTCAAAATCCACCAGCATGCAGAGTGAACCTCCACCATTTATAGATAGGGTACCCTTACCAGAAAATTCTGGATCAATGCGCATGAACCGGGTTATGATCAACCCTCCAGGACATCCACTGGACTCCACAGTTAGACCCTCAAAGCATAAAGATCCAGGAACAGCTCAGATCAGGATTCGGACAGACAGGATCCGAAAAGATATCACAATGGACCACAGTGGACCTCAGTGAGAACAAAAATTGCTACATAGTGTGATATCGTTAAAGTAAATGAATTTATTAAAAAGTATTACACTTACATGCTACAAACTGGTAACAGGTGATATGGAATTCCAAAGCATCCGGCAACAAAATAGCGCAGTAAAAAGTTGCAGCAGGGTCGCCTACCCAACGCGTTTCGTCCACAAAGACTTCCACAGGGGTATAGGCGTCCTGCTCTTACTGCGCCAAATTTATAAATAACTAGTACCGCCCATAATTAACCACCGCATTGGCACCTCCCAATGGCAGCAAATAGTGTGAGTGGCAAGCCTCTCTTTCACTATGGCCGACAAAGCTTTTCATTGGTCTATTCACCTGGTGGTGTGTCATGTGCAGTACGTACATATCGCGGTTACATCACTTCCGGTCAGTCCCGCTCGTACATTTACATCAAAACATATTAAAATATACAAGATGTACTAAAAATATTGTAAAAATGTTGGGTTTTACTCCATTAGTCAATGATACCAATAAGAAGCCAAAAATAGTTAAAATATGAAGCAGTAAAAATAAATATACCATGCATCACTCTCCGTTGTCAACTTCCGCCAATCCGAACAGGTAATGACGTATGCCCAAAGTCCACAAAGGGGAGAGAGGATTAGAAAATAACTGATCTCAGTTAGCAACGTTATCACATAGACACCAGGGCCGCGTCATTTCCCATAGCAACTTCCGCCAACAACAACCGGAAGGCGGAAATGACACACGCCCGATGTCAACAAAGGGGTGGGAGGAGAAGCCATGCCACCACATCCACTGTCAACATCAAGGGAAAGGCAACGCTGCTGCATCCACCTATCCCGGGTGACCTCGTCACTTCCTGAAATGACAATCACCAGCAGCCTCGGCCAGAGAAAGGAAGCACACTGTGGTGTGTGACCTTAAGGAAAAAAAACCTACCGGAGCGCCTGAAATACCGGAAGTGACGAGCCGGAATATTATAAACAATAATACATCAGGGGAGAAAACAAAAACTCAACCACTGACCCAAATCTCAGATAGAACAATCTACTAGAAGACAAAAAAAACATAAAACCATTATATCAATTGTGCCAAATAAATATATATATATATATAATACATATTCCCATTTATGCTATACATTGAAATAGGCTAATAGTAGAATTACCACAATGGACAAAGTTCCACTAATGAAGGGAGAGGGGGATACGGGAGATAGAAAGGTTTGGTTTCACTTTAAGCATCAGTAAATCACTGCTCATTTTAAAATTATGTTTTTTACAAACTTTTTTTTTATTGATGTCCCTCTGGGCATTACCCGGACTCCCGTAACCATTGTATGATCAATTACTTGCATATAAGCCTTCAAAATGGGCACTTTTGATTTTTCCAGTTCGGGCCCCATAGACTTCAATGGAGTTCGTTATTCGGTTCCGATCATTTTCAATGTTTGAAAGTTCTGCTGTGAACAGGGGGTCGTTTGGATCATCTCTATGTACAAGAGTCCAGAATTTCAATAAGGCCCCTTTCACATAGGCGTTCAGTCTAGTCTGTCTGTCAGTTTTTCAGATGGATCCAGACTGAACCACAATGTATCTGTATGGATGGGCAGATCATCAGCCTTCATCTGTGTCCGTTCAGGTCCAGTTTTTTTTAAATGGAACAATGCTGCTTCCTTTTCCATTTAGATGGATGTGAAAAGGATGTAAATGGATGCCATCCTTTTATGCCCGTTTTGTGTATGTCCATTTTTAGGTGAGAAACATTTTTTGCTTTTACTTTTGTCACCTCTGATTGGTCTCTGCAATAATTAACAAAAAAAACAATCCAAAAATGAATGTAAACTTAATTGAATTAACTTGAAATAAACTGATGTCAACTGATCTGATCTAAAGACGGATGTGAAAACTGATGTAAACTGAATGAATTTTTTCTTTGAAAAAATGTGACTGAACGGAAGACGCCTAATGAACTTTCCCTCTGTGCTATCTCTCCCTCCTCATATTAGTGTAAATTATGCCCCATATTGAGTTTCATGGGCAGTACCACCACCAAATGCAATCTATTCAGTTGAATAGGCCACTCAGCAACCAACCTGCAACTGTGGCACGGTTGCAGCGTATTGCTGCAGGCCTTCAAAGCTTAAAACCAGCAGTGATATGGCGGAATATCGCCTTCCAGCTGTTTGTCAAATGTGTGTGAAAAGAAAACCACCACAAATCACTTTGCATAAGAGAGCCAATGACCGTCTCTAGTTTAACCACTTCTCGCCAGCCCAACGTCATATGACGTCGCAGACTTTGAGTGGGGATATCTGAATGATTCCTGCAGCTACAGGCATCATTAAAATATCTCCTTTTAGAGCCGGCGATACCCTTCAGCCACTTGATCGTTCTTACAGGCGGCAGGAAGGGATGTCCCCCCTCTCCTGCTGCCCTCCGATGCTTCTAGCAACTCACCTGTTTGCTGGAGAAGGAACCGTCCGGCATCAGATATTGATGATAGAGATTTCTCTACATTCGCGTCCTTCCCAGGCCTCTCGGTGAACCTGGCGAAATCAAAAGCAATCTCCCTAAATCTCCCCGCTTCAGAATTGGAAGCCTTGAAAAGTGCCTTTTAATTTCATTGGACAGTTGCGTTACCATACCTAGGCATTAGACTCACCCTGACATATGATGGACTCTACCAGGCAAATTTTCCTCCTTTATTTCGAAAATTATCTGATCTACTGTCTTCCGGGTCCCACCTCCCGATATCCTGGTTTGGCAGGATAGCGGCCATCCGCATGATGTACCTGACAAAATGACTCTACTATTTTAGGGTTCTGCCAGTCCTCATCCCTTCTCACATCCTACTCATAGACCAACGCAAACTTCTGAAATTTGTTTTGGGCTCCAGTAGACCCAGGATTAACAAACAAGTGATGTATGCCCATAGAATCAATGGTGGTCTCTCGGTCCCCAACTTGCAGGCTTATTATACAGCAGCAAATATAGCTCTGCTTTCCTGCCTACACGAGACATACCAAATGCCACTGTGGGCCACTATTGACCTGCTAGATTCTTACCCGACCCCGATTGCCTCAGTTCCGTGGCTCCCTCGGGAACACCGCCCGCCTACAATCCCTCTGTGCTTGGCTCACTCCCTTCGGCTCTGGGATTCAGTTAAGTACTCAGCAGGTTTGATTTCTCCTCACTTACCTTTGCCCTGTCTGTTACAATGCCCATTATTCCCCCCAGGATGTGATAACACAAAACAATTTTCTTGGTGGACCGAGAACGGTTTTGTCGATCTACACTCTATGTTTACCCCAACTAGAATACTTACGTTCGATATGCTGCGTTCCTCCCACAATATTCCCCTTCGAGAACACTACAGCTACCTACAAATAAGGCACTGGCTCCAACAACTGATAAAGTTTAGAACTAAACCCTATACCTTGACCCCATTTGAGAGCCTTTGTAGATCTAGACCTCAATCCCCAGGCTTAATCTCCTTAATCTATTTGGCAATCTCCCATTAAAAAACACCACTGCGACAATACCATGTTCAGTGGGAGGCGGAGCTCGGGGGATACCTGGACCTGGAGGACTGGCAAACCATGATAGTAGCGACTTCCAAATCTTCCCATAATGTTCTAATCCTGGAAAACGCATATAAAGTGTTTTACCGGTGGTATTATACCCCGGCCGGACTGGCACGTTTCATCCCAACGTATTCCCCACTTTGCTTCCAAGGGTGTTCTCAGGAGAGCACAATGGCACATATCTGGTGGAAGTGCCCAAAGGCCTGTAGGCTATGGGTCAGAGTATACTCCCTACTTCGCAACCTATTCCACATTAATTTTAAAAGGGACCCCTATGAAGCCCTCCTCTGCAAGCCCATAGCAGAGCTACTCCTTCCTGAACGTTAGTTTGCAACGCACATTTTTACTGCAACTAAAATTACTATTGCCAAGGCGTGGAAAACGCCCACACTTAGCTTTGAAATGGTCAAAAATCACATAAATGACATTATGGCCAATGAGAAATTGACATCCATCCTCGCGGACACCCATCAAAAATTCTTGAGGGTTTGGCAGCCCTGGGTGGCCTACAACCAACCGTCCAGATTTGACCCTGCGCTCCTTTCGATGTAATGGACTCTGGTCTCTCTCCCCCCCTCCCCGTCCCGCGGACTTTCCTTCCCTTTCTCTGACTCCTATCTCATCTACTTCATTCTCTTATTTCTTTTTGATCAGGCCTACACCTGACTAGGATGGTGGTGAAACAAAGTTACATTATTGACATATATGATGTTTAAACTTGTTATTTTTTCTGCATACATTTATTTCAAGATCATCTATGTAACCTTAATGACACTCCTGTTGCTGCTGACGTCGCTATTATGTGTTTCATCCTATTTCATTTTTATCTTAAAAAACCTTTGTACAAGAAAAAATGCTACCGTCTTAGCTGGGAAACCAGGAACTTTTGTTTTTTTTTTCTTTTGATTTTAGGCTTAGAGGTGAGATCTGGGAACTTATTGACCCCACATCTCACTGTAAAGAGGATCTGTCATGCCATATTCCTGTTACAAGGGATGTTTACATTCCTTGTAATAGGAACAAAAGTGATAAAAAAAAATGTATAAAGAAGCATCAAACTAGAAAAATAAATGTAAAATTAACTATAAAAAAAAATTTAAAGCGCCCCGTCCCCGCGTGCTCGCTCGCAGAAACGAACGCATACATAGGTCGCATCTGCATATGTGAAACCACACATGTGAAATGCCATGACAGATCTAACCGATCCCAAATACAGGGATCAGTAGATCTCTGTCATGCCCACTGACAGAATGGGGAACCGCCATCTTTACATTGGTGGTTCCTCGTTCCTCCTGCGTAGTAAGCGATCGCGGGTCGCCGGTGGACATCGAGTACGCCCGATCCGCGGCCACACTGAGGGAGCATGCGGCAGGCATGAAAGCGCGCCGCCGGCAGGGCGCAATCACCCCCTAGCCTGTGCGAATCGCCATTTATAGACGCGGATTTGCGTTACGCTGCCACTCTGCAGCAGTAAATGTATGCAACGCCGTCGTTAAGTGGTTAAGAGAATATTACACCCATATTTAGGGTGCAACATGTAATATGCTTCTAATCACTTGCCTCCCACTACCAGAACCGCCCACCCTGTGACAGCAGGCAGTTGGGATTCCTCTCCCCTGCACCCACTGTCACATTTAAAATTGATGTGGCTGTGTGCGGCTTCACCCGCACAACCATGTCATTTATTCACAGAGATCTGTGAATGAAGAAAATACATGTCCAGTCCACTGTGGCAGACAGCTTGTAGCACTCAGTGGACCAGGAGAGTGCTGATCAGGACGCTCATAGTCCATTCACACTTCCTACAGCTTTGAAACTCACAGCCCATATGGAGGTACGGGTGCAGAGCTGTTGACAGTGTCTGCAAGACCCTAATTTACTGATTGCAGGTACAATGCTCTGCAGGTTTCTGTGCAAAAAATAATAAGTGCACATTTTTTTCCTGCACAAATATGTACATCTATTTTTGTTTTCCATAAAAGTGAGTTCAGCCATTAACCATTTCATTGCCAGGTTCGTACATCATACAGACCTGACAGCGGGGGGTTTTTACACACACTCTCGGGGGCTGCAGTGTTTGTATATCTGACAAGCTGACTCCTGCCTGTCAGATGGAAGCATTCTGGTGGCTGCACAAATGCATTTGATAGTTTGATATACAGTGCTATAGCAAAACTAAATGCCACTCAGTTAAAGTGATTGTAAAGAATAAGGTTTTTTAAAAGACCTTCCAAGTTTAGTTCCCCCCAAGTCCCCCTAAATAGTTGCCTAAGCCCGATCTCGATCCAGTGCTGTGCCCGAGAGCAGCATCGCTGGGCCCCGCCCCTTCCTCACTGGATTTGATTTAACCGGTGAGGAGGGGGCAGGGCCGAGCCATGCTCTGTGTGTATGTAGATACAGAGAGCCTGGCCCGGAAGTGAGCCTGCACATTGGACCCCCTAGCAAGTGCTTGCTATGGGTGCAGGCACAGAGGAGGAGAAGCAGACAGTGCTAGCAAGAGACACGAGAGGAGGAGGTTTGGGACCGTTCTCTGCAATTCCATTAAACAGAGCATGTACTGTAAGTATAACATGTTTGTTATTTTAATGAAAATACATTTAACCTTTAGTAACACTTTAAACTGGCCATACCCTGATTGAAATCCAGCCAGTTCAGCAGGGACTGGCCAATGTGTGATCAGTGTGTGGCTGCCCCTACTCGACAGAAGTCAATTGTTTGATCGACTTCTGTCAAAGGGACATCCTAGAAAACGTTTCCTGATCAGCCACTGGTCAGTGTATTCTGACAGAAACTGGTGCCATTGTCAGAATACAGTGCCTCAGTGGGAGATTCCTCTATCAACCTAGTTTGTGTGGTTGGTGGGCTGAACAAAAAAAAAAAACCTATCCATGCATTTGGTGTTTAAAGCCAGCTTTAGCGTTTACATGTACTTTAATTATGATGGTTGTTAGCTCTGGTTGGCTCCTGAACTGGTACCAGGACATCTAATATGCACATGGTTATGCCAGGACTGTAGCTTAGTCTTCATGAGAGTGTTACCATACAGTATTCTATCTTGAACCTATTTCAGCGTGTCTTTATTTACTTTAGCAACTTTGCGTCTCTAGAAACCTTCCAGCAAAGATGATTTGACCCAGATAGCTCCATTGCTTCCTTATAATATTTCTCCAGGGACCCCTCTTTGGGTTCACCCGGAAACAGGAAGATCTGCCTCTATTGCCATTATTTATGTTATGGATCCTCCCATCGCATCCTAAACTCATGTCCCACACAATTCCATTCTTAAGGTGTAACTTCATCTTTTCACAAAGCAAAAAAAAGGTGAACTAACATCCTACACCCTCCCCACACCCGAGTACCCACTGCATTTACCTCCATAGATGAATAGCTGTCACTGCCCACGCAGCTGGTGCAGGGGTCCAGAGATCTGAGAGCCCCACTCTTGTTCCCCATCCCTCTTTGGAGCTATGGGGATAGGTCACAGTGGTTCAGATTTGTGACCATGCTGACCAATCAGACTTGCTTTGAGTCATCTCAGATGCCCTATGGAAAGAAGAAGAGCAGGGCTTTCAAAACCCATACAGCTGCATCGGCTGTGTGGGCAGTGACAGCTAATCACCCACAGAGGTAAGTGCAGTGGGGACAAGGGGGTGGGGAGGGTATTGCATGCTAGTTTTGTATTTTGTGAAAAGGTGAACTTGCACTTTAAGCACTCCCTAAAAGCACATAGGCAAATTAGCCTCCTCACAGTTCCAATTAGTGACTATAGTACATAATCCTGACTTTTTTCCCTTTACTTGGTTGAATCCCACAGATTCCATTGTTGGATTCTGAATGACCTGAGGTGCAAATATTACTTTCTCTCCCCAGATGATATTTTACAATTTGACACCCTGCAATAAAATCACCAGCTGCCCCCTTCTGAGATCTTTCTGTATCTACAAACTAAAATCTATGTCACCTATGCAACCCAGATCTCCTCATCCCCTCAATGGCCTTGTTAGACCTATATCCAGAGGTTCCATTTTAAAATTGTTATTTTATGTCTTCATAGCTTCATTAATTAAGCCTTAGCAAAAGCATGGCAATCAGCTACCCCAACGGTACAAGTGAAGTGGAAGATGTCATGGTACTTGACAAATGAGAAACAGTCTGCAATTCTACATGACTTTATCCCTACATATCAAAGGACCTGGACACAATGGATAATACAAAGCACGCCTCCAAACCTTGATTAAACATATTTTGCAATCTGATGAGATCTGGAGCTTGTACCTAGCAAGACTACACCATCCTGGCTCTTCCCTTTCCTCCCAATTCCCCCTTCTTTCCCTTATCACCTCCCTCCCTTCCCTTCAAACTCTCACCCTTTTCTTGTTCTCCTACCTATCTTTATCCCTCCCCCCCGTACCTTTGCCCATCTTCTACATTCTCCCTTTTCTGTTACCTGTTTTTCTCAGTTTCTTTGATGGCACCAGTGTCCTTTCCCATTGGGCCTATATTCTTTACCCTGCAGGTTCTTACTAAATCTCACTGTGCATTCAGTATCAGTCGTGTAATTTTTCACACGTATTATGGTTGCATCCTCTGTACCGTTATGTCATGGCCTGTTAATTAGAAAAATGAGACCCTCTTATGGGACTTTATAGGGCATAGTCTCCACTCAAACAAGAATACAAAATGGTATAAAAGAATTTCTAGTTTATTACAAAATTGCAGTTAAAATAAAAGGTAAAAAAGGGGGGACAAGGGATGGAATGGGGTACATTTAACCCAATATACAAAGTGATATTAAAATGCAACAGTACATATAGCAGAACCACTTATTTACTGCACTGCTGTGTAATTGAAACAGAGTGCAACCCAACGCGTTTCAAGATCGTGCGTTGTTGCTCTTCATCAGGGGAAAGTGGTAGTATTACTCATATCTATCATTCAGGCATATATATAGCATAAATGTAGGTTCTCATATAGAATTAGTGCAGATTAAAAGCAGGAATAAAAGATGCTGCTGCCACTGGTGTTGAGATTGATCATCGCTACTCACCCTCATGGACTCTCTGATACCAGTGGCAGCAGCATCTTTTATTCCTGCTTTTAATCTGCACTAGTTCTATTTGAGAACCTACATTTATGCTATATATATGCCTGAATGATAGATATGAGTAATACCACCACTTTCTCCTGATGAAGAGGAACAACACACGATCTTGAAACATGTTGGGTTGCACTCTGTTTCAATTACACAGCAGTGCAGTAAATAAGTGGTTCTGCCATATGTACTGTTGCATTTTAATATCACTTTGTATTAGGGTTGTCCCGATACCAATACTAGTATCGGTATCGGTACCGATACCGAGCATTTGCACGAGTACTTGTACTTGTGCAAATGCTCCCGATGCCTCATCCGATACTTAGTAGTAGCACAGAGGACACAGCTGGGAGGATACAGGGACACTCAGGGATGATCGGTGCAGCGGTGGGGGAAATTACAATCAGTGATCTCCCCTCCGCGGCATTGAGCTGCTTCATTGAAAGCCGCACAGGGAGAATTAACTTTGTCTCACGTTGGGTTGTACAAAGTTCTAGCACACAACAAGGAGAAGTAGTCCTCTTTCACCACCATAATGAGTATAGATAGTAAGTCCGTATATATATCGTATTTACATCCAAGAGTTTATCTT
>BLSH010130770.1:664363-676310 GCA_018402905.1 Glandirana rugosa | reverse complement strand
AATAGTAGAAGCAGTACTTGTATGTGAGTACAGATAGCTTCACCGGGCGTCCACGAGGGACGCCCGGTGAAGCTATCTGTACTCACATACAAGTACTGCTTCTACTATTCACTGTGACCCGTTAAGGCTGCTCTCTCTATCCCTTATGTGGATAAGCGCACTTCAAAAGGGCCCCTGTGCTTTTTTGTGTTTCTTTTTTCCCCCTAAAAAGTTCTATATAGCAGTATGAAGATTCCATAGGCAACTGGGGGCAGTCTGTGGATGCACATTGTTCTCCCCTCTGGTGTGACGACGGTACCGGGTGTCCAGGGCATATACTGCGGAGCTTAGTCTTCGTATGGTGACAGTAAAGCACACATACAACTATTGGTTCGAACTAGTCCCTGAGGAAGCCATACAGGCGAAACATGTTGGACACTAAACGGACCCTTCAAGTATTATAAGAGCTTATAGGCTAATACCAACTATTTAATTATATGTGTGCATTCAATGTATTGACTGTATACCATTGGATTTTATGTAATGATTTCAGAATGTCTCTCTGAAATTATCATATTTATCTTTTGTATCAATAAATGTTAATAATTATTTTAATAAGAATTCTACTTTCTTTAAATCAAAATTAACCTCTGCACCGCATTAGTCCCATTTCCCCTTTCCCTCTCTCCTCCCCCCTTTCCCTTTCCCTTGTTCCTGTTCCCCTTTCCCTCATTGTATAATTTGACAAATTGAAAAACTCGGGATGAGGTGCTAATTAGATGGTGCTACCATACCTATAACTACTTGCCACCTTACACCTATTCTCACTAACCTGTGTATGAAAGATTTGAATATTTACTTATTTTCAGGCTGCTCTGGTCTGGTCACATGATCTCCCCTGTGTCAGCCATTGCCGTTTGCAGGGGAGAGGAAGGCTGGCAATGCCTGGGAGTGGTGACGTCACCTATAGGCTTACTATGGCCCATTAGTTGTCAGTGCTCCCTCCTCTCCCCTGCAGCTGCCACTGGCTGACACGGGGGAACCAGATCATGTGATTGGACCGAAGTGGCCTGAAAATAGGTAAGTACACAGATTCTTCATACACAGGTTAGTCAGTTAGTTAGGAGGGGGAAGGAGCATTTTTTAAGATGAGTTTGATTTTTCCCCGGGAATTCTACTTTAAGTTTGCTCTAAAGGATTTCCTTGTCTGAGAACATAATTGTCAAAAGCAGTGGATGACCACTGGACGTTATTGGGGCAGCTGGAGCAGAGAAATCAATTGACAGAAGCATAAAGAATATCCAGGGAAAAATAAGAACAAGTGTCTTGAGTCCAATGACACATGAAAGACCCTGGCAGGTTGATCAGGGAACGTAGCTGACTAGTATAGAGTTGAGTGCAGGACCAAACACACTCATAAACTGGTTTGAAGGCCTATGATCAATACAGACAAGGGGGAACACTTTATGTATCTCACTGAGACGTAGGGACGGATTTACTAAAAACAAATAAGCTTTTTGCTTCGCAAGAGAAGTTACACTGTTCAAGGGACTTTTCGCAAGAGCTTAGTGAATGTGAGGGAATTTCACTTTACAAAGAATACTCTCTTACATGCAAAGAAGAGGGGAAAAAACATGTTTACTTGCACATGATTGCATACCTCCCAACTTTTGAACTTCAGAATGAGGGACGCCAAAGGAGTGTAAAGACCTGCGGCGCGCTACGTTGCGGTAAATTAGGGGCGTAGTCAAGGACCTAGCAGTGGGAGGGGCTTACGGGATGTGGTTAAACAAAACCATGCATAAAATATGCTTTGATTGCTGTGTCTGAGCCTAACTTAAAGAACTTCATTAAAATAGTCAGGCACTGCACAGCAGAGGAATGGACCTAATACAGAAGTTGGTCAGAGTCAGCAGACATGATACAAGAGATGGTCAGAGACTGCAGACATGATACAAGAGATGGTTAGAGACTGCAAACATGGTACAAGAGACTGTCAGAGACTGCAGACATGATACAGGAGATGGTCAGAGAGTGCAGACATGACACAGGAGATGGTCAGAGACTGCAGACATGATGCTAGAGATGGTCAGAGACTGCAGACATGATACAAGAGAGGATCAGGGACTGCAGACATGATACAAGAGATGGTTAGAGACTGCAGACATGATACAGGAGCTGGTCAGAGACTGCAGTCATGATAGAAGAGATGGTCAGAGACTGCAGACATGATACAGGAGATGGTCAGAAACTGCAGACATGATACAGGAGATGGTCAGAGACTGCAGACATGGTACAGGAGATGATCAGAGACTGCAGACATGATACAGGAGATGGTCAGAGACTACAGACATGATACAGGAGATGGTCAAAGACTGCAGACATGATACAGGAGTTGGCCAGCGACTGCAGACATGAAACAAGAGACTGTCAGAGAGTGCAGCCATGATACAGGAGATGGTCAGAGACTGCAGACATGATGCAGGAGATGGTCAGAGACTGTAGACATGATACTAGAGATAGTCAGAGACTGCATACATGATACAAGAGACTGTCAGAGACAGCAGACATGATAAAAGGGATGGTCAAAGACTGCAGAAATGATACAAAAATAGGTCAGAGACTACAGACATGATACAGGAGATGGTCACAGACTGCAGACATGATACAGGAGATGGTCAGAGACTGCAGACATGATACATGAGATGGTCAGAGACTGCAGACAGGGTACAGGAGATGGTCAGAGACTGCAGACGTGATACAGAAGATGGTCAGAGACTGCAGATATGATGCGGGAGATTGTCAGAGGCTGCAGACATAAAACAGGAGATGGTCAGAGACTGCAGACATGATGCAGGAGATTGTCGGAGACTGCAGACAAGAGATGACCAGAGACTGCAGACATGATACAAGAGACTGTCAGTGACTGCAGATATGATACAAGAAATTGTCAGAGACTGCAGACATGATACAAGAGATGGTCAGAGACTGCAGACATGCTACAAGAGATGGTCAGAGACTGCAGACATAATAAAAGAGATGTCAGAGACTGCAGATATGATACAAGAGACAATCAGAGACTGTATACATAGTAAAAGAGACTGTCAGAGACTATGAACATGCTACAGGGGTTGTTGGAGACTGGGGGCATGCTTCAGCAGTCAATCATAGACTGCAGACATAGTACATGACCTATTACAGATAAGTGTCTGCAGGGCCCAATGGGCCACACAAAAAGTGGCAATGGGCTACATGTGGCCCCAGGCACTAAGCACTGTATTGTACATTTGGAGGGAAGTGCACATTCTTTTTCCAAAACCCTACTAACTTTCTTCTCCAGCTCTGGCAACACTGCCAGGATGTTGGCTATGAGAAATAAATTTTAATCTATTGCTGGTGATCGGGGACATGCAAGGGCCAGTCTTCACACAGCAACAATTCTACCACCTGGCAAACTTGAAGAACATAACATGAAAGCCACTCCGCATACTCCCAAAACATAAAATGCTGTTAACTGGTTCCCGACCGCCTTGCGTCCATTTACTGCTGCAATGTAGCGCAATACCGCGAATTGCCGTTTGTAAATGGCTATTTGCGCGTGCGTGAGTAGCGGGCGTGTGCGCACCGCTGGCAGCCCGCGCGAGAGCCCAGCGCACGCTCCACGAGCAGGGCCGAGGGTTGGGCGGACTCAGTGTGAGAGAGCCAGAACGGGGAACCGCCGATGTAAACACGGTGGTTTCCCATTCTGTGAGTGGGGACAGGACAGATCTAATGATCCCTGTACTTGGAATCAGTTAGATCTGTCATGCCCCTGGCAACCCACACCTCCATACAGTTAGAACACACCCAGGGAACACAGTTAACCCCTAGACAGCCCCCTGCAGGTTAACCCCTTCACGGTCAATGACATTTATACAGTAATCAGTGGCTATTTTTAGATCTGATCGCTGTATAAATGTCATTGGTTCCAAAAAAGTGTCAAAAATGTCCGACATGGCCGCCGCAATATCGCAGTCCCGATAAAAATCGCAGATCACCGCCATTACTAGTAAAAAAAAAATAGTGAAAATGCCATAAATTAATTCTCATGGTTTGTAAACGCAGCAACTTTTGCACAAACCAATCAATAAACACTGATTGCGATTTTTTTATACCACAAATATGTAGAAGAATATATTTTGGCCAAAACTGATTGATAAATTTGTGTTTTTATATATATTTTTTTTGGACATATATTTTAGCAAAAAGTAAAAAATATTGTTTTTTTTTTTTTTTAAATTGTTGCTCTTATTTTGTTTATAACGGTGATCAGAAATAAGGCAGAGGTGAACAAATACCACCAAAAGAGAGCTCTATTTGTGGGAAAAAAAGGACTCCAATTTTGTTTGGGTACAACGTTGCACGACCGCGCAATTGTCAGTTAAAGCGACGCAGTGCCGAAAAGCAAAAAGTGCTCTGGTCCTACAGTGGGAAATCCTTCCAAGGCTGAAGTGGTTAAAGTCCAGTTGAAGTTGAAAATGATCCCTTACAGTGATGTGCCAGCGATGCAAGGGTTACCTGCATTTTACCTTCTTCGATATTCTGCTATTCTGACAGACGATACCCTTTAAGCAGCGTGGTGTGTCTCCTCCCTGCTCCTCCTCTGTGTACAGGAAAACATCACACTCTGACTGCACTCTGACACTGTGTGTGTCAGAAGGGAGAGAAGCCGGCTGCCATGTAAGTGTAGCTCGCGGCTTGCTGGAACCATGACAACCTGCACACGCCGCAGGCATTCCGGGACTCAGCCCTGATTTGCCGGTACTCAGGGACAGGGGCACATTTCTGGGACGGTCTCGGCGAATCCGGGACGGTCCCGGCGAATCCGGGACGGTCCCGGCGAATCCGGGACGGTTGGGAGGTATGTGATTGCATGATGGAAGTGGACAGAGCTACCACTTCCACTTCCACTTCACATCCCATGAAGCCGGAACGAGCGCTCCAGGCTTGCAATTTTGTAAGCCCAATTTACGTGCATTTCCATGTGTCGTGCATAGAGGCAGCCTGTTCACTTCAATAGGCTGTCCTATGCGTGTTTGTTGCCCAAAAGAAGCTCCTGCTCCTTTTTGGGCAACAAGCTTCGTGCAATTTTTAAAGATGCATTTTGCCACGATTTCTGCGGTGTTCTGTTGTATTACACTCGCAGTAAAATTGCACTGCGCTTGGGGTGTCATTAGGAATTATGGCACCCAAATGCTTGTTGTGCATTTTACTGTGATTTTACCACGATTTGGAATCATAGTAGTTGGAAGGTCTTAAAGTGTTACTAAACCCAGGAACCTGCATTGACTATATCTGGTGTCCCACAGTACACAGAACATGGAAATACAATTATTTTAGTAAATATAAACTGATAAATACCTTTTCTCATCAGCAGCATATAGCAGTCTTGTGACTTCTATCAGTGTCCGCTTTTCTTTCTTCTTGGACTGTTCTATGAGGCTGCAGGACCCCTGACCAATCACATGTACCCTTCCAAGAAAAAAAAATCTCTCTAGCAATACACCTCAAACTGAGCATGTGCAGAGTGACTCCAAAAGCTCTGTTCTAACAGGAGATGGATTGGGGACAATGGAAGAAGGGGATGATTGGAGGAGACAGGATCAAACAGTCTTTTACACGATGCAGAGGATTTACTCTTTAGGTTCCACAGTGAGTATAAAAAGCATGATTTACTGCATATACAGACTGATTTTACTGTTGTGGGTTTAGTAACACTTTAAGATGGCCTTGCTGTGACGACTGAGAATACAGACAAAATCAGCTGGATTATCATTCATAAAAGAGAATAATAGTCCAGCATAGGTAACTTGAGTGGAAACCAGGGGCAACGGAAAACATTATACAGGACCATACAAAACAGGGTAAAAAGGCAAAAACTAATAGCCATTAGATCCATAATCATACAGGTCAGGAGGAGAGAACCCAAACATAGGGACAAACCGGGGCTGGCAAGTTGAGTCAGTAGACAATAACAGACTCAGTCAGCAGGAATCAGCCGAGATTTGAACCATTAATGGGCAGGCTGAATATACCAAGTTCATCGATCAATCAACTTGAGTACAACCAGCCTGCCAGATTGTCTTGCTATTATCGCTAGCAGCTACTATAGCCGCTAGCATTAGTCACTGTCTCCTCCTGGCCTTTAACCTGTGGTTGAGGGAAAGAAATTTGCACCATATATGGCCAGCTTAAGCTCAAATGACTGGTGGAGTTGGAGCCACTGAACAACTACAGACAAAGACCAGATATAGAGAGGGAGTACACACAAATTTGAGGCAGTAAGGCACAGAGACCACAAAGAGCATGCTACATAGCAGACAGTCATTACAATCATTTTAGGACTGGTTGTGGAGTGACAAAGCAGGTTTTTACCTAATTATCCATTGCGCAAATCAAAGAACAGTATTAAAATAAGTACATTTTTTTCCTTAGCTGCAAAATGGTAAAGGCACAAGGACCACATTCACCTCCATGTCTACATTAACACATTACTGGTTTACAAACCAGTAGTTTTACCATAGTTTATTCATCAAATCACACATATTCCACAGTAAAGTGATGACATCATTGTACATGCAAAACATTTTTTTTAATGAATGCATCCAGTATCCCTTGCTTATATTTGGGGGGCACTAGATGGCAGAATATGATAATGTCCCGAGATTTCTCCCAGTGGAGGAAAAATAGCTTACAGCAATTTGGTCACCATTAAGTTTTAGGGACTGTAGCAGTGCTACCAGTAACCATGGTAGATCCACCACACAGTGGAAAATAAGCCTGAAATGTATGGTCCCAGTACACTAGACCAGGGCTTTCCAAATTTTCTAAACAAAGGGCCAGCTTACCATCCTTCAGACTTCAGGGGTGGGCAGACTAAGGCCAGTGGGAGTAGAAACTGTCCTGGCATCCAATGGAAGTAAGCAATGCCGTATCTTTGGCGTCAGTGGGAGTACTAGTGCCCTATTGTTGGTGTCAGTTGGAGGAATTGTGTCCTTTCATTGGTGTCAGTGGAAGGAATAGTGGCCAAATGTTGGTATCAGTGGAAGGAATTATGCTCCATCGTTGGTGTCATTGGGAGGAATTGTGCCCTTTTGTTGGTGTCGGTGGCAGGAATAGTGGCCAAATGTTGGTATCAATGGAATAGTGTCCTTTTGATGGTGTTAGTGGGAGGAATAGTGCCCCATCTTTGGTGTCAGTGGAAGGAATTGTGCCCTTTTGATGGTGTTAGTGGGAGGAATTGTGCCCTTTTTATAGTGTCAGTGGGAGAAATAGTGCCTCATTGTTGGTGTCAGTGACAGGAATTATGCCCCATTATTTGTGTATGGATGAAATAGTGCCCCAAGAGCTGGATAAAGGCAAGAAAAGGACCGCCTCCAGCACCTGGGCCACAGTTTGGAGACCACTAAAAATCGTTAGTTTTTCGTCCAGTTAATGGACACAAATAGAGAATACTTTTTGACTTTTCAGAGCTAAAAAAATTGAAGGAACAATTTGGAAAACTTTTGCTGAAGGAATGATAAATTGAAAGGTTGGTGTGTTTCCCGCCCTTTAAAAATCGAACTGTTCACACTGCCCATATGTGACAAAACGGACGAAAAACATTAATTTATGTCCATTGAACAATGTATAATTCAAAATTCGGTCATTGCATGGTGTCACTTTTGCGTTTGCTCTCACGACCAAGTGTTTGTTATTTGAAAATGAGTTTGTACGATTTTACGTGTAGTGTATGGCTAGCATTAGTCACATCCTTGGCTTAGAAAGCACAACAACCCACCTCTGTTTACCATATATGACCATCCTGTAATGCATATATCTGTGACAGTGTTTGTGGATTGACACTATTGTAGGGTACAAGTGAATACGTTTAGAAGGTGCAGAGGTTGCAAAGGATGTGTGCTAAGCACCTCATAGAAGCTGATTTTTTTTCAACCTTCTGGCAAAAAATGAACCGATTCCCCCATCCTCACATTCGATGTGGAGCGGGGAATCACTCCCGCTGAGCTATTGTATTCTGCCGGCAAGGAGCCTTCCTTGTTGGCAGAATACAATGATTAGCCACCTGACCTACGGAAGATTTACTCCCCTGCCTGACCAGGCCATTTTTTTGCTTTTTGGCACTGCATTACTTTAACTGACATTTGCGCGGTCATGCAACGCTGTACACAAATGAAATTGATGTAATTATTTTCCCACAAATAGAGCTTTCTTTTGGTGGTACTTTTTATTTTTTGCTCCGTAAATTAAAAATGACCGAAAAAAACCCCATATTTTTTACTTAAAAAAAATTTAAAAAATCTAATTTCTTCATAAATTTAGGCCAATATGTATTTTGCTACATATTTTTGGTAAACAAAAAATCCCAATAAGTGTATATTGATTGGTTTGCGCAAAAGTTATAGCAATCTACAAACTATATATACTGGAAAAAAAAAAGTATACTAGTAATGGCAGCGATAACCAACTTATAGCGGGCCTGCGATAGTATGGTGGGAAAATCTGACACGAACTGACACTTTTGACACTTTGTGGGAACCAGCGACACTAATGCAGTGATCAGTGCTAAAAATATGCACTGTCACTGTACTAATGATACGGATTGGGAAGGGGTTAAACATCTAGGGCATCTGTGTGTCTAACCAGTGTATATGGGTGTTCTGTCAGGGGCTTTCAATAAGGGATGTGCTGGTTTTCATCCCGCTTTGCAGGGAAACAAAAACCGACACATCCCTGATGACAGGACAGAGCTCTGTATTGTTTATATTGACAGAGCTCTGTCCTGTCTTCCTCCTCGCTGATCAGCAGGTGTTGGCGGGCAATCAATGGCCGGTACCCGCTCATCGGCTTGTGCTGTGACTAATCAACGTGCACCCTAGCCGGAAGTGCTGGATCACATACTAGATATGTGACTCTGTAAAGAAGAGCCGCTCTGCCGCCGTTCTCCTACGTGAGGTGGCCGGCAAGTGGTTATTGTTGCCGGCTATAGCCGGCGGCACTGATCATTCGGGGAAAACTCTACAGGCTGGTTGTACACAAGTTGATCGATAGATCGACTTGCATATAACCAGCTAGCCCATACACGGATCGAAATTTGGCCGGTTCCAACTTTGATCCATGTATGGCCTGCTTTAGACAGTCTAAAAATCTAAAGGCCATCTTTCAGGGGGAAAAGGGTACGTATTTAAAAAAACAAAACAAAGGAGAGCAAAACAAAACACGTAAAACCCCAGACAAAAATGCTTATCATTTCTCTCTGCATATGTATTGATAAGTAACTGTTTCATCAACATTTCTAGTAAGAGTTCTCCTAGCCTGATCCTATTATAAACCACAAATGAGACATAAAGCTGCAAAATTAATTAATATACTGAAATATGCCGTTTTGATTGGAATCAAAACAATAATAGAGGACAAATTATAGCTTTGGATGCCCTGCTGGGACTCTGTTTTATGCCTTACAACACATTTCAAGTAACATCATACTCAAGCATAAATCTGTTCTTACTACACAACACTAGTATGTCAACTTATTAATGTTCGTCTTTTGGTTGGCCACAGAAAAAGAGTAAGACCACTTTCACACTGGGGCAGTCTTCAAGCACTTTAGCGCTAAGGCCTCATACACACGGACGTTTCTAAAAAAATAAACAAAACGTCGGTTCAGACGTCAAGGAAAAAAAGTCGATGTTTTTCGGCGTTATGCATTGGCGTTTTTGAGCGTTAGTGAGCGTCAGCGTCAATAGGCGTTTTTTAAAAAAAATCATCCCTCTGCTATTTTTCAACCTAAAAACGTTGGCGTCAAAAACGCCGGAAAACGCTGGTACAATATTAGGTGGCGTTTGTTGGCGTTTGTTGGCATATTGTGGCGTCGGCGTCAAAAAACGTCAAAACGTTACAGCCTCAGAACGCGCTGGCCATGGGTTCTACTTTCTGCTCACTAACGCCGACGCCACCTACAGCTCAAAAACGCCAACGTTTTTATGGGGCCATTGACTAACATGGAGAGCTGCAAAAAACGCCGGCGTCAAAAAACGTCCGTGTGTATGAGGCCTAAAAATACGCCTGTAAAGCACCTGGAAAAACTCCCCCCATCCACCCCAGTGTGAAAGCCCGAATGCTTTCACACTGGGCGGTGCACTTGCAAAAAGTCCTGCAAGCCGCATCTTTGGGGTGGTGTGGGAGCGGTGTATACACCGCTTCTAAACTGCCCTGCCCATTAGAATGAATGGGCACTGCTTCAGAAGCACCTGAAAAGCACTTCGGAAGCGCCTCATCACAGGCGCTTTTAACCCCTTTTTAACCCCTTCTGCGGGGTTAAAAGTGCCCCTCTACCACCTGAAAAGGAGTGGCGCTTTACCGCTAACGCTGGCACTGCCTCAGTGAAAAAGTGGCCTTAGGGTTGGTTCACACCAACAGCTACGTTAGAGCACCTACCATTCTACTGATGGTATGTGGTAAAAGCAGCAGTGCTAATTGCAGCACATTGCACTGTTTACTGCGTGCAGAACCTCTTTCAGCGCACACCATCACAACATGCATTTGACTGCGCTGGAATAGCTGCCCAACAAAGTCCTCCCACACCTGGTGTGAATCGGTCCTAGGAGGCTATATTTGTAAGGTTGCTTGGCATCCCTTTACACTAAAGGAATTTTCTAATTTGGAATGATATATTTACTGTAAAAAACTTGAACTCGTCATGTTATACTGTATATTATTTTATTCCAAACGTAACGCTGAATACAATCTAAATGCCTGTACACATGGTACAATAATCAGCCAACAATGGTCATCCAACAGCCTGTTGGCCGATAATCCGACCATTAGTATGCACAATTTGACAGCCGATTTCCAATTGTCGTCCAACAGAAGTTGTCTGACAAGACTAGAAAACTTATGTTGGCCAACAAGGCGTTGGCTGATTGTTGGCTCGTGTGTACAGTAGTTGGCCCAACAAAAAGTTGGAAGTACAAACACACATGCTCGGAATCCAGGAAGTGTTCGGTCCTGTAAACCTACGTTCCTAATTCACAAATCACATTCACTTCTTCGTTATGCGCTCGGAACACGTCACTACATTTGGCTTTGTCAGACAATTACTTGACTACCGTCAGTACGCTAGACCAGACCGCCAACAGCAAATTTGGACAAAAGTTGGATGTGTGGTCGTACAACAATCAGCGCATGTGTACGAGGCTTTAGTCATACTACATTGTATTTATTCAAATGGGAATGATACAAACTTTTATGTACAAAAATGGCAATACCTTTATTCCTGAGAAAAACTTTCCCAATGAGGTGGGAAAACTATTGCTTGCTGGTTGTAAAAGGAGGAGCGCGGAGTGTATAGTGGTGGGTGGGATGTCCAGGAGAGGAGTGCAGAATGTATAGTGGTGGGTGGGATGTCCAGGAGAGGAGTGCGGAATGTATAGTGGTGGGTGGGAAGCAGCGGCAGCTGGTGTGGGAGGGGCGCTGGGGCGCCGCCTCCCCGCCGGCAAAAGACGAAAAAAAAAGTCAACCCCGCCCACCTACAGGTGGCGCCGGTACATTGACTTTCTTTTTTTTTTTTTCTTTTCGGCTCCTTGGCTGTCACATGACAGCCAAGTAAGTGAGCCTATTGGTCGGCCATTCAAGCCTATGCATGTGCGCTTGTTCCTGCGGCCATGCATAGGCTGATTGGCTGCCCTGAGCCTCCGCTCAGGGTGATTGGATGAGGGGCCGGGGGCGGGTCACTGTGGCAGCGGAGGTGACTTCCGCTCCCACAGAGACCATGACCGCCCGGGGACGATGAGGGGGGGACAGCCGCTCTCGCATGCCAAACTCTGCAGACCCAGCGCGCTCTCGCATGCCGAATCTCTGCAATAATCCTGCCTGCTGGATGGGGTAAGTGCAGGGGGGGGGGACGACTCTGCAATGTACCCCACCTATC
>BLSH010130770.1:591124-614863 GCA_018402905.1 Glandirana rugosa | reverse complement strand
CTTCTGATCGTTGCCCGAACGTTATCCCGGACCCAGAACCCCATTGAAGTCAATGGGGACCCGAATTTTTAAGCACAAAAATGACTGTAACAAAGTCCTGGCAAGTGCTAGAGGGCTGCAAAAGGAAGTAAAATGGGGGTAAGAGTGGAGCAAGTGCCCTACAAAAAAATGGGGATAGGGAAAATAAATTAAAATCAAATAAACTAGGAGATGATTTTTGAACAATAATGTGTCACTTACAGCTGCAGCTAAAACCTCTCCCTTTAGAACTAGGAGATGATTTTTGAACAATAATCTGTCCCTCTACCTAGTGCAGTCAGATCGCTCAAAGCAGCAGTATGTGAAATCTCAAATTACTCCCACTATCTGAGCGTTGTGTACGATCCCACAATCTGATCGTTGTGTACGATCCCACAATCTGATCGTTGTGTACGATCGTATCGATCGTTGTGTTAGGCAGAGTTTGATCTGCAATCTGCAACTCAAAGCAGCAATATTTGAAATCTCAAATTCCTCCAACAATCTGATCGTTGAGCACGATCGTAGCGATCGTTGTTTTATGCAGAGTTTGATCTGCAACTCAAAGCAGCGGTATGTGAAATCTCAAATTTCTGCTATCTGTCCTCAGAGCAACAGCACAGCAGTAGTAAAGTAATCTATCTCAGGATGCAGGATCAGATGTTGTTAAAATGTCTCTAATCTCTCCCTGACGCCGTCAGCTTCCTCTCCCTACAGCTAACCCAAGAGCATGTGACTGCAGCATCAAGTGACTCCAGCTTATAAAGAGGCTGGGTCACATGATGCACTGGCCAATCACAGCAATGCCATTAGTAGGCATGGCTGTGATGGCTTCTAAGGGCAAACCAGTAAAACGCTTGTTGATTGGCTGCCCTGCAGCTTCTCAACACGTGGAGTAAAATACCAGAACCCCGGACCCGAACGTTTTTTGAAATGTCCGTGTTCGGGTCCGGGTCCCGGACACCCGAAAGTTACAGTCCGGGTTCGCTCAACACTACTGCTGAACACTCTGGTCTCAGGCCTCCATTTTATTTTCCTATGTCATCGGGAGCCGGGATGTGCATGCCTCAAAGCTCCTTGAATGCGCAATGTGAGTATCCCAGGAGGCTCTGGGCAAAAAAAGGTATTCATAAAAAAAAAATGTGCATGTTTTGACGTAGGGGGGAAGGAGCAAACTAATCCAAAGTAGAAGAGGAGAGCGAGGGACCCCTTTATTATATTGCACATTGAGTATTGTGCAACTTTGGGGAGTAGAACCTTCATAGAGATGTGACCCAAAAGAGTTGTGATATAGTTTTTAATAATCCTGGAAATTTTATGTGTATCTCCATGACTTTACTATTATTGTGTATCTACATTGCTAGTATTAAAATGATTAATAATCCAAAATGCAAAGCATTTTCAATTAATTTGTTTTCTGTGCTCAAAAAAAGGATTACCTATTTATTATTCTTGTGCAGACAACTCAAACAAATCCCATACCTTAGGGGAGAAATAGAAATTAAGTTGTAAATGCTATCTGATCAGTTATTTCCCTAGGACCTGTTGGCCCAGGGCTATCTGCATAGGTTATGGTTGATTAACCTATAGTACAATCATGTCCAATCCCAGCTTTATCAGACTAACCAGACAACAACTAGTTTATGAATACCTTGTATGAATAAGGACAGGATTCGCTGTGAAAAATGCTTTACAAACAGAATAAATACACAACTTTAACAGATCCCATATCCTAGGGGGCAATAGAAATTAAACTGGAAATGCTATCTGATCATTTCTTACTCTAAGACCTGTTGGCCCAGAGCTATCTGCATAGGTTATTGTTGATTAACCTATAGTACAATCATGTCCAATCCTAGCTTTATCAGACTAACCAGGTAACAACTAGTTTATGAATACCTTGTATGAATAAGGACAGGATTAGCTGTGAAAAATGCTGTACAGACATAATAAATACACAACTTCAACAGATCCCATATCCTAGGGGGCAATAGAAATTAAACTGGAAATGCTATCTGATCATTTTTTACTCTTGGCCCAGGGCTATTTGCATAGATTATGGTTGATTAACCTATAGTACAATCATGTCCAATCCCAGCATTATAAGGCTAACCAGACAACGGCTATCTTATGGATGCCTTGTATGTGGAATGACAGAATTAGTTGAAAAACATGCTGTGCAAACATAATAAATACATACTATTGTGGAGTAAATGCTGTTAACTGTCTGGTTATGGGAATGGCTTTTACTCTCAATCTGTCAAAGTGCCTTCTGAATGTCAGCTACACTCTCTCTGGCATGGATATGTGACACTTCTTAGTGTAGATTGCTTGATAACGACTCTGCTATATATGTCAAGTATGCCTCCGCTTTTGTAAAGGGTACTTAGCGATCAAATGTAGTCTTGTTCCAGTAAACATTATGTCTGGTCCAAAAAAACCAACATAGCTGATCACAAAATAACATTCCCCTGATTAAAACAATACACTGTTACCATAAGAGTATCAGATGTTCTACATACAATTATATATATATATATATATATATATATATATATATATATATATTAGTTAAACACTTGCTTAAGACAGATAGGTATATATTTATTGTCTTGAACAAAATTCTTGCCTATACAATCTTATAACTTGAAATGTCATAATCAAATAATATATTAGCCTGTAACCAATTTATCTTTTTTGTTAAAATGACATTTTTTTATTTCTGTATATTATATTCAATGTTTTATGACAATCTTTAATAAATTACTTGAATGAGAAAATAACATTCCCCTGATTTATTTACAAAAAATGACATTTGTGGTACGAGAAACATGCCTTGACGCTCTATGCAGACCTTAGAATGCTGGCATGTTCTCTCCTCTTATTTTTAACTATGTTTGGCCAATTTGCTGTTTCCAGATCTCACACTTGTTCTGCAACTTGGCTTTAACACGTATCCCTCTGAGTCTAGAGGGAATTGTGATTCATTTTCATCCCTTTGCTAAGGTCATTCATTTCCACTCATGACTGTCAGTGCAAAGAGGTGCTTGAATCTGGTGAGAAAGCATCCTTTGCTCTGTTACCCAAGTGCCATGATCCCTCTGCCAGAGCTTCCCTCTTGCATATGAAGAGCTGGGAGTGTCAGGCAGAATACCACCTCCCTTAGAGCTAGCATTACCTGATCATCAGACTGGTTAGAAAGTTGCCGTCACCCGACTGTGTCTGCTGAGCAAAAAGGCTTCACCCAGCAGCTGCACTGCTATAGACAGGCTGCACACAGACCACATGCATCTCTATGGACGTGCTTCCTACTAGATTTGAATAAGCAAGTGAAAAGCAGAAAATGATGGAGCTGGTAAGCGCTGAGTCTGTTCTATGTGCAACTCTAAGCAGAGAGGGAGCAGGCACTGCTAAACCCCCAAAACACCTATGGAGGCAACCCCGCACCCACATCAAGATAAAGCAGAGGTATCATTCAGATACAGAAAAGTATTTGTACTGCAAGGAAAACAAACACCGACCCGGGTTAAAGAAACCAAGGATGTCCTGGCCGACTTCTTCCCAGAGACGGTAGGCAAACTCTTTTGTGCTTTTTGCATGTTCTTTATGTGTCATCAAGTCTATTGTATGGGAGATACTGCTGCTCATGGTACAGGGAAGCACGCCTTGGATGAGCCAGGGTTAATGAAACACTGTATCCCCTGTATCACTGAGCAACATACTCCCTGCTTGTGCATGCTGCCCTGTCTACACAAGGCACGTGCAGTTTTTTGTGTATGCTTCCCAGTGCTTCCTCTGCCTACAGATTAGTTGCTGTAAAGTAATACAAAACACTAGTATTGACACACAGTAACAACCTCAACTCCTTATGATGTCTGCATTCTTAATGCTTTCTTAAGGGTCCTTTCACACCAGCAGACCATTCAGGTCCGCCTGTCAGTTTTTTAGGCGGACATGAATGGACGTTCCATTGTCCTCTATGGAGCGACGGATGTCAGTGGTGACATGTCCGCTAACATCCAATCCGCTCCGATCCGCTAAATACAGACGGATGGAAACCCTATTTTCCATCCGTCTGGCGGATCGGATGAACATGGACAGACAGTCCATATTCATCCGATCCCCCATAGAGGAAAATGGAGCTCTGATAGGTCAGTTTCTGCACGGAGTGCAGAGACGGTCCTGTCATCCGCTGGCTCAGTGGGGATCAATGGATGGATCCCCGCTGAGCAGTGGAGCCCGTCAAAACGGGCTCCGCTTCTGTGAAAGGAGCCTAAGGCTGGCCATGCATTATACAATTCTATTGTACAATTTTCCTTTAGATTTACCAAAACCATAAAATATGAGGTTGAACCTAAACTATTTTAATTTGTATACAATCAGGCAGGCCCTTGCACTACATAGTTGAAGGTAAATCTAAAGGAAATTGAACAAGAAAATTGTATAATTGATGGCCAGCTTTAAGCAGTGGTTTCCAGATGTTTGTAGGCTTCACCCTTTTCATGACCAGTGACTTGCTGATGTATGTGGATGGTTAACGCTTTCTTGATTTGCAGGTCCCTGGTGTCTGGTATTGGGTAGCCTATTCATGAAAAGCTGAATACTATTAGCACATTCATGACCAGCAGCAGTTTCCAATTCCTTTTTGTATCAAACATGTCTACTCTAGTAGCAGAATGCCAGCGCCAAGGTATATTACCTCTGTCTCATGACCAATTCCTAGTACTTTTTTTTTTTGTCCCTTTCAGTGTTTCCCACTGCTGATTGCACTCCCTCCATCATCTTTTCAACTTCCTACAACCCTAGGGAAGCCATCACCCCTGGGGAATATGAGATTTTTTTTTTTTTTTTATAAATTCTTTTTATTTAAATATTTTGAAAAAGTATATACAGAAGGGAATATCAGATTTCACGTAAATGTTCAACACTCAAAGTGCCTTCTACCATGCTAAACTATAAAAAACCCTCAGCATCTCATATTTACTTCTTCAAACCTACCAACATCTATCCAGCTTGTCAGGTACCTGAATCCCTCAAAGAAGGCACATTTATCAGCCTGATTTAAAGTTACAAAGTGCCTTCTACTATGTCAAGCTTTGCTTTGTCCTGCTAAAATATGCCACAATTATGACTACAAACTATTTAATACCTTTCCACTCAACTAGGCAACTGCCCCCCCCCCCCCCCCATATCTATATTGTAGCATTGAAAATACTCCTTCATACCCACTGCTAAACATCTGTACAAACACACCCCACAATACTTCCTGACACCCTTCTGGTACCTATTCAGCTTTCACAGATACCTTGTCAAGGGAGCTATTTCCATAAAGGGTACCATCATTTGTGGTAAAGTTTATTACAGTGAAAGCGCCTCCTACCTTGCCAAATTAATTGCCAGCACCCAAACTCTCCACAATACTGCCTTAAAGTAAAATTCGGGGCTTTTGCTAACTGTGCTTAACAACACCCCCTCCCCTTCTAACACCCAACCTGTGTAAAAAAAAAATGTATATGCTTACCTAGTCTCAGGTTGCTTTGGTCCAGGCACATGATCTCCCCTATGTCGGCCAGCACCAGCTACAGGGAAGAGCACTCGACAATGGTTGGTAATGTCTTAGTGATGACATCATTCATAAGTTTATTATGGTCCATCTGCTGTGCTGATCCCTCCTCTCCCCTGCAGCAGCCGCTGCCTGACACAGGGAGCCAATTAAGTGACCGAACCAGAGTGGCCTGAAAATAGGTATAGACATATTTTTAACACAGGTTTGTTAGTACTGTATTGGAATTCTATAGAAATTTTACTTGTAAACCATTTTAGACTAATATACTCTGTGTAGCAATCTGTGAGTCTACGTCCGTTCACAGTTGGATCAACTTTACAGTTCTTCACACACATACTAAAATGCACAATAATATAATAACAATAATTGACCCATAAAAGTATGATAACAATTAATGTTATTTAACAAAAGAACATACATTCCAAATTAATAATTACTGTATGCTACCAAAATTAGTGTGTGCTGTACATTTCCTCTAGCATTGCTCCTGATTCTTCTTGCTGGAGGCCGCCATTTTGTTGAAGCCCGGAGCAATAACTTCCTTATTGTAATCTCTCCTCCTTTCCTTGTTCACAAAAACTATATGTCACGTTCTTCAACTGAAATATGCACATTTCCAGCCTTGATTTATGCCTTGGCGAAGTTAGAGAGGAAGGCTGAACAAATCTGTATAGTGCTGAAGTTCACAGGCTGCCAAAAAGGGAGAAAGGAGAGAATATCAGGGAGAGAAGAAAAGAGATTATCCTTGTAAATGTAAATGTAACTCTTTGGGGGAGATTTACTAAAGCTGGTGCACTCAGAATCTGGTACAGCTGTGCATGGTAGCCAACCAGCTTCTAACTTCAGCTTGCTCAATTAAGCTTTGGCAATTAAACCTGAAAGCTCATTGGCTTCTTTGTAGAGCTGCACCAGATTTTCCCCTTCCATCTGCAAACTCTGCATCTGATCTGCCCATGGTCTTACCAGCTTCTGAGCCATTAGCTGTTGAGACTGTTTGTGAGTCACTCCAGTCTTTACTAGACATGCACATCTTTTAGACCTATTCTGGATAGCATTATCAAGGATGCTAGTGGTATCACTCACTGGGGTTTGAAAAAGCGTCCTTTTTGTTTTATCACTCCCTTTCAAAGTTCAAATCCCAACCCCCAGAGTTTGGCTCCTAGTTCACCCGCACAGTCGAGTGCTCCAAGTCCAGCAAAACCTTAGACAAACTTTCCTCGTCATGAAGGTGTGCCCCTTTCCAAAGTAGGGGGGATAGCTATTAGCTTTTGTGGACATTTGGATAGCTTGCATGTTTCTCCCCCAGCTTTCTCTTTGGTTTCTCACCTTCAACCTTCCTCTGTCACCATACAGATAAGTAGATCTTGGTGTAGCCCTCTCAGGACATCTGGATTGTGGTGTTAATGCCCCAGTTCCTGTGGCAGTATAATTTCAGGGGTCCTAGTCCAACCTGTTCACAGTTCCGAAACCCAAAGTGGGTATGCGGCCCATCTTGGATTTCAAGCTCAAATTCCACATAGAATCCATTACGCTCTTGTGGAATCCCCATTGTGGAATATTTAGACAAACTCCTGTTGAGGGAACAGTCAGAAAATACTCTTTTGGAGTCTTAACTGTCCAGACATTACAACAGTCCTATTGGATCCTGAACCTTTCAAAGTCAGCGCTGTAATCAGTTTATACTTTGAAGTACATTGGTCCAGTCCTTCACATAGCTCAGTCTAGAGTGTTTCTATCTCAAAAGTCAATCCCAGGTTCATACTTTCCAGTCCAGGTGTTGTCTACATCTTCGTTTTCATACTGTAGTCTTGAATCTGATTTTAGCCTCCTTCAAGGCAGTCCCATTTGTCCATTTGCACTCTAGACCTCTACAATGCAATATGCTGCCTTTATGAGATGAGTGAGTCCAGTCTCTGGGCAGACTGATTTGTTTGGCACTGAGGACCAGGTTGTACCTGGCTTGGTGGATCAGGAATCTGGCTAGGTAATCAGTAAAATCCTTTCCTGTCTTCCGGAACATCCTACTGATGGATTCCAGCCTGTTAGGCTGGTGAGAAGTCCTGTACACCCTGTTGATGCAGGGGATTTGCTCATTGTTGGAGCCTCATCTGCCCATCAACATCCTGAAACTTCAGGTGATTTGGGAAGAAAAGGGAGGCCTGGAGAGCAGAGGGATTCTCAAAAATGTATCAACTCCCTTGTATTTAATTGTATTTAATATAATCTCCAGTAAAGCTGGAGGTGATATTGTCAAGATGTATTCACATACTAAAAGATGTCTATGTTTATCCTAGAAAATTTTAGCAACATAAGGTGTTCATAAGAATCCTGAAGAAGCCGGCAACAAGGTGAAACATGTAGAGCGCACACCTATGTACTTGTATTGTATGATCCTTTCTTGATGACTTTTTTATACACATTTTAAAATTTGTTGAAATAAAATAATATATTTTTACCAATCTATTAGTTCTTTTTGAGAATATTGGCACCCTGAAATCCCATTTTTCCTCAAAATTATGTCTTCAGGTGATTTGGGTGTCTGCAGCTTTAGACCAGCCAGAAGTGCATGGACTTAGAAGGGTGGTTTCTACACCCAGGGGTGTTCTAGGTCCTAATATAAATTGGACACTGAATGTAGACCTCCTGTCCTCCAAGTTCAACAACAAACCGAACAGGTTTTTCTCTAGGTACAGTAATCAGTTGGCTGTATGAGATCCGTACACCCTGACCATCACCTTTCCTTCACAGAAACTTCTTCTTCATGTGCTTTGTAGGATTGAAACGGAGGGCCTTCCAGTTTTCGTCATTGCCCTGGATTGGTCCAGGAACATATGATTCTCTGACTTGGTAAGATTCCTGTTAGATGCTCCGTGGTCTCTACCAGATTGTTTAGATCTTCTGTCTGAAGGACATATTTGCCATGTTGCGTCACAATAGCTTGCCATACATTCTAAGACAAGGGCATCTGAATCAGTGATTACCATAATGTTAGAAGCCAGCAGGTGTGCTTCTTTCAAGCTCTATTTTCAGACATGGAAAGCATACTTTACTTGGTGTATGTTTTGGAGCTTCCACCCTTGAAATTTCTCATTGGGGCAAATCCTCTCCTACTTTCATCCGGGTCTGGACCAATGTTTGCCTCTCAGTACTATAAAGAGTCAAGTTTCTGTTCATGCTATCTTGTTTTAGAGATTTTTGGTTACCTTTTCATTGATTAATACCTTTGTAAAGAGAGTCTGCCATGTGGCTCCCCCTGTTTATTCCCCTGTGAGTGCATGGGATATGAATGTGGTTCTCTCTCTGTGCTTCAGAAACCAGCATCTGTGTCTATTAGACACATTTCTTTTTCTACACTCTCCCATAAGATGGTATACCTCATAAATATCACTTTGATGTCTGAACTGGCGGCTGTATCCTGTAACAAATTCTGTTTGGTCTTATATAGGAACAAGGTAACGCTGAGGTTTAGGACTGCCTTCTTACCAAAGATAGTCTCTGTCTTTTACTTTAACCAGTAATTATTTTATCCATTCCTTTATCCAGTTCCAGTTCATCCCAAATAAGCTTTACTACATTGTCTGGGTGTGGTTCAGGGTGTGACAATTTATCTCTTAGCCACTGCTTTTTTTCTGGAAAACATTCCTTTCTGTAATCCTTTGTAAGGGTTCTTCTTGCTTCACCATTGGTGACCATTGGTGGCTCAAACAGACTATCACCTAAGCTTATGGTCACAAGGATTGGGTTCCACACTTTTATGTCAAAATGCATTCTGCTAAGCCAGTGGGTGCTTTTTGAGCGTTTTATCATCAGGCTACTGTTTCTCAGATTTGCAAGGCTGCCACGTGGCCTTCTGTTCACATGTTCTTTAGGTTCCACCTGGTGGACATTTCTGCCTCATATGATGCCATCATAAGATCCTTCAGACTTCCACTAAAACGGCAGGCTGTCTATAGTTTACTGTTGTTTTATTGTACCTGTTAGCATTTGTTTGCTATATTGCCCACCTCTCTGTTGGACTGCTTTTGGATATGTCCGAAGGAAAAAGATTTTCTGTGCCCCTTGTTGATGAAACAGTACGTATCATTTTTGTACTCACCGTAAAATAATTATCTTGGAGTCCATTGAGGGACACAGGTCCTACACTAAGAATTTATGATAATGCCCTTGGTACTTCTTTGCTACAAAAATGAGGCATGATGGTAACAGGAGCTGGTAACCTGGATTGGCCTTCAGCTTTTTGTTTCAATGTCCAATCCTCCTGCATGGGGCAGTATAACCCAGTTGAGAAAGGCTTCCTGTGTCCCTTAATGGACAAGTAAGAAATGCTGCTTCAAAACTGTGTTGATCTAACCCACCACCCCCCTCCTCCACTGTATGCTCACACAGTTATAGCACCACTTTCAACAGCATTTTGCCACACTGTTTACCAGTGGCCAGTGCATCTTTTACTTCTCACTGAACCCCATAGACTTCTATGAGGACAGGAAGCTGATCTGTCTTCTGACACCATAGAAGTTCATGGGGTTCTGTCACGTAGGAAATGGGAACCAGAATTTAATGACAGCGCTACTGATCTCCAGCCTCCAGGGATCCCTACACTTACCAGAAATGCCATATTGAGAATTTTTTATTTAGAACTACACTTTATTATACATAATGTTCTGCATAGTCTCCTCTATATTCATACATTTCAACTTAGAAATAGTTATTTAAAGTGTTACTAAACCCACAACAGTAAAATCAGTCTGTATATTCAGCATAGCATACTTGTTATACTCACTTTGAACTTAAGGGGTTAATCCTCAGCATTGTTTAAAAAAAGGCTGTTTTATCCTGTATGCATAGATTATTCCCTCCTGCGCTGTTAATCTGAGCAAGTCCATATAATATACAGCAGGGTGGTAAAGTTGCACATGCTCAGTTTGGTCTCTTATGCTGGATAGAACATTTCCTGGTTCAGTTGAACTGTTCAGGTTACATGATATTGACATCACACATGTGGGCATGTATACACTCTGTAGTGGAAATCTCCTCCTACTTGAACACACAGCTATGGACAAACTGTGCAGGCTATCAGGAAACCATGGTATATCATCCCAAAAGGTATATAGTGGCAGTATTTTAATGTAAAAAGAAGATTTATAAGCTGTGGGTACTGTGGGGAAGGCAGATTAACCACTACCCGTCCTGCTTATAGACAAATGACGGCTGGGCAGTGGTTCAGTTATCCAGACTGGACGACAGCCAGGATAACCCGCGATTGGCTGGCCGCGGGGGCGCGCAGTACAGCGATCAGTGGTGTGGTGTGTCACTCTGACACATGTCGGAAGCTCTTTGCCACGTGATCAGCCGTGGCCAATCATGGCTGATCACAGTGTAAATAGGAAGAGCCGTGTATCGGCTTTTCCTCTACTTGCGTCTGCAGAAGATGATCAGCAGCTCCTCTGACAGGGGGGGTCTGTGCTGATTGTTTATCAATCCAGCCCCCCCACAGATCACCTCCCAGGACCACCAGGGAGCCCACCCAGGGACCACCAGGGAGCCCATCCTAGACCACCAGGTAAGGGGCCATACAGTATACTATAGGGATGGCACTGTGCCCATCTGTGATGCCTGCCAGTGCCTCCCTAGCAGTGCTATCTATTAGTGCTGCCTATTAGTGCCCACCAGTGCCACCTATCAGTGCCACCTATGAGTGCCCATCAGTGCCGCTTATCAGTGCCCATCAGTGCTGCATATCAGTGCCACTTATTAGTGCACATCAGTGCTGCATAAAAGTCCCACCTCATCAGTGCCCATCAGTGTCACCTCATCAGTGCCGTCTCATCGGTCCTAATCAGTACTCCCTCCTCAGTGCCCATCAGTGCAGCCTCATCAGTGCCCATCAGTGAAGGAGAAAATTTACTTATTTACAAAGTTTTGTGACAGAAACAAAGAAAAACTTTTAAAAAAAAATAAAAGTCTGTTTTTATTTGTAGCGCAAAAAGTAAGAACCGTAGAGGTGATCAAATACCACCAAAAGAAAGCTCTATTTGTGGGAAAAAATGCATTTGGGTAGAGTGTAGCATGACTGCTCAATTGACATTCAAAATGTGACAGCGCTGAAAGCTGAAAATTGGTCTGGGCGGGAAGGGGGGAAAGTGGCTGGTATTGAAGTGGTTAAATATACTGCTGGGTTTAGCACAAGCAAGTCGCGCTCCATGCAGTGAAATTGATCCGTTCTAATAGAAGCGACTCAAGTCGAAAAAGGTTCCTGTACTACTTTGGGGGCGACTTCCAGCGACTTCTAATACAGAAGTCGTTTGCAAGCCGCGCTGAAGTTGTGCTGTGTGGAGCGGCTTCGAGACGCCCCTGAAGTCGGATCGCCCCTGTATGAACCGGCACTTAATGCACCAATATTGATATAATAAAAATGTGTTTACTAAATGTTTGCATTAAGGTCTGCAGAGCATTGCAGCCATAATTATTGTATCGCAGGTGTATGGCACAAACTCTTGAAAAGCATTCTCAGTCTCAGGTCCATATAGAGATACAGATCTGGCTGGAGGAACTGCCTCTGGATTGCAGTAGTGAGAGAAGAGGGATTGTTGTCTATGGCAGATGGATTGTGGTCAAATAATGCAAACACTAACAAACATAGATGTTGTGGCTGTGTGTAGTTCTGCCCTAAATTAAAATACAGGATTTCCCTGGAGGATGATCACATCACAGAGCAGTGCAACGTTTTGGAGTCATGCGTCTGTAAAACGCTTCAGTGTGAAAGTAGCCTTAAGGGCGTCTGGTATTTTTCCTATGCCTCTAAACACCCCTGCTTGTTAGCCTATGGGGTAAAGTTACTAAAACGGGTGCACACAGAATCTGGTGCAGCTGTGCATAGTAACCAATCCGTTTGTTCAATTAAGCTTTGTCAATATAACCTAGAAGCTGATTGGTTACTATGCACAGCTGCACGAGATTCTGTGCACCAGTTTTTGCAAAACTCCCCCCACTGTATGTGTCCATGCACACATAGGATTTTACAGGAGTTTAGAGGCAGGGACGTTGAGAGGCAGAAAAAAACCCACTGCCAGCTTGTCCAGGAGCAGCAGCATTTTGTCAGAAGAAAAGGCTTGATGCATGTATATACTTTTAAAAGCATATTTCCGCTAGGGGCATTTAGCGCTTGAGGGTTTATTCATTTTAATGGCCAGCAGAAATTATTTTTCTGGCGAATGAAATGAATTAATGCCTAAGCACTTGACGTACCTAAATTCGCCTATACGTATTTGCAAATGTCAAGCGTTTTTTCTGTCAAAACACTGCTGCTGCCTTTTTGTTTTAAAATTTCTGTTGATGTTACCCACCTAAGCCCTGGTTCACATTGGTGTGCTTTGGCATGCAATTTGACATGTCAAATCGGCGGCAATTGCCGGAAATGGCACCATCCTAATCGTTGCGATGATGCATTTGCGGTGCCGTACCAATTTCCAAAAGTAATTTCTGTACTACTTTTGGCGATTTCAGGTGCGATTTCCATTGACATCTGTGCAGAAACCCGCACAGATGTCTCGGAAATCACACCCGAAGTCGGGACTGACATGCGGGAATGAAATGGTGCGAGTTCAGCTGATGGGAACCTAGGCTAAAGGGCATTTAAGTACTTTTTTTTCTGTTGTAATTGGTGTAAGTTATGAAGCAAGGGTGGGCAAATCATTTCCCCAAGGGGTTACATGAGAAACGGGGACTGTTGCAGAGGGCTGAACTTAAATTTGCTAAATATTACTTTTGGACCTGGAAAGGTCCATAAGGACATAAACATATGGAAAACAAACACCTGGCACTAGGAATAATAGGTACAACTGCTAATGAAATAGGTCTCTTTTAGATGGGTGGTTGAGGAGTGGTAAAAACGGGCAGCTGAGCTGTGTTTTTATCACCCCCTGGCCGTCCAACTGAAAAATAACACCTGGATGGCACTGTTTCACGTGCCATGGCATTTTTAACTTGGACTGCACAGTTGAACAAACGCTGCCTCTTAATATAACGCTCCCTCACTACCTTTCAAATGCCCTCTGAAAAGCAGTGTCACTGCAAGCCTGAGATCAGTAACAGGGATTTCTGCAGATCCTGACCAGGTGCATGTGTTAAAGACCATTGCTTCTTACCTTTCTGTGACCCAGTTTACAAGCTGCTTGGACCAATTTGGCAAACTTTATGAAAGGTTACAAAGACCATAATCAGCATATTCTTGGTCAAATAAAAAAAAACCCTTAAAGTGGTAGTAAACCCTTCTATAATTTTCAGCCAAGGAAGCTGCCATCTTGGCCTCTACAACTGCCATGATGCTGGACATGTGATCAGCTATGACACCAGCAATTGGATGGTTTGACAGTTTGGTTTAGAGCACAACTATTGGGAGTGTTACATTTCTGGCATGTGCTGGAAATGTAACTGGTTTTTAAACTGTTAAATGGATGGGTTTACTACCGCTTTAAGCATTTGGCCTAGTACAGAAAAGAGTGACAAAATTTAGGGGTAGAGGATGATTTTTCCCAAAACAAACTGCTAGCATAGATATTCCAAAAGCGGATGTGTAAGGAGAGAGGGGGAGCCTGGCCTTTAGAGTTGGCCTGATCAATCCCCCCCACTTCCTCTCGAACATCGCAAAAGTTTGGAGCTGAACTCCGAACCCTATTATAGTCTATGGGACCCGAACTTGAAAAATCAAAATTGCCAATTTTGAAGGCTTATATATAAGTGATTTTAGCAGTTAAGTGAGCAGTGATTTTAATGATGCTTAAAGTGAAACAAAAAAATTAAAAATTCCTTTAAATATAGTGCCTGGGGGGTCTTCTTAGTCTACCAGTAAAGTGGCTCATCTGTATCGTGTATAGAACCTGCTGCAGCAAAACTGACATTTATAAAGAAAAAAAATACATTTAAATTGTAGCAATACAATACCATTGCCGGCAATAGAAAAACATTTTAAAAATGTCAAAAATTCAAAAACCCTTATCCAAACATTCAGCCTGGCAAGCCAGGAAATGGGGGGGCGAGAGCCCCCCCCCGAACCATACTAGGCCACATGGGGGGTGTGCTTGCTGGGTCAATGACATCACAAGGGGGCAGTGCCACCAGGTGACATCTCCAGGTGGCCCTGCCCCTTACCTATATAAGAACTGTCAAACAGCGGAGCCTACAGTTGGCGGTTAGCCTTCATCGTGGACGGAGCTTTTTTTTCCTTTTTTTCAGGTCTGGTGGTGGCAGCGGGCGTCCTGACTGATGATGGCTCTATATCGGGGGGACATTGTTTTTTTAATTTTTAATAAAGGAATTGTCAAAAACTGTGTCTGTGTTTTTATTTCTTTTTGACACTTTTTTGGTTAATGGGTACATTAACAATGTAACAATACAATGTAACAGTACAATGTAACCCATACTCATTCACATAGGAGGAGTGTTGGGATCTGGGGGGGCTTCCAGATTCTGATAAGTCCCCAGCCGAAGACCCCCACAACCACAGCCCAGGGTTGTGGGGAAGAGGCCCTTGTCCCCATCAACAGCACCCCCCCATGTTGCGGGTATGTTGCCTGGTATGGGGTTCAGGAGGGGGGGCATGCACTCGCCCCCCCCCCCTTTCCAGGCCTGGCAGGCTTCATGCTCGGATAAGGGTCTGGTGTGGATTTTGGGGGGCCCCAAACTCTTTTTTTTTTTAAATATGTTAGCATGGGGTCCTCCTTAAAATCCATACCAGATCCAAAGGGCTGGTATGGATTGGGGGGGACCCCCACGCCATTTTTTTAGAATTTTTTTATTGCCGGCAATTTTTTTTTTCATTCAACTGTCAGCAGGGAAGCCCGTTGACAGCTGATGACTCATCCGTTGTTAAGGATGCCGCGGGCCAACTTCCCGGCCCGCTCCTTAACATCCAGCTATTCACTGTGCCCTGATTGGCAGCACACAGTGCATTGTGGGGCGCTCAGCGGGCAAACATCCCGCTGAGCGCTCCGCAAATTTGGGTGTCTGCCAGAAGGGTGAACAGGCAATGTTTAGGCCGACCTTTTACTCGGCTCAAACTGTTCGCCCAACTCTACTGGCCATCTGGTGCTATCATGCTTTTTATACGTGATCATCTTTTAACCAATAAACTGTCAATTTGCTCTTGACTTAGTGATTTTGCCATTTTTTCACACCTTCTGGAACATCACCCCCTGTGAATGTTTTTCATGACTATTCTCTCCTGCTTACATTTTCAGTCCATAACCATGCACAGAACTGACCTAAGAGCTGTACGGTAGACAAAAAACAGCTTATAAAAATACAGCATTTTATTTACGCACATTAATATCTTTTCCTTATTAACATTTGTGAAGTAAATCTTTCATTGGTTTTATAGTAACTCTCTCTGAATAGTCTCTTGTTTAAGCTGACACATTGCAAGTGTGAATTCTGTATGCATTTATATACCATCCAGATAGGTGTTCAGCTATATGAGTGGACAAAACAATCCTGCATCATAATGTACACAGTGCGCATATAATTTTGAAAATGATTAAGACGGATGTCCCAACATCTTAATTTTTCATTCATATAGCAGGATTTCTGAGCATGATGAATGCTTGGACCTGCAACATAGGAAATAGCCAAGGCTAAAGCTGCCTATTTGTTGTACTTGTAATACTTTAAAGCATGTCAGTCCTCCCAAAACACAGATTCGGTATCTAGTGGGTTGTAAATCAGCAGCTGACTAACTCATTTATCTTTATTTTTGCACTTATCTTTTCTTAATTAAACTGTCTCCTCTGGGTAAAAGTGTCCTTGTATAGAGGAATTTGTCTTTTTTTTATTTTTTTTGTCAGTAAATTCTGTATTGCAAATTCCTTTCTATATAACTGGGTGTAATTATAGTTTAGCAAAACAGTGCAATGAGGATTCAAATCAATAAATATCAGGCAATGTATAGCCAAAAAAATATATTTCATTAAGCAAAGAAGATTAATGGCTGAGTCTGGAACTATTGACTGTTTGTTTTTGAGTGCAAAAAACAGAAGGAAATATGGATAGAAAAGAAGTATAGAAAATACCAGCATCAATAAACATTATATTAACAAGACCAAAGCTATTTCTCAAAGCAAACATCTTTTAACAACTACTCGCAGGCTTTCATTCGAAGGTGATCACCTTTTTAATATTCTTGCAACTCTATTGTTCTGAAACAAGTTTTTCCTTCAGCACATTATAAAATACAAATTACATTTTACTGCAGGGCTTTATGTGTTTCTATTCTTTATATATTTAAACAGGTTAATGCTAACACCTTTCCTACTCCCCCACTGTCACCTTTTTTGCTTTTCCATATGTAGTATTGACTATGCATTGGCCAACAGCCATTCTTACCAAGCAGTCCTTCCCCCTTCAGAAGAACAACTTTCAGATTCTAAGGTATATTCGAGAGGCTATGGGTGATGCACCAACCTTTATATAATCTATATTGAGGCAAAATTGGTGGGACATGGCATGTACCTTGTAGGGTCTAATGAATACCAAACCTGGTAAGATTACAAGTAAACAAATCTTTATTATAACTTTTAAAAAAGGGAAAAGACAAAACTTCTTAAAACTACAGTTACAGTTTAGTTGTCCAGGGTATTGTTATGCTGGCAGGAGAATCCGGAGAAATTGCCTACATGTTTTGCATGCTGACCTGCTTCATCAGGGCATTGGGGTAGAATAAAGATTTGTTTACTTTTAACTCTTACTAGTTTTGGTATTTATTAGACCCTACAAGATACATGCAAAGTCCCACCAATTTTGCCTCAATATAGTATATGCTCCTTTTGGGATACCTTTGTAGGGTCATAATTGTCCCACACTCATCCCCCGTATCTCTTTATCTTGCAACCTTTATATAATGTTTATAATATTTACAATATATTAAATGAACACCCTTTTAAATTGCCAACATGTGAAATAAGTTGGATATTTTACTTTCTAATGGTCTTATCTTGAAATGTCAACTTCTGGCATTGCCTTTAATTACTGTAAAACACAAATAAATAATGTATAAAAAAATATATCTTAAGAGGATTGAAGACACTTGTTGTTGAAAGTTGATGTCAGGAGATCCATCTCCTAAATTCCACATTATGATTGTGATTACATTCCAGTAATTGAGTAATTCCCATGCTCCATGTTATTATACACATACTTGTTCACTTGCATGGGACTGCCCAAGAGTACAATACAAAAGGCTCTTTCCCAACAAGTGAGGGGTGAATTTACAATTCATAAAAATGTGTGTTTTTTATCCTGATAGTTTCATAAAAAGAAAACTTACCTACTCTGAAAGAGAGTAAGGAGGAAGGGGAAGTAAAGATACGAAATTTTGGAGGAAGCATTGGAGGAGGGAGGAGATGGAATAGATGAAAATATGAGTTGCTCAGATAATACAATACAACATAGGGATTTCAGGGTGAAATATTTAAAAAAACACCATTAAATGTAAATACAAATATTGGGGTGTTTCCTCAGGTGATATCTACGGAGTTAAAAGAGATAGATTGGAGTAAAAAATAAGGAGATAAACTTGAATAGGAGAGAGAGAATAGCATTAAGAGAATTTTAGGACATATTATTGTGACACCTAGCAAAAAGGGGGGAAGATTGTCTTCCTTACTGAGTAGTATTATGTCCAGAAGATAAGAAGACAGCTCTCAAATAGTAAGTAAGTAAATAGAACTGGCTGAAATATTAGATCGGTGATTGTATTGGGATTATTTGGAGGATATTATCAGATAGGAAGCATATGAGTATATGGGGGCAGGTGGCATTTATATACCTACCTTCTATATATACTAAAATTAGTCAAGGACAAACAAACTACCCCAGCTGCCCACCAGTATCAGCTTTTGAAAATCCTAGTATTTCATCTACAATCTTTTATACAAAATGGTAAGGATATATTGAGACTCTTGAATTCGGTGCATTTTTGGGAGAACAATATTTTAGTATCTATTGATGTGGAATCGCTTTATGCATCTATGACACATAAAATAGGTTTGCAAGCCTGCAAATATTTTTTACAGCTGCACCATCTAAAAGCTGAATTTTAAAATGAGTTCATAATTGATTTATTGAAATTCAAGACACTCCAGTGAGGGGAGCACAATCAGAGTCTCCTGTGCTCTAGTATAGGTCTGCCTACACTTGGGATATTAGTAACAGGAGATAGAGGAGGACATATGTGAGTTCAGGGGATCGGTGGCTCTCTGGAAAAGATATATAGATGTTTTTCTGGTCGCTTGGAGAGTCACAAATTGAATGGAATTTTGCATAACAGCTTTTTGATTTATAAAATAAATAAAACAGGAAATTAAATTTATGGATTTTAAGATTAGGAAGAAAGGTAGAGAAATCAACAACATCACAATCCTTAAACCAAAAGCTGGAAAAAATGCTTGTCCATGGGCAATGCTCAACATGTCTTATGGTAATGAAATGAAAAAGTTTTGAAGATAATAACAAAGCACTTTTTTTATGTGGTCATTTATCAATTGTGAGACTGCATATGCTGTATATAATGAAATATTTACATACTTGAATGTATGTTGTAAAAACAAAACAACTGTTAATATTGCCTTTTCAGTAATATTTGAGAGATAAAAAGGGCACATATGGGAATGCCACTAAGAAAATAAACATGCGCTCGCTAAGTATAATGAGGTTCTATAGATTAAATGATTCTGTGAGGAGGGGAGGTACATTTCTGCTCCAAAAAGAAGCACCATGGATCTATAAACGTAATACCTTGTCTCCATTTGGTATAAATAAGGGATTTGAAACTGAATCCGTTTCTGTAAAAATATATAATTGTATATATTTATATATATTGTATTTATTAGTAGATGTGCCATTATGTAATGAATAAATACAAATTGTCTATTGTCCTATGTGTGTTTTTTTTTATACCTATCATTAGTTCATTTTTCAGATCTGTTCTGGAAGATGTTGAATTCAGTCCTTTGCAACTTATTTGGAGAGGGGGAATGATGCGAGCCACACCCTGTGGAAGTAATTAATTGAGACAATACTAGTCAGTGTTCAAAGTGGACATTTACACTTTTTTATCACATTGAATAAAGCCACTGTTTACCCCCTCTAATGTCTAAAGTGCAAATCATTTTTCATATAATTTTTTTAAAATACTTTTTTCTTCTTGGTTGCCCTGTGCTTCCCTATTTCTTGTCTAGGTCTGAATAATGGCAGCTAGTACAAATCTTGCACATGTGTGTAGAGGCGTAACTAGAGCCTTCAGGGCTCCGGTGCAGGAAATTATGAAGGGCCCCCTGACCAGGGCTCTTCCCCATTCCCACTGATCCTGGGGCCCTTTACTCCTATTGCGGTTCCCTTTATTACGGTACTGCAGTGGGGCCCTTTCACAAGTTCTGCAGCAGGCCCCCTTTCTGCCATCTTTGGGCCTTCCCATGGTGGTGAAAAACCAGGGCAACCTTTGCAATCCTGATAGATCCCTCACTGGTGTAGTAGTTTTTAATTTTTATTTTTTTACCATTTATTTTTTTTTTCTTTTACAATTTTATTTTTACAATTTTTTTAGGAGCTCTGTTGGGGGGCTTTGATGAGATATCAGGGGTCTAAACAAATCTCAGCTCTCAATTTCCATCTGTGTAGCCTCAGCTGCACAGAATGAGTGGACAGGAATAGCTGTGCACCGAGCCTCCCATTCATTCAGAAACTGAGGTATAATAAAAAACAATTTAGTATGCTTCAGTTATGAATGAACCAATTGATACCAATCGCTGACTCTGTTCATTCAAAAAAGGAAGGATCCAGTAAATTACAAATTTACCGGCCTGTTCCCATCTCTCCATCACACAGGGACCCTGGGAACAGCAGAAGACAAGTAAATTGGATACAGAAAAAATGGAGGAGATTGGGTCCTCTAAATGCCACCCCCGCCATCCCTCCTATTCAGGTGTACAAGGGCGGCACATGGGGCCCGGTTGCAAATGCAACCCCTATCGTTATGCCCCTGCATGTGTGGGATTTGTGGTGCTCCCATTGCCAAAACAATGGCAACATGTAAATGAAATTATTCCCTGCTAGACTAATGGCTGTGCATGCACAGGATTGGCGGCACACCCAGTGCTCTAGTGGGGAAAAATTTGGTTTACATATTGCCATAGTAATAGCAATGTAAGTGCCACCAGTCCTGCACATGTGCGCCCAGTGTTCTAGCAGGAATATTTTCTGTAAACCAAATGATTCCTCACGAGAAAGCTGGGTGTGCATGTTCGGGATCAGTGACGAACTTGAACATTAAATAATTTGGTTTACACAATGCCACAATACTGGCAACACAAATGCCATGAGATTGGTGGTGCGTAGGAGACAAGGGACTAAGAAAGTTTACAAGAATACAAGACACAGTAAGCCTGAATGGAAAGTTAAGTGTATATTTTACAATTGCTATTTAATATTTTTTTTAAAACTGTGCCTAATTTTTAAGATTTGGGTGAAATTCCTTTTTAATTACATGGCTGACATGCTTGATGCCAGGAATTGTTTGTCACACACTTTAAATTAACCAATAAGGTTATGGTGCCATTAGCGAGTGATAGAGCAACACCTTGAGGGAAGTTATAGTAGTGATGACCTGCACACCCCTTACCACCCTAGACCAGGGACGTGCGGTGAGTTCAGTGGCTGGTTAGGCACTGGATAGTATCAGAGCCAGATACACACAGGTTACATATGCCACGAACATTAGAGTGAGAGCAATAATTCTAGCATTAGACCTCCTCTGTAGCTCTAAACATGTAACCTGTAAAAAATGTTAAAGCTTTGTTTATGGAGATTCTTAAGTACTGAAGCTTGGCGCCATTCCACAAGTGTGTGCAATTTTTAAAGCGTGACATGTTAGGTATCTAGTTACTCGGCATAGCATCATTGTTCACATTATACAAAAAAAATCGGGCTAACTTTACTGGGTTTTTTTATTCATGAAACAGTTTCTTTCCAAAAAAACGCATTTGAAAAATTGCTGTGCAAATGCTGTGTAACATAAAAAGTTGCAATGACCGCCATTTGATTACCTAGGGTGTCTGCTAAAAAATATATATAATGTTTAGGGGTTCTGAGTAATTTTCTAGCAAAAAAGATTATGATTTTCACATGTAGGAGGGAAGTGTCAGAATTGGCCTGGGTGGCAAGGGGTTAATGACCATAAATAAGTAATATACAAATAATTATTATATGTTATTTTAAGGTAATTTACTATATTTTCAAAAATTGTACTCAAGCAGGTGGCTTAATGGACAAATTGCTGAAGTTTGAAGTTGTAACTTCAAACCAGTCATTTCACAGTAAATAGATATATAATAAATTATTATCTTATAATATATAGCATAATAATATATGATTTAGCTTGTACCTTTTCAGCAGCAGCAGATTCTCATTCTCCCTCTTAACTGTGTGAGAAAAACATGGGATTGTGGGTAAACATTCTACTCATAAACTCATGTTTTTCCTTGTTGTTAAGAGGGCTGGGCTGGAAGGGACTATTATTATTATTATACACAATTTATATAGTGCCAACACTTTGCGCAGCACTTTACAAAATGCAGGCAGACATAACAGTTGCATCACAATTTGGTACAAGAGAAATCAAAGGGCCCTGCTCATTAGAGCTTACAATCTAAGAGACTATTTGTCTTATAGGTACATGCCCACTTCTATGACAATACAGTGAGGTGTGCCTCCACTGCAGAATTTTTATTGGACAGCTTGGGCCAATGGTGTGTTACCATTGGTCCAAGGCTCCAAGCTGTCCATTGAGCTCAGTGTCTCTGACAACTTGTATTTAAACTGGCCGCTCTGTATGTAGCTTCTGACAGGCTGCGCATGGAGCCCTGTATCTCTGGAACCATAGATGATGGGAGCCCCAAATTTTTACCAGTGGCGAGGTTGGACTTTAGCTATGGACCATCCAAATTTGGGGTCTCTGTGACCCCAGGTCGCCAAGCTATGACTCTCGAACTCAATCATTTTTTGTTTTTGTTTTTTATGTTCATGGCAGGTGAAGCTCTGCCTCACCTGCTTCCCCTGACTGCAGGTCCTTGCCATAGACAGCACTGGGGAATGGAAAAAGGAGAGAGGTATTTCTAGAACAATGTTAGAATGTTCACTACTTTATCTGGGCAGACAGAGTTCAATAAAATATGCCTTATATGACAGCGTAATTGTGGTGGAATATCAGCTATATTGAAGAGTGTTTAACTGCCAGTATGATATTGACTGAGACTTGACATCTATAGTTTTGTGAGGCCGAGTAAAGTGATTATAAATGTGAAAAACATCAGAGAGGATAATACAGGTCTGGCTGTACACCAGTCAGGAATTATTACTTGCCCTAGTCTAATATCTAGCTGTGTAGCTAGTGGCTGGTAACTGTGTGTGCTAAGGAAATGTAATTCTACACAGCAATCAAAAATTACATCTTTGAGAATGAAGATCATTTTAAAGGATATCTATGATCACAACATACTTATATTTTCATAACCTCAGCATTGTAATAGCAATACATAAAATAGATATATTTGACAATCCAATATAAGCTTACTTGAAAAACCTCCTTTCATGTTGTGATTGCTGCCTGTTTGCTGGCCATCTCTTTCCACAACCCCCTGGATCAACTGCATACTTTCCCCTCTGCTGTGTACTTAACCACTTCAACCCCGGAAGAATTTCCCACTTTAGGACCAGAGCACTTTTTGCGATTCGGCGCTGCATCGCTTTAACTGACAATTGCGCGGTCGTGCGACGTTGTACCCAAACAAAATTTGCCAACTTCACCAATTCATGTGTCGTCTCCCCTTTCATACGTCAACTAGGTCCCCCAACACCTTTCTCTACCGGTCGTTTGTCCGTCGTTAGTGTTGTACTTTCCTCCAAAAAGTTCATTCGAATATAACCTAACAGTTTATATAGATAAAATACATAACGATAATGTTACGACTCCAATACTTTTATATTCATACAACACTAGTATCTATAGGAAATTTTACTAGAAGTAAGAGTTTCTACATTAAAAACTAACGACACATCTTAATGTAAAGGAATCGTGTGTGTCAATGGTCGGTGATCGATGTGTCGATCTA
>BLSH010130770.1:562436-573844 GCA_018402905.1 Glandirana rugosa | reverse complement strand
CAGTGTGCTTTTACATTACAGATCAGTAACTCACTGATCCCAGCTCTTCTCTCCTCACACTGGACTCTGTGTGAGGAGAGAAGAGCTGGTAACAGTGAGTTACCGCTCTGTTTACACTGTATGTGATCAGCTGTGAAGTAGATCACAGCCGGCGGCTGATACCTGTGTCGGTGACAGGCAGTGTTCCCCAGGAACACGCCGTCACCAACACGCACGCACAGCGCGCTCCCGATTGGCGTGCCGTTTGTGATCAGCTGTGACTCCGTCACAGCCGATCACGTGGTGAACAGCCATAACCAATGGCTGTTCACCCCTGTCGGTGAAGCGGCGTGTCCTGGGGACACGCCGACACCGACAGAGCCGGGATGCGCGCGCCCGATCGCGCGCAATCCCGGCTTAAAGGGAGGACGTCATATGACGTCCACCCGCTGGGAGAGCAGGACCGCTCCGCCGTCATTTGACGGTGGGCGGTCCTGAGGCGGTTAAGTGATACTAAAGTCTTGTTTTTTTTGTTTAAAAATAACAAACATGTTATACTTACCTGCTCTGTGTAATGGTTTCGCACAGAGCAGCCCAGATCCTCCTCTTCTCTGGTCCCTTGCTGGCGCTCCTAGCCCCTCCTTCCAGCTGAGTGCCCCCACAGGAAGCAGCTTGCTGTGGGGGCACCCAAGCCATTCAGACACAGAGCCGCAGCTTGGCCCATCCCCTCTCTCCCCTCATTGACTCACTAACTTTGATTAACAGCAGTGGGAGCCAATGGTGCCCCACTGCTGTCTCAGTAAATCAGGAGGGAGAATGCCGGACAGCTGGGACTCTCAAACAACATTGCTGGATTGAGATGGCGCTCAGGTAAGTATTATGGGGCCGAGGGGGATTCTGCACACAGAAGGTTTTTTATCTTAATGCATAAAATTTAGAACCACTTTAAGATCTGCTCATCAGCCATCCTTATTGTTAGTGTATTTTATGAGTGACCCAAGACAATTCCTCTTCTTCCAATGTGGGAGAAGATTTGGGAATACCCCTTTCTACAGTTGGTAGCTGTCAGAGACCAGTTGATCCACTAAAAACAACTACACTGAGCTTACCTAACACCCCAACGTTTGAATAGAATTTTCCCAGGTGCCTATCCCCATTGCTGGAAGTGCTCTAGTACAGTTGCTAATTTCCCACACGTTTTAATGCTGCCATAAGGTCCATCATTTCTGGGGAGAGGTCATTCAATTTATTTCCACCTTGACTCCTACCTATACCATGGTCGTTGGAGGTTTGCTTGCTCAGTTTGGTGGGTTCCTTAGCCTTCCTATGACCAACCAAAACTCTCCTTAGCTTACTTTTGTTTTATGCACGGAAGGCCTTGATCTTAAAATGAAAGTCCCCTGATGCTTCCTCCATAGATTTTTGGAAAGCCCTAGTGAATACTTCTATCCCCTTATATCCAGCTAGCTATATCTCTTGGGGTTGTCTCGTTAAATTCAACAAGGTATAGAAGATCTGGACTGAGTCACCAAGTATGAATGTATCCCAATAATCCGTCGGTACTCTCTCTGGGTATCTTAGTGTAGCCACTTCTAGGTGCTGAGGCCCAAGCCTTTGGTCTGGCCTTTTTTGTCTCCTTTTTCCATTAAGGAGGAATGGAGTGTTGGCGGCTAATACATCATATTGTGGTTCTCCTTTCATTTTGTGGAACCGAGCAGAAGCTGTTGGTTGTAATTGTTTACTACAGTTGTCTTATATCCATTATGTTTTATGTACCTTCGAGCCAGGGAATGCCCAGTGGCTCTGTTTTGTATGCCCTATTATTTCTATAAACGAAATAAACAGAATTTATTTTTTAAAAACTGGTATGGGTGCATCCCTAATTATGAGAAATAATTTTGCTACTTAAAAAGGCTCTGAATCTTCTGTTTAATCAGCTTCTTGTAATCCACTATGCTGGCTTGGTTCTCTTTGCAGAGTGCTGTAAGTCACAGTACTAATATTCCAATTGGAAGAGAAAGACAAGACTTCTGCAGCATGCTGCTGCTCCTTCTTTGGCCAATAGCAGGCTGGAGTGAGCCTGTGGACCAGGCTGCATTGCTTCGTAGGGAAGTCAAAGCCCTGGTTCTGCTGTCTGCTAGGTGTTCCTAAAGGGGGATAAACAGAACCTAAAACTTAATTGGGAGCTTAACAGTTCGCATACAGTATATGGTATTAGTCTTTATTTTGCTACATGTGTTTAAAGTGAATAATGCTCCCAGTGGACAGAGTTTGCTGAAGGTCACAGATTCATATGGATGTTTAGGAAAAGAGCAGTGTACATTGATCTTAATACACAGCATTCAACCTTTTCATGTAGTAGAATGTATTCTTTATTTATCTGCTAGAATTTTTAAGTATGCACTATATACGGTGTATGAGTCAGTTTCTACACAGGTGGTGCAGTGAAATTTAGCGTAATGTAACATGCCAGTTAGAGACAGGCGGCAAGTTACATGTATCATACCCAGAAACATTTAAATTGCTCTCCAGTGGAGAAAAGTGCATGGTGTGTCACAGGCAGCATATAGTGAGCTGTTAAAGCTGTTAAATCTTTGGGTGGTAAATGTTGCAATTTATCTGAGGTAATCACACAGATGTGTTGCTGGGTTAAGAAGTGCTGTGCCACCTTCACATCTATATTACCCTTTTGTGTTATTTCTTCAGTGTATGGAATATATTCTGAGTTAAGCGCATGCTTTTATCAGATAATTATGAGTAATGGCTGAATTATGATGACATTGTTCTTTTTACATAAGCAATAATAAAGATGCCATTGTTAGGTGAACCTGCATAAGCCTCATGCCTATATAATCTGCAAATGTTTCTGAAGAAACTGTATTGTAGGCTGTGGGACCCCTGTTAAGAAATTGTCTCTAGGGATTGTTTGGTTTATATTGAAAGAGATGTATGAGAGTTTTTTTTTAAAGAATTATACTTACCTAGGCGGATGCTGCATCTGTTCCCCGGCACCTCTAAAACTGAGAACCAAGCAATCAAACACTGCCGATCGATTGGTTCTCACAGCTCCCTGAGAAGGGAGCTGCTTCTCGTCAGTCATATGATGTCCTCCCGGCAAAGTGTGGGTGCGCTGTAGCCATCATTTAGCCCTGGCGCAGTCGCAAAGTTTTTTCAAGTTGCTATTTGGACTAGTGTCCAAAGGAATGTCATAAAACATGAAAATACACTGAGAAGAGCTAAAAACAAAGCAAGAAAAATGCCCAAAATGTTTTTTGTTTAATTTTTTACTAATTATTTTTATTTGGTATGAACTTGATCCCTTACTGTTAGGTAATTTTATGCTTGAGTTGTACCTACCCCTTTTTGATGTTATTTCCCTCTATTCATGTGACCATGTATTATTTCATTTGAATTTGCTTAATAAAGTATTCTTTCAGTAACTACTGCAGTAGGCTCCCTCTCCATTTTTCTGGAGGTAAAGGACTACCTACCTCTGGGGTTCACCCCCCAGTTGTTGTTTTTGACGTGCATCCCTGTGTCCAAACCGGAACCCCACCCTATACGTGGTGAGTCAGTAGTTCTGCTATCTGACCCATTAGCATTTGGGTCATTTTTGCACTGCCCTTATTTCTCTGTTTTTATTTTTGATACAATAAGTGAAAATGTCCAAATTGGGCCCAAAGTGTCAATATTTTGTGCGGCCACCATTATTTTCCAGCATTGCCTTAACACTCTTGGGCATGGAGTTCACCAATATTTTGTGCGGCCACCATTATTTTCCAGCATTGCCTTAACACTCTTGGGCATGGAGTTCACCAGAGCTTCACAGGTTGCCACTGGAGTCGTCTTCCACTCTTCCATGACGACATCACAGAGCTGGTAGATGTTAGAGACTTTGCTCTCCTCCACCTTCCATTTGAGGATGCCCCACAGATGCTCAATAAGGTTTAGGTCTGGAGACATGCTTGGCCAGTCCTTCACCTTTACCCTCAGCTTTTTTAGCAAGGGCAGTGGTCATCTTGGAGGTGTGTTTTGGTCATTATTATGTTGGAATATTGCCCTGCGGCACAGTCTCCAAAGGAATGGGATCATGCTCTGCTTCAGTATGTCACAGTACATGTTGGCATTCATGGTTTCCTCAATGAACTCTAGCTCCGCAGTGCTGGCAGCACTCATGCAGCCCCAGACCATGACACTCCCACCACCATGCTTGACTGTAGGCAAGACACACTTGTCTTTGTACTCCTTACCTGGTTGCCGCCACACATGCTTGACACCATCTGTACCAAATAAGTTTATCTTGGTCTCATCAGACCACAGGACATGGTTCCAGTAATCCATTTCCTTAGTCTGCTTGTCTTCAGCAAACTGTTTGCGGGCTTTCTTGTGCATCATCTTTAGAAGAGACTTCCTTCTGGGACGACAGCCATGCAAACCAATTTGTTACAGTGTGCGGCGTATGGTCTGAGCACTGACAGGCTGACCCCCCCACCCCTTCAACCTCTGCAGCAATACTGGCAGCACTCATACGTCTATTTCCCAAAGACAACCTTTGGATATGATGCTGAGCACGTTCACTCAACTTCTTTGGTCGACCATGGTGAGGTCTGTTCTGAGTGGAACCTGCCCTGTTAAACTGCTGTATGGTCTTGGCCACCTTGCTGCAGCTCAGTTTCAGGGTCTTGGCAATCTTTTTTATAGCCTAGGCCATCTTTATGTAGAGCAACAAAAAAATTTTTTCAGTTCCTCAGAGAATTCTTTGCCATGAGGTGCCATGTTGAACTTCCAGTGACCAGTGTAGAGAGTCAGAGCAATAACACCAAATTTAACACATTCACACCTGATACCTTGTAAAACTAAAGAGTCAAATGACACTGGGGAGGGAAAATGGCCCGATTTGGGCATTTTCACTTAGGGTGTACTCACTTTTGTTCAAAAATTGAAAGAAAATATTGCGCTAACCCAAAAAGTATTACCATAAATAGAAACTAAAGCAGCTGACACAACAAAACTTCCAACTTGTGCATGTATACATAAACAATAAAGTGTAGCGCTAAAAAGGAAAGATTATTAATCCTATGCCTCTTCCTGTCTCTAGTATCAGGCAGAGCAAGCAAGATTCATCCACCACAATCCTCTATCAAGAGGTCTACTGACCCTGGTGTTAAGTATTACGCTATGTAGACCCCTTCTTTATTGAGGCATATTGCTGCACGGTGGTACTGTAGTCTGGGATCTGGCTGTGGACCCTCAAAAGCTCCTGGCAGAAGGTGGGATCGGAACCACACAGTGAGGTCTATTGGATGTTCTTCTAAGATCAACGTTATGCGCATATTCCTCTTATCGTTGGTAAGAGTACCCTTTTACTCACCTGGCGGAAGTGCACAGTGCATGACGTAGTTTTTCACAGTTGTTGAAGATTTATTGTCACAGTATCGGGTGTCTTAATAGGACTGAAGGATACTATATACATATATTTGCACTTTGAACTTTTTCTTTGTTTTCACTTATTTCATTTTTTGTATTTTCACCACTATACTTGGCTTCACTAATGTGAATATAGCATTGCAATATATGCGGTGTTTCCTTTTTAGCGCTACACTTTATTGTTTATGTACTCACTTTTGTTGCCAGTGTTTTTTTGAGGGGACAGCAAATTTACACTGTTATACAAGCTGTACACTCACTACTTTACATTGTAGCAAAGCGTCATTTCTTCAGTGTTGTCACATGAAAACACTCTAACAGGGAACCAGTATAAGCCTTGCATGTATGCGCCTGTATCCATCCTTAAAGATCCATGCATGCAAGGCTTATACTGACCTGGGTGGTTCCCTGTTTAAGGAGAGCTTGAGCAGCTGGATGACCATTGCTTGAGGCTGTGCTGTCTGGAGGATCTACTTATAAAGACCTATTTATGCAAGGCTTATATTGACCCTGATGGGTCTATATTTGAGGTGAGCTGCCAATTCACCCAGAGGTGAACGGTGGAGGTGTAATACAGAAAAGCAGTTACCAATACTTTGTGGATTTATTTCTTGGACTACTTTGGTTGCATTTTATTTAATAATTAAGAATAAAAATACATGTTGCTGTGGGATTTTTGTACTGAACACAGATGCACTTTATACAAATGCTTGCACATTAATTATAGTTTACATACACACCTGCTGTAATGCATATTATGAAACATTTCTATTTATATGAATAAGCGCACTATTTTTTTGCACTTTAAAAGTCTTTGGGCATTTAACCTCTTTGTTGCCTTTTTGTTTTCATTATTGTGGCCATATTTGTGGGCACAAATGTATTTTATAGCTGATGTGACATTATGCGAGGCAAGATAGTGGACTGGTGATATCTGTCACCTCGCATGCATTCACTTGGAGTGGACTAGAAAAAGTCCGGCCCGGGTTTTGCCAGCCACCGGGGCAGAGCTGGTTCCGGCCCAGAGTTTCTGGTCCACCCAAATCCCCCTTCAGCTGCTTTAAATGACCAGGAAGAGAACTCAGTGTTGCTCTGGCCTGGGACTCAGTATCACTGCACTGGGAGAGCTACACCTTGGGAGCTGGTTGCTCTAAGGACTGAAAAAGAAAAGGTTTGCATTTGTTTTGTTTGGAGGTGTCTGGGACGAGCCCGGCACCATATAGAGAGGTATCCTGCTCTGTAATAGCTTAGCGCTGGATGTCAAGGTTTTGTTTTGCTATTTTGTTTATTTTATGACTTGCAACCTTTTACCAATAAAACTGGCAACCCGCCAGACTTTTCAGAAAGTTTGACTTCAAGTTGCCCTTTTCCGAGGAAAGATGATTCCCATGAGCTAATCTCCCACACTGATTTAAAGCATTGCACACTTTCAAATGTTTTTGTTATATTAATTAGGTTTTAGAGTAAAGTGTATGCCTCAAATTGGGTGATATTACCTATGAAAGGGTACCATCATCCTTAATTTTTAATATTTAGAGAGGGAGAGCCTAGGGCTACCCCAACTATGCCCCTGGCAGGGAATGGAAGATGGACTATCTTGGTACCCAAGTATTTGACAAAAAGTTTTTTTTTTTTTAAAGTATAACACTTTATTCCTACAAAAAATTCTAAAAAGCATAATGCATAAACAAAGCAATGCTTAAAATTAATAGTTACAGCTATATGTTTTGTTGCTTATTGATAAGCTGACCCAGTAGATGGTAGGGGTGCCAGGTATCATAGATTTCAAAAATGGATTCCTCAAGGAATAAGTAATCCATTTTTACTAGGACATCCTTTGCCAATGTCTCGTGGGAGGGACGAAAACACGTCAGTTGACCGCCGGTGGTGACGTAATTTCCTGCCGGTGAGACGCAAGTCAACAACCACTTCTGGTTTCCAGTTTTAAACTCAATAGCGCGATTTTATATGTAAGTGGATGTTATTTGTTTTTAAATTTAATAAAACTGAGTTACACTATATACTTCTTCACTGCCATCTGTTACCCAATACCCCACTATCTCCAATGGAGATATAGCCTGTGGGACTATAACACCCAACTACCAGCACAAACGTTCATGACTTCTGTGATGGACGTCCATGTTATCTGGTGAGTGCAAAGGGACACAGGAGGGGAGCACGGACTGGACGAATTGCATAATTACAGCACTTGGCACTTTCTGCACATGAGATGATTATATACCAAGAAGATTATGAAATCCTCTGAGAATTTATGAACTGTTTATGAACTTTATCTGGACTTTTTACTGCACTGGCACTTTATTTGATATTTAATTTTGATATTTGCACAGTTGTTGATATCTGTATAGTATAAGCGTATGTATGTCACATGGGGTAGCGCTTTCATATTAATCACATATTTAAAGGCACACACACCTTCAGGGAGCAGCGACCCCCAATTGATGTTACACATACACCAGCAAATTTTTTAAGCACTTTATTTGTTATTTGCACATATTTCTGAGTAAGCGCAGGAAATATCAGTCTAAAATAATAGACTGACTAATTCATTAAAAGAAACCTGTTCTTTTGTTCTGAACAGGATTTCCAGAATAGATCAAAACAGTTACAAAGTGAAGACCTTTCCTTATGACAAAACAAATGGGTTCTCCCAGTCTAAGTATTCTGCTTTATGTAACAACTCTGATTATGCATGAATAAAGTTCTCCAGCAGTAAGCAATGTAACAGAACCTGAGCAACTGTCGGTCTGCTGGATTACTGCAAGTAGCAGCGGACTAGGACGTAAATTCTCCATATGTGCAGTTACGTCATTGTCTTCTTAATAGAAACATGAAATAGAAGTGTGACCACACTTATTGCAATGTGTCAACAACACCAAGGAAATTATGGGAATATTCATTTGCAAGGTATACATACATATTTTATCAAGATGGTGCACTAAATCCCCCAACTATTGAGCAGAGTTGATTGTTTCTGACAACAAACTAATAATGTAAACTGTTGGAAAATTTTCAGGTATCTTCTGTAAAACTGAATGAGCTGGTGGATTCAGTTATATGAATATGACCTCTCTAAACTACATGTGTTAACACCAAATTTTGCTGTACTCACTTAGTGACAAACCTATTAATGATTGGGCTACTCCTTATCTTGCCTTGGACCCCTTGCCTGTCACTTGCATGGATTTAGGATGCTAATTTTAGACATAAATGTACTTATCCAGTTAGGCAGTTTGCAAAGTCTACTACACCACTGAACCATATAAATGTGGAAACCCTTTGTAGATAACTACAAGGCACCATCCCCTAAACAGTTTATATAGAAAAAGGGGGGTTTCTAATCTACACATTGGAAAATCAGAATCTGGGGAATTTTTATTTGCCAACTAGACCAATGTCCACTAAAAGCAAATACAATTTTAGTTATACATTAAAATGCAATTGTCAGAGCTGGGCTCTCAGCTCTCCCTTCTCAGTGCTAGGTTGCTCAGCTGTTGGTTAATTACCAGCACTCATCGTTCCACAGTGGCTCACCTGGTAATCATTTCCTGCTTGTTAAGTCCAGCCCACAGCCAGTCCTTTTTGGCTATTTAAACTGCCTGGTTCATTCCTTCAATGCCTTCGCCTTGGTCAAACATATGAAGAAACTCTCTGCTGTGTTCCTTTTGAAGACTTGGCTGGCTGACGTCCTTTCTGGTTCCTGATCCTGTCTGCTGCCTCAGAGTACACTGATCTCTGGCTTCTTGATTTACTGGCTTGTTCTGACTACCCACTTTGGCTACCATACCCTGGCTATGTTTTGATACTTTTATGTTTACTATTTGTACAATTTTTACCATTTTATTAAAAGGTGTGATTTTTACTGCATTTTCCATCTCCGTATGATTCATGGTTTCTGACAGTAGGCAAAGGCCATGAATTCATAAAATGCAGGCAATCCACCTAGTGATAATATTTTTTCCATGTTGAATGAGCAGGACCACCGCATGGATCAGTTTGCCATAGCGTTACAGATGATCCTGATTCGCACTGCTCACCTGGATCCTCCCAATGTGGCTGTTCCGATACAACCTGTGTTGCAGGCCGTCCCTGCTGCTGCTCCAGTCTCTGTGCAGGCACCCACCTCGCGTATTACCTCTGTAAGAGGTATGTCTGCTTCCTCTCCGTTTCCCCAGCAATTAGGGACAATCCAGTTCAATGCAGAGGGTTTCTCAACCAGGTTGGGATATACTTTGAGATGCTGCCCCAGGCGTTCCCCACGGACAGAAGCAAAGTAGGCTCAATTATTTCTTTGCTTTCTGATAGAGCCTTGGCCTGGGCAAACCCTCTATGGGAGATGCAAAAATCCACTGTCCTAAGTTACCCTGAGTTTGTGGTTTCCTTTAAAGGGGTATTTGACGTTCCTGCAAGCTCCACTTCTGCTGTCAAGAACCTTATGTCCGTCAAACAGAGTACAAGAACTGTTGCAGATTACGATATTGAATTCCATACTCTGGCAGCAGAGGTCACTTGGAACAATGAGGCCCTCGTGAGTGCTTTTTCTCATGGTCTCTCAGATCACATCAAAGGTGAGATAGCAGCCCGAGACATGCCTACAGATCTGGAGAAGTTTATCACGTTTGCCATTCTCATTGACTCCATAATCCGAGAAAGACCTTCCTTTAAGGAGCGCTTTCAGAAGCCTCCTGTATGTTTAACTCCAAGCTTTGCCATCCCACCCTTGCCTCCCTCTCCTCCCATGCCTCCTGGTACCGAGTTGGCCGGTGAAGTAGAACCCATGCAATTGGGCTTCACACGTCTCTCTGTGTATGAGAGGGCCTTTAGGAGGAGGGAGAGATTGTGCCTTTATTGTGGCCAGGCAGGTCACTTTTTGAAGTCTTATCTTACCTGTCCAGTAAACGCTTGCACATGAGGTCCTGTAGGGGACAGACCTTGGGTGGTGTTGTTACTTCCCCAGTTATCCTGAAGGATAAGCCTCTAGTTCCGGTTACCCTTTCTTGGTCTGAGTTGTCCATCAAAATGCAGGCTCTAATCAACTTTGAGGCTGCAGGCTTTTTCCACTGCAGCTTCGTGCCACTCCACTTGCCATAGAGGCTATTAATAGGAGACCTCTACAGTCTGCGCATGTGACTCATGAGACTGCTCTGTTGACCATGGCCGTAGGGGCTCTTCGCTGGGAGATAATCCAATTTTAATTAATTTCCTCTCCTCATTACCCAGTTGTTATTGGTTGTCCTTGGTTACAGAGGAATAACCCCTCCTTTGATTGGCTTCTTTCTGAGGATCTTTCCTGGTTGCCACAATGCAGTAAAACATGTGTTTAGAGAGTGGCTAAGGTCTTATGCACCTTTTCACTCTCCTCCTTGCCAGAGGAGTACTGCGGATCTAGTGATGTCTTTGACAAAGGTCAAGCCAGTAGTTTGCCTCCACACTGGTCGTATGATTGCGTAATTGACCTTCAACCTGGTACCATGCCCCCTCGTGGCTTTTGTCTGTCTTGGAGGATAAAGCCATAGAGGACTATCTTGACGACGAACTTTCTCGAGGGTTCATCTGCAAATCCTCGTCTCCTGCTGGTTCTGGTTTCTTCTTTGTGAAAAAGAAGAGTGGTGAACTGAGACCTTGTATCGATTAAATGGGTCTCAATCGCATCACAATGAAAAACGCCTACCTACTAGAGAAGAAAAAGTGTTTCTTCTTTGGTCTTGGTCGTCCTCTGCTCCTAAACGTCTACTTGGGAGCTCTTTCAAGCAGCAGTTCTATCAGGAGATACCGAAATAGGAGGTTCTGTCTGTTTTCGGTGCTCCCCCGTACCATGGTCCAACTTCCAGTTAATGCGTTAGTATGCTGGTCACACCTCCGTTTGATGACCGAACTGGAAACAGTTTCTGTAGTGATCTAGGCGTCATGAGGAGACCGTTCCTCCTCTCACTTTTCCACGTATTCTGGAATCGGTGAGAGATTTGTGTACAAAATGACGT
>BLSH010130770.1:496765-515249 GCA_018402905.1 Glandirana rugosa | reverse complement strand
CCTTGAGGACTGGAGTTGAAAAACACTGCTCTAGATAAAACAAACAGAGCCTCACATAAAGTAATTCAGTTCAGCTGTTTTATCCCACACTCCCCCATGAAAACACACTTACATTGTTCCACAAAATATGTATGCATATACTCATCACATATTAGTATCACCTATCCGAGGAGGCTGTGTCAACCCGCCTAACGTGCACCACTGGTGGAACGCAAGACGTCACTACCGGTTTTCCGTATGCACTTACGCGTTTCGTCATTCCGACTTCTATGGAGGGCCGTTACGTGTTTTGTGATTCCGACTTCTACGGAGGGCCTAGAGTGGTCCAGAAGTGGTTAAAGCCAGTAAGGCAAGGTGAACATGGGAAATAAACACAGCCCTAAGATGTACTGATAGTTTCTAAGTCTCCTTCTGCGCAAAATCTCTTCCTATTGAGAGGCCATCTATAATGTGATCAAACATTATTTTCATAGAATTTGTCCACACCTGTGAAGAAGACTTCAAGGCTGAAGAGGAGAGTTTGAGCATTTCCATCAATGGCTCTGTGGTTTCCTGTGGGCCATACAGTGTGGATCTGCTAGGAGATTTGGAGAGTGGGGGAGTAATTTAAAGTATACCTTTACAAAAGTAAAAGTGATCTCTTAATGCTCAGACCTGTTAAAAATTAAAAAAAAAAAAAACTTATAGCTGTCAGTAAGTAACTATAAATCTGTGGTGGTGCATGCAATTTAGAAGTCAGACAAGAAACATAAGAATCTGAGAATATAGCTGCTCTTGTTCATGCTGAACTGTGTTATATAAGCATTTTAGTTGGAGACAGTTAAGGCCTCATACACACGGGCGTTTTATAATAAATAAGCAAAACGCCAGGTCCGACGTTTTTTAAAAAATCTGCGTTTTGCATCGGCGTTAGCGAGCGTTAGTGAGCGTCGGTGTCAATAGGTGTTTTTTAAAAAAAATCAGTCCTCTGCTATTTTTCAACCTAAAAACGCCGGCATCAAAAAACGCTTGTTAAAGCCGGTACGGCGTTAGTGGGCGTTAGCAAGCGTTAGTGAGCGTTTTGCCAATTGGCGTCAAAAAACGCCAAAACGCTACAGCTACAGAACGCGATGGTCCCACGTTCTAAAAACAGCTCACTAACGCCGACGCCCTCTACTGCTCACTAACGCCGGCGTTTTTAGAAGGCCATTGAATAACATGGAGAGCTGCAAAAACCGCCTACAAACGCCGGCGTGCAAAACGCCCGTGTGTATAAGGCCTAAAGTGTTAAGCCTCTTACACTTTACGACCGGACGTCCAAAATCGTATATAAGGAATAGAGAAAAAACTCCCACACTCTGCTAGTAAATTAAATCTCTATTACCCGCGCCTAATATGATTCATTGACCCAAAGAACTTAATGTTTATACATTTGTCAGCAGCCACCTTTAAATTCAAATAAATATGTAAACAACAAAAGTTATACTAATCGACAACTTATGGATCAGCATAAACCAATGTGGTAGCGCTCAGAGCTCAATCAATTAGTTCCAGAACTAAACAGTCCAAATAAGTCCAAAACAAGCAGTCCCAATGGTTAGTCATTGAAATAATCCACAGGTCAACAATCCACCTCGTGCAATGTAGATAACACAGTGATTCCCCTCACCAGTGGATGGACTCTTACCAGAAATAGATGCCTGCCACTCTCGTGCACAGGCAGCTGCGCTTTTTGTGCTACTTAGTGCACCTCTCCAATTCGGGTCTCCTCTCCTTTCTATCCGTCACCCGTGCTCCTCATATAGGTGTAGGTTGGTAAAAGGATATATGGGAAAAGGATATATAGAAAGCCACAATAGTGTGATACCGTTTTTGACTTTCAATTTATTGTAATTAAAAATACATTTAAAACCAAAAAGAAAATCCAAAGTAAAATCAGCAGTTGCCACTAGGGGTCACTGTCCCCTTAGGTAATCTCCTTACCAGAGACTTGATAAAACACAGCTTAGATATGAGTAGGATGCCAGCTGTTCCTGGAGCCTTTTTTCAGTCACCACTCCCCGCTCGTCACTGTCTATCCTGACCCGCAGGACACACTCGACAGGCCAGGGTGCCTGCGTCCTCTTTCCTGATGGTCGCCACCGCACAGCTACAGCCTCAGACGCGTTTCGTCTATCCAGACTTCTACCTGTGAGTAGCTGTGCGGTGCGGTGAGCGCCAATATATACTACCAATAGCCCCTCCCTGCCTCTGAACTTCCACATCCTGTGTCCCCAAAGGCTGGAAGCGGGCGGCGTCCTCCTCTTACATCATGCAACATCATTAAAAGTTTTCATTCCACATTGAGTCCTCATCTAAATTGCATATCAGATATAAGAGAGAAGACCTTGACCTGCCTTCACAATCTATGCTGGTCTATTATAAATAAAAGCAAATTTAATATATCAATAAGATAAATCGGTATTCACAACTAAAGAATATTAGAAAAAACAGGTTATAACCAAAACAGTATCCCTTAAGCGTATAGATCCTAAAGCAGGCAGGCGAGATTCTTTAAACTTTCACTCTCCCCCGAACCAAATAATACAATAGTTCCACATACACAGCTTATATTCATTATGTTGTTTATATGTTACAGAACTATTATTATTTTACATAATAGCTCATGATCTTATTACCGTTTTTTTTTTTTTTAATTATTTTTTGTTTTTTGTTTTACGGAACTATTATAACTGTAGGGGGCTCCCTCTCACATAAGAAAGTCTTCATTATATAAGATCCGAATATACTCAAGAGGAAATATAATATTGTACATAGTAACTCATGATCTTATTATCATTTTTTTATAATTGTTTTTTGTTTTACCGAACTATTATAACTGTAGGGGGCTCCCTCTCACATAAGAAAGTCTTCATTATATAAGATCCGCATATACTCAAGAGGGAATATAATATTGTACATAGTAACTCATGATCTTATTATCATTTTTTTATAATTGTTTTTTTGTTTTACGGAACTATTATAACTGTAGGGGGTTCCCTCTCAAATCAGATAGTCTTAATTATATAAGATCCGAATATGCTCAAGAGGAAATACAATATTGCAATCACATCCTCATTTAGTATTAATCAACCAACCTAGCCCATACTCTTCTATACCTCCAGCACTATTATAACTGTTGGGGGCTTACTTCCAAACTTCCATACCAATCGGGGCATATATTCTATATTGCCATATCTCCTCACAGTCCTCAAATGGCAGTAAAATATTGTCCCAATTTATAATAGATACACTTCAATACCCGGCTGCCCCCAGTAGAACTATAGTTACTGCTGGGGGTAAATAACTACAACAGGCTATGCATGATCGAGGCATATTCCCAAATTAACATATGTCCTCACAATCCTTTAATGGTAGTAGACTAATGTACCACTTTACAATAGAGACACTTCTATACCCGGCTACCCCCAGTGGAACTATAGTTACTGCTGGGGGTTAATGATGGGAACCAGGCTACAGATGCCTAAATAACCCACTACTCCGTACACATGTGTACTTAAAGGAAGATCAACCTATCTGTCCACACTTCAAAGCTACGTATCAAAGCGTTGAGATCCAGTTCAATATTTAGGCCCTTCGGTACCAGACAATTAACAAGGTAAATCCACTGAGTTTCACGTTTTGATAATTCCCTCACCCTATTTGAACCTCTCCATACTGGGTATACGCAGTCTATCCCACAGAATTGTAACAAGGTGGGGTCACGGTAATAAGATCATGAGCTATTATGTAAAATAATAATAGTTCTGTAACATATAAACAACATAATGAATATAAGCTGTGTATGTGGAACTATTGTATTATTTGGTTCGGGGGAGAGTGAAAGTTTAAAGAATCTCGCCTGCCTGCTTTAGGATCTATACGCTTAAGGGATACTGTTTTGGTTATAACCTGTTTTTTCTAATATTCTTTAGTTGTGAATACCGATCTATCTTATTGATATATTAAATTTGCTTTTATTTATAATAGACCAGCATAGATTGTGAAGGCAGGTCAAGGTCTTCTCTCTTATATCTGATATGCAATTTAGATGAGGACTCAATGTGGAATGAAAACTTTTAATGATGTTGCATGATGTAAGAGGAGGACGCCGCCCGCTTCCAGCCTTTGGGGACACAGGATGTGGAAGTTCAGAGGCAGGGAGGGGCTATTGGTAGTATATATTGGCGCTCACCGCACCGCACAGCTACTCACAGGTAGAAGTCTGGATAGACGAAACGCGTCTGAGGCTGTAGCTGTGCGGTGGCGACCATCAGGAAAGAGGACGCAGGCACCCTGGCCTGTCGAGTGTGTCCTGCGGGTCGGGATAGACAGTGACGAGCGGGGAGTGGTGACTGAAAAAAGGCTCCAGGAACAGCTGGCGTCCTACTCATATCTAAGCTGTGTTTTATCAAGTCTCTGGTAAGGAGATTACCTAAGGGGACAGTGACCCCTAGTGGCAACTGCTGATTTTACTTTGGATTTTCTTTTTGGTTTTAAATGTATTTTTAATTACAATAAATTGAAAGTCAAAAACGGTATCACACTATTGTGGCTTTCTATATATCCTTTTCCCATATATCCTTTTACCAACCTACACCTATATGAGGAGCACGGGTGACGGATAGAAAGGAGAGGAGACCCGAATTGGAGAGGTGCACTAAGTAGCACAAAAAGCGCAGCTGCCTGTACACGAGAGTGGCAGGCATCTATTTCTGGTAAGAGTCCATCCACTGGTGAGGGGAATCACTGTGTTATCTACATTGCACGAGGTGGATTGTTGACCTGTGGATTATTTCAATGACTAACCATTGGGACTGCTTGTTTTGGACTTATTTGGACTGTTTAGTTCTGGGACTAATTGATTGAGCTCTGAGCGCTACCACATTGGTTTATGCTGATCCATAAGTTGTCGATTAGTATAACTTTTGTTGTCCAAAATCGTATGTTGGCTGTTGTGTCTCCCATACTGACGTGCACTAAGTGATCGTACGACCAAGCCTAACGTGGTGATGTGCTACGAGCGTACAAAGAGGAAGTTCAGGTGAATGTGATTTGTGAATTAGGAACGTAGGTTTACACGAACCGACACTTCCGGGTGTTCCTGACTTCTGAGCATGCGTTGTTTTGCACGTACAACTTGTTGGCCCAACTTCTCTGTACACACGATATATCGGTCATACGACCGCTTGTTGTACAACAAAAGTTTTCTAGTCTGCTCATTCAACTTCTGTTGTACGACCATCGTATGTCGGCTGTGCTAATCGCGCGTACTAACGGTCGGATGATCGTACAACAAGGTGTTGTACGACCGTTTTCATATGACCGTCGCACTGTGTGTACGAGGCTTAAGTGAACCTTAACAATGGCATCATTTGCTCTCTTTTGGTCTGTTATATATACCATTATAAGCTTTTTCATATATATGTTCAATAAGTGCAAAGAATACCTGTTGATCTTGTTAGAAGACTTGTCAGCTGATACTGTCCTGTGCTGCACTGTTGTCAATGATTGTTCTGAGGACTAATTGACCTCACCTATGTATGTTATGTACAAGAGGCTAGAGGGAGTTCCCTGCAGTCATGTCCAGTTTCTAATGTCTTAATGCCATATGATGATTGATTCGAGTCATCCTAGGGCTGGAGGTGTGTTACTGGCAGAATCACCAGGTGAAAATAAAGGGGGAAAAGCGAGAAAAATTAAAACGAGTGCAGCCATCACCTATAAGCACAGGTAAGCTGCAATATATTACATTATTGTTTTTAGGTTAGATATGCTTTATGGGCTCTTGCACACAGCCACAAAAAAAACAAAAAAACAGCATCTTTACTCTTGTTTTCTTTTTATAGATCTAAATGCAGTTAAATAGTTATTATGGGCAGAGTGTGTACACACAGTGCATAACGATCAGTACTCTTGGGCTCATTTTAAATCTGTACAATCAAAATAGAAAAATCTGTGCCTAATATATTTAATGGAATAGAAGTAGAATTTCTGCTTAATGTAGCTCCTGCCGTTTTTGATATGAGATATTTGGGCTTTTCAGTTAAAGGGGGCTTTGATGCCCTCTTGTGGACAAATGAACATATAGTTTATAAGCCCCAAAAATAGTTCCATGTAGAGATGTGCGACTATCATTGTTGGGTCAGTGTCATTTAGCGACCGCCCCATAGTAGCTTTATTGCTACAGGGTGGCCGCTCTGACCAGAATCATATATATATATATATATATATCCATGTGCTCCCTTGGGAGTAGTATTAGTTGTGGTTCACCTGATAGCTGCCCTCAATGTCACCATATTTCACACATCCGTAGAAAACTGACCAGTCCAGCTCTTGTTTTTGTTGTTTCATTTAGGAAAATAACTTGGATGGGGAAAAGGGGTGACTGTGGGATGCCCCAGAAATTATTATACATAACTCCATATACATTCCACTTGCCCTGCAGACCGTCCTTCTGCAGACTATTACTCCTCACAACTCTCTCCAGCTCTCAACTTGCTGACCGTTTCTCCTTGCAATTCTCTCTCCTGCACTGTACTTGCAGACTATTGCTCCTTCACCAGCTTGAAAGGGAATTTATTAAGCTTCTCTACTCCTTTCTCCTCACCGCAGCTAGCACATGGTGAGGCCTACACTCTGTCAGCAGGACCTCAGGACCACCCATTACAGGCCAGGGATCACAGGCCCCCGAAAATGTAGCAAAGTACTTGGGTGCTAGATGGGCCTTTAATGGACTACAACTTCCAGCCCATCCCTCTTCCAGGCCACCACACGGACCTGCTTTCCTCACCGTGACACTCCTTCCCCTGACTGGCTCCCAAGGTTTCCTCAGACTGTCCACTATTCCTCTCCCAGCCTGCTCCAGCACTTTCTCTTCCAGCTCCCAGGGTCTGTCTTTCACCGACTCCAGTGGACCACTTTAAAGTCTCTCAGTAGCACCTCTGCTGCTCTCCTGTTACCTTGTGTGGCTCCAGAAATCACCTCTACTCCCAGCTGCACCCGAACCTCAGACCCAGACCTCAAGGTCACCCCCCCCCCCCCCAGATTGGGGGCTTCCTCCCGGGTAGAAGCCTTCACAGCACCTCTGTTACATCTTCAGACTTCCACCTCTGACAACTCATCCCAGACTGACCCAGCCCCGAGTATATAAGAAAGTAGGAGAGTTTAGTGACATCTCTTGGACTGCCCCAGTCCTACCTGAGCCACTCCCCAAGCTCAGATCAAAACACTCAGGCCTGCTCCTACACTCAGGCCCGACTAAATTTTGCCTCTTCTGCAAAAAAACCCCATCTCACATAAATGCCTACACTATGGGGGGTGCTACATATATATAAACATGATTCTGTTCTTCTTGGTGAGAGGTGATTAGTCACAGCAGATGATCAGCATATGCTGAACCAATGGATGACCGCCGCCACCTGCTGATCGGCGAGGAGACAGACAGCACGGAGCTCTACCTATGTAAATAAACAAGCTTCATCCTGTCAGTGGGAATGTGCTGGATTTTGGGAATAAAATCCAGCACGTCCCTAAGAGCCCTTTCACACTGGGGCGGTAGCGGTAAAGCGCCGCTAGTTTTATCGCTGTTATAGCGGCACTTTGCTGCCACTAGCGGAGTGCTTTTAATCCCCCAGGTTAAAAGCGCCCATGTTGTGACACTTCCGAAGCGATTTGCAGGCGCTTTGGAAGTGCTGGCCATTCATTGCAATGGCAGGGGCAGTGTAGGAGCGCCCCAAAGATGCTGCTTGCAGGAATTTTTTTTTTCTGTCCTGCAAGCACACTGCCCCAGTATGAAAGCACTCGGGCTTTCACACTGGAGTGGATTGGGGGTAAGTGTTCAGGCTATTTTTAGCGTTAAAGCACATGAAACCCACCCCAGTGTGAAAGGGTCTTAGTGAAAGCACCACATAGTACACAAAAACACTGATTAGGCACACTATTTAACCCTTTGATCGCCCTAAATGTTTAACTCTTTCCAGCCCGTGTCATTAGTACAGTGAGTGCATATTTTTAGCACTGATCACATTAGTTAGTGTCAGATTGTCCGCCACAATATTGCTGTCCTGCTATAAGTCGCTGATTGCCGCCATTAGTATAAAACAATAAATAAATAAAAATTCCAGAATATATACCATAGTTTGTAGACGCTATAACTTTTGTGCAAACCAATCAATATATGCGTATTGGGATTTTTTTTTTTTTTTTTTTACAAAAAACATGCATTAGCATATTGGATATGTTTTATAGCAGAAAGTAAAAAAAAATATTGTTTTTTTTTTTTCAAAATGTTCTGTCTTTTTTGTTTATCGTGCAAAAAATAAAAATCCCAGAGGTGATCAAATACCACCAAAAGAAAGTTCTGTTTGTGGTAAAAAATTATATAAATGTAATTTATGCACAGCATTGCATGACCACACAATTGTCAGTTAAAGTAACACAGTACCGCATTGCAAAAAATGACCTGGTCATGAAAGGGGGTAAATCTTCCAGAGGGCAAGTGGACAAACAGAAAAAATGTAACCTGCCAGGGCTATTAACTCTTCCCTACTTTATCCAAAAAAAATTGCCCTTTAGAAATGAAGAAGAGTAAAGTTGCTATGTATTCAAGCATAATTGTACCCCAAGGCTAGTTATTACTGTCCTGTGAGAGTTGCCTGCTTTTTTGCTGGTTTGGTTAGCCTTCATTTTTTGCTTGAGAGTAAAAACAGTGTACTTTACAGATGATCTTTCTAGGTTTGAGGGATTGTATGAACAAATGTGTTATGGCCCCTGTTAATTTGTATATCACAACCATCTGATTTATTGAGCACCACATAGACCAGGGGTTCTCAACTTCTGTCCTCGGGACCCACTAACAGGCCAGGTTTGCAGGATAACTGAAATACATCACAGGTGATATCATTTGCTGCTCAGTGATTGCAGTATTCTAGTCTGCATCTCCCCGAGGTAATACTTAAAATCTGGCCTGTTGGTGGGTCCTGAGGACTGGAGTTGAGAACCACTGACATAGATTATTTGTTGCAGGGTAGGTTTTTAATCCTCCTGACTTTTGGCTTCGGGCATATTACTAATTCTGGTTTTACCTGTTGCTGTTTTGGAGGAGGCTATAAATTAGCCTTCATGCACACAGGACATAAAAAAAAAGTCATGAAAACTCCAGTAGCGGTTTTTCACGTTTTTAGATTAGCGTTTTTTCATGTTTTTGCATTAGCGTTTTTTAGCGTTTTCTTTTTTTAGCGTTACAGTTTCTTAGCGTTTTTTTTTTTTTTTCAATGGGATCAAAAATGTTAAAACACACTGGTGAGCCGCATTTTTGAGCGTTTATCTGTGTTTTTGCACGTTATTGGGCATTTGAGCGTTTTTACAGCTGAAAAACTCTCAGTACCCACTAGTCTTGGGTTTTTTTACAGCCAAAAAATTCCCCAGGCAAAAACAGTTGATAACAGCCTATGTGTGCATGAACACATAGGATAACATGCTGGAGAGTTTATTGACTGTAAGAAAAAACGTGAAGCTAAAAACAGCAGCTGTAAAAACATCCAAAAACCTCCAGTGTGCCATGAGGCCTTAACCGGTTCCACACCGCGCGCAGTATATTTACTACGGCAGGCATAGGTGATCTACTGATCCCTGTCACTGGGATCAGTTAGATCTCTCATGCCCATGTTAGCCCAGGCCCCCCACAGTAAGAACACACCCAGGGAACACAGTTAACCTCTAGCTCTCTCCCCCCCAGGTTAACCCCTTCACTGCCAATGACATTTATACAGTAATCAGTGGACATTTAAATTTCTGATCGCTGAATAAATGTCATTGGTCCCAAAAAAGTGTCAAAAATATCTGACACGTCCGCCGCAATATCGCAGTACCGCTAAAAATCGCAGATCACCGCCATTGCTAGTAAAACATTTTAAAAAAATAAAAACTCCAGAAATTAATTCTCACCATCCGTAAACATGGCCACTTTTGCGCAAACCAATCAATAAACGCCCATTGCAATTTTTTTTTAATCACAAATATGAGGAAGAATATAAATCGGCCAAAACTGATAAAAAATGTTTTTTTATATATTTTTTTGGATTTGTATTTTAGCAAAAAGTAAGAAAAACAGATCGCCCCCTGAAGGTTAACCCCTTCACTGCCAATGACATTTATACAGTAATCAGTGGCTATTTTTAGATCTGATCGCTGTATAAATGTCTTTGGTCCCAAAAAAGTGTCAAAAATGTCCGACATGTCCGCCGCAATATCGCAGTCCCGATAAAAATCACAGATCACCGCCATTACTAGTAAAAAAAATAAAAAAAATAGTGAAAATGCCATAAATTAATTCTCATGGTTTGTAAACGCGGCAACTTTTGCACAAACCAATCAATAAACGCTTCTTGCGATTTTTTTTTTACCACAAATATGTAGAAGAATATATTTTGGCCAAAACTGATTGATAAATTTGTGTTTTTATATATTTTTTTTGGACATGTATTTTAGCAAAAAGTAAAAAATATTGTTTTTTTTTTTTTTTCAAAATTGTCGCTCTTATTTTGTTTATAGCGGCGATCAGAAATGACGCAGAGCTGACCAAATACCACCAAAAGAAAGCTCTATTTGTGGGAAAAAAAGGACGCAAATTCTGTTTGGGTACAACGTTGCACGACCGCGCAATTGTCAGTTAAAGCGACGCAGTGCCGAATCTCAAAATCTGCTCTGGTCAGGAAGGGGGTAAAACTTTCCAGGGCTGAAGTGGTTAAAGTGACACCAAATCCACCTATACTGGCAGGAGGTTTTGACTCGTATCACCTTGATTACTACTATCCCCATAACTCTATCCGTTGAGGTTTGTCTTTGAGTTTAGTGGATTCTCTGGCTCCGACGAATGCTATACATACCCTCCTAACTCTGCTACTGCTTTATGCTAGAAAACGGACTGTTTTATCATGGAAGAAAATGTCAGCACTGACGTTAGTGGCCTGGAAGTCGCTGGTTAATAAAGCCTAGTACTATTAGTTTTTTTTCCATTCAACACAGTTGAGTAGATTCCCCCTACTTATTCCATTTTAGTTTTAGTTGTATTTTAGTCATCTGAATTGTTTTAGTTTAAGTCATATTTTAGTTGATGGAAATATTTTAGTTGACAAAATTAACACTATACTGCAAGAGAAAGGATCCACACTGAAACCAGAAACTTAGGGCAACGGTGATGGCAGGAGTCTAAAAAAGGAGCATAGGCATGGATTAAAAGGTAAAGAAGCTGCATACTCTGCTGAAGTTGCTTAAAATCTAGGGATTAACATCACCCTGAATACAGACACCAGACAGGGCTGCCCCCTTTTCCAAATAGAATTAATTTTATACATAAAACCACTTGTCAGGAGCTTGCAAGAACAGCCAGAACACCTAATAGTGGCACTGTGGTCCTTGGGATAGATTGGGTGTAATTCTAGTGTCCACCAGTAGGTGCTTACCAGAAGCCAGCAGAACTCTTCAATTAATCAGCAGCTGATGCTGGCTGTTCGGAGGCTATTTAGCCCCATCTCTGGAAACAGCACATGCTTAAAGAGTGTGCCTGTGATTGTGTTCCTGTCTTAAGTGAATTTCCTGTATCTGCCCTGACCTTCTATTCTTTTGCCCCTTTGCCTGTGATTATTTGAACATAGTTTGTAGTTAGCCATTTGCTACACTTACCTATGTGCTACACTGTTTAGTTATTCATTTACTATATGCATGTGTTATGTTTTGTATGTTGTATGTTCACTAATAAATTGTCTTTGTTCAAACAGTGGTATCTTCTTATGTGTAGCTCACATATCTAGTCCCACCATATCATGTGTATCCTCTTACTGATTTCCTGGTACCACTTGCAGCAACCATACAATGAAACCCTTCCATTCAGGAACTGGAGACCGCATGTGCATATCACAAAATAATATTTTTCTGAACATGTCCCTTCTCCATTTACCTCTCTGCCCAATTTATTTTAAAATCCTTCCTGCCTTTCTTGAAATTTCAGACTGGCCTTCGGGCCTTTGGAATTTATTCACAGCAGCACAAATAGCCCTCCTAGCTTCTTCCATGCCACTTAGGACTTCTGTTCAGGGCCAGGGAAAGGGGCACAGCAGAGCAAGTGGGCAAAGAATGGACACTTGGCACAGTTCTGCAGTTCGAGGGAGGGGGCACAGTTCCGCATCCTTGACCTGAGCACTAGATGAACCCGTCCTGCTACTGCTCCTCTTTATTAGCCCACCTGGATATAGTGAAATTCTTCCCAGTCTTCATTGAGAAAATGGCTTATTCCAGGCATTTGCCCCCCAATCACAGATTCCACAATGAAACACTTATAGAGACTTTGATATTGAAGTATTCCAGTAGCCTATTTTTACCACATCTTAACTGGAATCCTATATTGCCCACTTTTCTTACCAGCCTATAAATATAACTTTCATTGTTGGGCTCTGAAAAGTGCCATATATATATTTAGAATCTTGTAACCCTAAAGAGTATTAAATCCTTCCAATCCTAAAAGGACAACTGGAATGAAAAATGTTTTGCTCTTCCCAAATGAAGCATTATTAAGGGCCTATTTATAAATCTTTTCACAGAAGATTCACACAACTTTCACCCAGGATTCACCTTTTTCCCAGAAAAAAATGATTTGAATCTTGAGTAAAAATGTTTATAAATAGAAACCTATATTAATTCTGTCATGAGACCACAATGAATGTCCTTAATTTTAACTCAGTTTGTGGATCACTGCTTAAACAACATGTGCCCCACTGGCCTCATATCAATTCTCTGCCAAACCTTCACCACTATCACATGCACTCTCAAACCTTATATGTTGAAGTGGGAAGAGGATTTAGATGAAACACTTCATACTACAAGGCGAGAAATGAATCGGTTAACTGTGACCAAAAGCCCCATTAACATATTTGTGCAAACAAAAGCCTACAAGGTCAAGTTCTGGTTGTATTTAACATCCAAACAAATTGTCACGTTTGCCACTGGTGCCTCCCTACACTGTTTCAGAGAGAGTGTGGCAGTTGCGGAACACGAATGCACATTTAGTAGAGCTGCCCTAATGGAAAGTAACTCTGGATAGGTGTTTATAACCTAACTTTACTCTTTCCTCCATTACAACCTTGCAAAAAGCCCATGGGAAGCCCTGCTAACTAGGTAAATTACAAACTTCTACAGACATGAAACAATAACATTCATCTCCCTAGCTACTATGCATACAATTGCTGTGGAAAATACCTTCATTATGGTTTAAGGAAGTTAAACCAAGGATAAATGGTACAAATATTAATGAAAAGCTGACAGCCATTTTATATGATATCTTACAGAATTTCTTAAATCATGGACCCCTGGCAAAACTACCTTTGCCCTTTGGCATAGATAGCTTTCTGTTAGCTTTATAGGGGTGACATGCCTATTAGCTGATGTACATATTTGCCAGCACGCCAAGATCAGCAAGTAGCATCCATAAGTTTTATTGTATAATGAAACAAAGGAATTTTGTCCATTGTGAGGCGATAATTCTATAAAACTTTTACTTACTGATCCAATGTGTGCTGACAAAGATATACTTTGATCTGTGATGCTTCCTGTCTCCAATTGGTCGTTGCTACAGCACTCGCTTCTGCTGAGCCTAACCCAGTTGCTGGAATCGACTGATACGAGTGACTTCCGGTGATGTCACACTCCACTGCGGTCCATGTGTGTTCCAAATCTCCTCCCTGGACTCACCACCATACACTGAGCCAGTGGACGGCTCCCACAGGGCAACGAGTGATACAGCCTACCGGACCAGCATGCAAGAGATGCACTGCTGCAGGACTATTCCCATGCTGACACATGCTAACCTCAATGTCGATTCCAGCAACATAACATCCACAGGCTCCCATACACCTTCAGATTGGATGTGACACGATTATTAATTGAAGTTGGTTATTCGGCATTGAGATTATAAGGCTTGTGATCTATCAGTCTTTGGTGAGTGTTTTATATAGGGGGGGCGCACCTTCCACCCCCTTTTCTCTCTGTGTGCTCACAAGGTGTGGTGGCGGATAATCCATTTTGGAACTGGATCCTGTCCCTGGAGGATATATTTTGAATGGACATTTTGGACTTTGCTTTTGATGTCCTAAATTTTAGCGCTGCTTGCACTTTATAGAATTTATAAGGTTATATTAACCTGTTGTTTATAAGGTTCTTCCACGATAATTACACGGTCATGCTACACTGTACCCAAACAACATTTTTATCATTTTTCCCACAAATAGAGCTTTCTTTTGGTGGTATTTGATCACCAATGGGGTTTTTATTTTTTGCACTACAAATAAAAAAAGAGTTTTTCTTTGTTTATGTTACAAAATTTTGTAAATAAGTAAGTTTTCTCCTTCGCTGATGGGCACAGATGAGGCTGCACTGATGGGCACTGATGAGGCAGTACTAAATGGCACTGATGGGCACTGATGATAAGGCACTTATATGTAGCACTGATGGCCACTGATAGGTGGCACTGATAGGCGGCACTGATGAGCACTAATAGGCGGCACTGATGGGCACTCATAGGCGGCACTGATGGGTGGCACTAGTGGGCACTGATAGGCAGCACTGATAGATGGCACTGTGAGGCAGCACTGATCAGGAGGCACTGGCAGGGATCACTGATTGGCACTGAGTGCCATCCCTATTGGGAATACCTAGTGGTCCTGGGTGGCATCCCTGGTGGTCCTGGGTGACATCCCTGGTGATCCTGGGTGGGCACATCCCTGGTGGTCCTGGGTGGCATCCCTGGTGGTCCTGGGTCATGGAAAAGTACAAGCAGATAGGAGCATAGGGTGCCAACATCCCTGGTAATTGTAGACAGAGAAAACCCCTCAAAGGATGGGACTTTTTAGGCACATGGAAAACTCAAAACATATAAAAAATGTATAAAGTTTACTGATACATATCAGTTAAAAACATCAAGTGTAAGAAAGAATAGTAGGACAATGCAGGTTAACATGGTGGTAGCATAGTTACACAGAAGTAATAGCACCTGATGCATTTCGGGATTTCTCCCTTCTTCAGAAGTGCTTTAACTGTACCATTCATGTGCAAGCAAATCTGTAGAAAATATAGATATGAATAACACATGTCAAAACATTTATTTCATAAACAGTCAGAAGATGGTGGTTCTGGGTGGGCATCCTCGGGGGGGCTGCACTGATAATCAATTAGTGCAGACCCCCCTCCCCTGTGAGGAGAGCAGCCGATCGGCTTTCCTCTACTCACGTCTGACAGCGCAAGTACAGGAAAAGCCAATACACTGCTTTTCCTGTTTACAGAGTGATCAGGGGTTATCCTGAAATACGTCATATGACGTTCGGTCAGGATAACTGAACCTCCGTCTGGCTGTCATTTTGCTATAGGTCGGGCGGGAAGTGGTTAAACGAGCTTCAACATGATTTTTCTTCGGCAAGGGAGTCTTGCATGGTGAGCTTGTATGCAGGCCATGGTGGTTGAGTTCATTACTTGTGGTTTTCTTTGAAACAATTGTACCTGCTAATTCCAGGTCTTTCTGAAGCTCTCCACAAGTGGTTCTTGGCTCTTGGGCAACTCATCTGATAATTCTTTTCACTTCTCTGTCAGAAATCTTGCGAGGAGCACCTGGTTGTGACCCGTTTATGGTGAAATTATGTTCTTTCCACTTCCAGATTATGGCCCAACAGTGCTCACTAGAACATTCAGAAGTTTAAAAATCCTTCTGTAACCAATGCCATCAGTATGTTTTGCAACAATAAGGTTGCGAAGGTCTTGAGAGAGCTCTTTGCATTTACCCATCATGAGATGTTTCTTGTGGGACACCTTGGTAATGAGACACTTTTTTATAGGCCATCATAAAACCAGCTGATTACTTTGTACCGACAAGGGGCAGGATTGCTTTCTAATTACTAATACATTTCGGCTGGTGTCTTGGCTTTTCTTTTTACACCTCCCTTTCAATGCTTTTTCCGTGTGTCATTCCATTTTAACACACATAACTTAATTTCTGAACGTATTTGTTTTGGTTTCTTTGTATGTAAGGATTGCATGGGTTGTTATCGACATGTGGTGACATTGCCACATTTACCTAGAAAAATGGTGACATTTCAATACTTATCATACTGTACTTTTACTGAACATTCCAATAATGTGTGCAAAAAAAAATCTTGTGTATATTATAAAATCTAACAAAGACGTCTGCGTATAATACAACGGGTGCATAAAATACGTAGCTGTGCAGGTATGTAGAACGTGCACGGACAGGTTTTCTCAGCAGACAAATGCTTGTAAGTGACAGTTGTTTTATAGATTCCTAAGTGATTTTTAGTTTATCATACAAATATAATTTCCTGCTGACCTCTGTGAGCTTCCCAAAGTCCTGCCAGCGCTGTGCTGTGTTTTATGAGAAGGGAAGAGAACTGGTGACTGACACAGGATTGGCTGAGACTGCTGGAGACAGTGTGGATAAACAAACTGCAACAGGATCCGCTTTCCTTACTTTCAGCTGTATGGGTCTAGGAGAGGAAGAGTGTATGAAGGCTGAACCTGCCATATTCGGACTTCGCTACTGAGTTGATGCATTTTCTGGGAATCAAGTCTATCAGATTGTTTCTTCTAAAAAAAAATTCATTTTTTTTCTTCATGGCAGAGTGACGTTTGCCCTGGCATGTATGATAAGAATCATGTTTCTTGCACGTAGTACATGCAGTCTGCCTTTTAAAGACCTGAAAGTGATTGGACTTTAATCAAGATGGACTTCTGCTTCCAGTGAGGATCTACATGTACTTTCTGGACTAGGAAACCGCTTAGCTCGTGGGAAAGGTGCATGATTTCTAATTTTAGCAAGTAATAATTTGAACTTCATTAAACGTAAATTGTTTTAGGAAGGAAAACTCAACTATTTGTGTATGAACAATCCATGGGAACAAGAAACCTACTAAACCCATCAGCTCTGGAACCTGTATACTGACAGCTTGTTGACTTTCATTACATATACTGTAATACCTTACACTTCTTGTAGAGGATTGGAAGAATTTATATCTCTGCTATTTACATTGTAACTTAGGAAAATGCAGGTTCCAGCACAGAGTGGATCTCCCCCACAATGGAATGCTATCCATATCTCACCTAGGGGGTCCCCCAGAAGTTCTCCCCGGAGTTCACCTATCAGCTCCCCTCGAAACTCACCTCTCCTTCTTCGGAAACTTCTCATGAGCCGGAATAATCGTATGCAGAGGCGATTCACAGTTGCACACGCACCCTGGTAAATATTCTTAAAACTTGTTATACCAGCAAGAGAATTCTTTTTTTTCCAAAGCAAACCACCACTTTATGTTAGTGTTTCGCATTTCCTTCAAGGAAATCTGTACAGGTTTACATCATTTCTTTTCAGCCTTTGTATCCAGCACCCTCAACTGCCTCTCTTCAAAATCTGCTGCTATAGCTCCCTGAAAGTTTCAGCTTTCTGAAAGTCGAAACTTCCACAGGGTTCAACGGTTGCACTCTTACCTCCCATTTTGAGAATTTTGAAACCTGGTTATCGATCCCTTAGGCAACAAGCACTAAATTATAGGCGGTAGGCTGCAGTGTCACATATCACATGTATACCTGTTTTTTTACTCTTGCTCTGGATCAGGAGACGAGGAGATTAGTACCTTAAAGTGCATACTACACAGACTAATTGGTGGTTAAGCAAACATGTACAGAGTATGGCTTTTATTGTAGTTTGGATCATATGGTTTCATCCAGACTTGCTGAGTTTCTACATGATGGTGCACCGGGCAAAGTAAAAGAATGGGGCCGTACAAATACAAGGCTAAATAGGACTTTTCACGTACCACCTCAACTCTAATACAATCAAAAACATAAAAAAAAACACATTTTTACATCATAAGAACATGTTTCTTGCTGATAGCTTCATTAACATGAGTTAATGATCAGATCACCCACATGAATATTCTTAAAGCGGTGGTGAAGTTTTAGGCCTCCTGTACACTGCTGCTAAACGGACATTTAGGAGCAGTTGGGCATTTTTTTAAAGCGGAGTTCCACCCTTTTTAAAAGTCAGCAGCTACAAAAAGTGTAGCTGCTGACTTTTAACAATCGGACACTCACCCTTCCCAGGCTCCAGCGATGCGGCCGCCCGGCGCTTTTCTCTTCTCCCCCTCCTCCGTGCGGTGCTGGCATTAGAAGTGTGGGCATCTGGCTTTGGCTTCGTGAATGGCCAGTGTATCTTCTGGGACCTGTGACGTGTCCCAGAAGATTGCCGGGTGGGAGATCTTCCTTCCGGCTCCGCGGAGCCAGGACTGGAAGTGCAGCTGGGACCCTGTCAGGTGACCCCCCCAAAAAAATGACATGGCAATTGTGGCATGTCGGGGGTCACCTTCCCTTAAAGCGGAAGTTCCACTTTTGGGTGGAACTCCGCTTTAAGCAGCCC
>BLSH010130770.1:476765-494265 GCA_018402905.1 Glandirana rugosa | reverse complement strand
GTGCGTTGTTACCACTGACAGGGCTTCCATCTTCACCCAGTCTTCCTTTCAGGTTTGCGGGCTCCGGCCATTTTAAGCTGTGATGATGTCACTCCTGCACATGCGCACGGGAGTCACGATCGCAGCACAGCGCCCTGAATTGACAATGTATTCAGTGTGCCCTCAATTCAGAGCACAGTGTGCATGTGCCAATGACATCACCGGCTGCAGGAATTGTGAGTATTCAGGCTACCTACATTTAAGGTGCCTCCATGAGAACATTCTAGGACTAGAGCAGTGGTTCTCAACTCCGGTCCTCGGGCCCCCCCAACAGGCCAGATTTTAAGTATTACCTTGGGGAGATGCAGACTAGAATACTGCAATCACTGAGCAGCAAATGATATCACCTGTGATGTATTTCAGTTATCCTGCAAACCTGGCCTGTTGGGGGGGCCTGAGGACCGGAGTTGAGAACCACTGGACTAGAGTAACATCTCTCTGGGCCCCTTCTGCCTCTTTATTATGATAATTGTAGCATTGTGGTAATAAGGATAACTCACTTCCCTTCATGAGATGTCCTCTGTGGATTCTCTGAATATCCCTCCTATCGCCTCCCTACCCCGTGTGACCCGTCAGATACAATAATGTAACATTGATTTTATAATTGCTGAATTGATGAACCGATCCAATATTAATCTTCTCCTGATGAAGTGAACATTGTTTATGAAACATGTCAAGCAAAAGGTGTTAGCTTTTGGAAACATCCAGAACAATAATATGTATAATAAGGATGAAGTAAAGTTATAATATTCTAAGAATAATCTGTGGATGATCTGAACAGTGATTCATGTGAATGGAATTATCATCAGCAAATTATATGTTTTTATGATGTAAAATGTGATTTAATGAGATGATTAACTGTTTTTGAATGTATTAGAGTTGCTGTGGTACCTGAAAAGTCCTATTTAGCCTTGTACAAGTATGAATTCGTATATCAAGATGTTGGTACACTGAGATTTTTTCTCCCATCTCATATATTCATTTACAAAAATGGAGCCTTCTTCTGATAAAAATCTCACTACTAAAATAGTACCTTGTGAACTTGTGTTCTGAGTAATAGTGACAATATTTTAAATACACTGCAGCTGTATGCAATAGACCTGCACATGATGTTTAGGTTAATAGCTAGGGTTGCTAAAATGTGAAGGCCCAAGCATATTTAAAGTGTATCTATACTCTAAACTGTTTTTTTATTTTCCTTTAGGCTGGGTTCACACCATTGCAAATTGGATGCGGCTTCTCCACAGCCCATTCGCAATAGCAGGAGATTTTGACCAGCTCTCAATGGAGCCGGTTCACATATCTCTGATGTGGCTCTGGTACAAATTTGCACAGGAGCCCTGTGTGTCTTTTGGCCCGTTTCAGGTCCAAATTCAGCCAAAAATTCAGGCTGAAATCGGACCTGAAATGGTGAACCAGGATGCACCAGGACCCCTGCTGGGAGCCGCCTGCGGCGATGGTATGAACCCAGCTTTAGAGTATGGAAATTGCCTGTGAGATTGTCCCACAAATTAGATTTATTTTTATTTATGCTAAGAAGCAACAGAGAGTGAAAGGAAATCTCTTGTAGAGAGGTGCGGTCTATGTTCTCAGCTGCAGGTAGCGTTTGACTGTAGCGGCAATGCAGATGGGGATAAAGTCGAGAGGAACTTGGTTCCTCTATGATTTCTTTGGTCATAGGGAGACAGCTAACCGATTGGATGCTGGCACCCCATGCGACCTTGGCAGACATGTTGGGTCAGGTAGTCTATTTAAGACTCCTGCTAACGGGCTTCGCGGACATTTTACCAGTGGCTAGCTTAGGGACAGGATCCCCGTCTGTCAGTGCCTGTGTTTAGAGATAGGGAAAGGTCCCGGAGGAGTAGGGACAGTGCAGGGACTATGTCAACCTCTTCCAGGGAGCCTCCCCTTTGGGTGTGGACAGGCCAGGCTGCATTCCACTCCTCATGGCAGACGCTGTCTGCATTTTCAAATCTTCAGACCGCGGTTCCACTGCTTTTACAGTGTAAATGGCTCCCCGGCAGGCCTGGCTATACTTACTGAACTTTTGTACAATATATTGCTATTGTAAAACTTGGACTCTGTGTGCTCACTGCCCGCCGCAAAGGGCTGCACCTAGATACTAAGTGAAGTTAAAACAAGTGTCCCTACTGGAAATTTTCCCTTGCTTTTTGTCGCAATAAAAAGCATAACGTTTTGAATTTGCTATCACTTTTTGTCCCAATGACAATGCTAGCCTGGATGATTAGACGGATAGATGTTGCCATCTGCGACACAAACAACAAAAAAACTTGAAAATGATTCTAACCCTTACCTACTCTGTCCAACAAATTTGAACTATTGTATATGCTTTAATGTGGATTTCTATCTTATAAGCAGCATGTTGTACAGTGAAATTGCGGAATGTGTTTTTCTGGTTTGTCTGAACCCATGTGCCCATGTTCACGATCCCCAGGTTCATGTGTTCATGGAAGAAGATATTTCATGGTGACACCCTTTTTTTTTCTCAAATGTTTTATTCATAAGACAGCAGTTTTCAAGCAGGTACAACATTGCAGTAAAACAGAGAAAGTATAACAGTATACCCAGATTACAATGAAAGGTAAGAAACCATCCTAATGGGTGCATCCAATTATAGGCTTCCAGCATACAATCCCTGAGGATGACAGGTGTACTGTGGGAAATAGCACAATACAGAAATCCTCATAATATATATATATATATATATATATATATATCTTAAACTGGAAAAAGAAAGTAGAAGGAAAGAAATTGTGTATATTTTGTGATTGAAAACATTGACTTTATAGGCACTAATAGTAAAAACAATATATTTTTATTTATAACAATTCATATATATAAAAACACATAAAAAACATTACTACAACATCATATAGTTTGGCATTGACATCCCCATCTCCAGCCTCTAAGGGGAAGAAAGACAAGGAATGGAGGGAGAAGAAAGAATAAAAAACGGGAGGACCTGTGTTTAACAGCCAGCAGGACTCACAGTCATAGCTCCCAACTGTCCCTGATTTCGAAGGACTGTCCCTCATTTGGAAAATAGTCCCTTTGTCCCTCTTTCCTCCTCATGTGTCCCACATGTAAACCTTGCAATACTTTTCTAAATTGCTGCATTTGCCCAATTTCTAAAGCCAATATAAAGGAATAGTATTGGTAAAAAAAAAAACCTGTGGGTTTAACCAATCATTTATTTTGTATAATTCTCTTTTAAGGGGGCAGGGCGGGGGGTCCTATGCCTACATACCTTTGCTAATAGGTGTCCCTCGTTCCCATCTCAGTAAGCTGGGAGGTATGCTCACAGTTGGAAGATATTTTCCTTCTTCAGAGTAACGTGTTCCATAGAGTCCATGTCTTAGAATACACCTCATGTTTGTGCTGGTTCATCAGTATGAGATCCTCCATATAATTCAACTCCTCCACCTTGCATAGCCAGAACCCAATGGACGGAGGTGGCAGATCTCTCCACCTAAGGGAGATACATGATTTGGCAGCATTCAAAAGATGGTGCAGAAGTGACCTTTTGTAGATTTTGGGAGGTATATTAGTAACATGAAGAAGAAAAAATACCAGATCATCCGAGACAGGGTAAACTGTAAATTTGAAAAGAACTTGACGGACCTCTTTCCAGTAGTGGTTGAGATTAGAGCAGGACCAAAAGACATGCAGGAGCGTCCCCCGCTCCTCCTGGCAATGCCAGCTCCTATCTAAAGAGCTTACATAGAATTGAAGGGGTTCTATACCATTGTGTAAAAATCTTGAAACTGTTCTCCTCGATTTTTGTGTGAAAGGAAGATTTCAATGCAAGCAAACCATGGCAATTTTTTGGGACTCCAAAAATGTCCCCCCCCCAAATCAGAACCCATTTCTCAAATTAGGGCAGTGTGAAGTCCTCTGGAGGGAGACCCAAAAGTGAATACAGCTTAGATAAAGCATAAGGAAGAATACTGCTGTTCGAGCAGTACTCTTCTAGTGTGGTCAATCTGTGATGGAAGCTAGTCAGAGGGGAGAGAGATTGAAGAAAATTATGGATTTGTAGAGCTCTCCAAAAGTTCAACTTGTAGGGGCATTTTGGATACATGAGGTTCTATAATGAAGGCCAAGAACCTGTCTCCTTGAAGTGAGAGGCTTGAAAACAACCTGATTGGAGGAGAGCCTGAAAGGGGCCATCCGTGAAACTTGGAGTAAGGCAGGGGTTACCTTGGATTGGGAATAGAGTAGAACTCCTTGGAACAATGAATAAAGTCAGGAGAAGCATGGAGCATACATGCAATATCAGACACCCTTTTTTTTGTACCTGGTTTTTTTTCAGAGGACCATTTTTTAGCCATCAATTCTTGATGACTAATGTTCAGCTTGTAAAAATGATATGACCTGTTAAGCATTTGTACCCATATAGTTTAATATATGCAAAACTAGAGTTTTTTTTTCAGAGGGAACGTGGGGCAGTAAATTTCTCGCACCTCCAGCAGAGTCTATTGTTGCTGGCTGCGGGGGGACCTATTCTTGTTGGGAGGGATCTACTGTTGAGGTAGGGGTCTATTGTTGCTGGCTGCTGGAGGGTCTATTGATGCTAGTTGCAGTGAGTTCTGTTGTTGCTGGAGTGGATCTACTGTTGCCGCTTTCCGGTCATCTCCAGCCTTACCGGACCCGACGGTTAGCCCGGAGCCAATCTGATCCTCTCAATTGCTGGACAGGAAGCTGAGTGAGGGCAAGATAGCCCCCACATGGCTCTATGCCCTTGGAGGACTGGAGCGACGTCCAACGTCACTTCCGTCTTCCAGCCTAGGATGATTTTTTTAATCTCTTAACCACTTAATAACCGGCCCATAGCCAAATGACGGCTAAAGGGCAGTTGCTTAATTCTGGGAGGGCGTCTATTGACGTCCTCCCATGAACGCGCTTCCTGTGTGAGCGTCCTTTTACCACGTGATCGCTCCGTCAAATGATGGAGTGATCACATGTAGACAAGCCGACGGAAGCGCCGGCTTTTCTCTCCCCTCTCCGCACCGATCGGTGCATTGTGAGAGGAGAGGGGAGAGAGAGAGGACGTGCTGCAGCGCTGTGGGCGATGAGTAGTGCCCACAGCGCTGCTAAGTGACAGTAGGGGACAGGCTGCACCCCCCACCATCCATCCATTCCCCACCACCCCCCCATCCATGCTCATCCATCCATGCTCACCCATCCAGCCATCCTCACCCAGCCATGCTCACCCATCCAGCCATCCATGCTCATCCACCCATCCATGCTCACCCAGCCATCCATCCATGCTCACCCATCCATCCACCCATGCTCACCCACCCAGCCGTGCTCACCCAGCCATCCATCCATGCTCACCCATCCATCCATCCATGCTCACCCAGCCATCCATTCATGCTCACCCAGCCATCCATCCATGCTCACCCACACAGCCATGCTCACCCATCCATCCATCCATGCTCACCCACCCAGCCGTGCTCACCCACCCATCAGTGCTCAGTCATCCCCATCCATGCTCATCCATACCCATCCGTGCTCAGTCATCCTCATCCATGCTCATCCATCCCCATTCATGCTCAGTCATCCCCATCCGTGCTCATCTATCCCCATCCACGGCTCATCCATCCCCATCCATGGCTCATTTTGCCTCATTCATGCTCATCCATACTACATCAGTTCTCATTTGTGACACATCCATGTCACTACAGTGCCCATCAATGCCACTACACTGCCCATCTGTGCCACTACACTGCTCATCCGTGCCACTACAGTGCCCATCTGTGCCACTACACTGCTCATCCATGCTACTACACTGCCTATCCGTGCCACTACAGTGTCTATCCATGCCACCACAGTGCCTCACAATAGTGTAAAAGGCTGTGTAAAAGTGTCACACATGTGGTATTGCCATACTCGGGAGGAGTAGTGGAATATATTGTGGGGTGTAATTTTTGCTAGGTACATGCTGTGTGTTAGAAATGTTGTATAAATGGTCAACTTTGTGTAAAAAAAAAAAATGCGTTTTCATTTTCTTTCCACATTTTCCAAAAACTTGTGGAAAAAAATGACACGTTCAAAAGACTCATTATGCCTCATAGAATATACGTTGGGGTGTTAGCTTTCCAAAATGGGGTCATTTTTTGAGCGTTTCCATCAAAATTGCAAGAGGTAGTCAAGAAATTATATGTGTAATTTATGCTCCTAGAACGCCTGATGGTGCTCCCTGCATGTTGGGCCTCTGTATGTGGCCAGCCTGTGTAAAAGTGTCACACATGTGGTATCGCCAAACACAGGAGGAGTAGTAGAACGTGTTTTGGGGTGTAATGTGTGGTATGCATATGCTGGGTGTGAGAAATAACCTGTTAACATATGACAATTTTGTGAAAAAAAAAAGAAAAAAAAATCTTAATTTTGCAAAGAATTGTGGGGAAAAAATACAACTGCAAAAAATTCACCATGCCTCTTACTTAATACCTTGGAATGCCTACTTTCCAAAAAGGGGTGGGTCATTTGGGGGGTATTTGTACTTACCTGGCTTGTTAGGGTCTCAAGAAATGAGATAGGCCGTCAGTATATCAGGTGTGATCAATATTCAGTGAATGACACCATAGCTTGTAGACTCTAACTTACACAAGGACCAAATAATATACACTAATTTGTTTGTTTTTTTTATCAAAGATATGTAGCAGTATAAATTTTGGCCAACATTTATGAAGAAAAATTACTAATTTGCTAAATTGTATAACAGAAACAAAGAAAATTCAATTTTTTACAAAATTTTCGGTCTTTTTTTAATTATAGCGCAAAAAATAAAAAACCCAACGGTGAATAAATACCGCCAAAAGAAAGCTCTATTTGTGTGAAAAAAAAGGACACACATTTCATATGGGTACAGTGTTGCATGACTGAGTAATTGTCATTCAAAGTGTGAGAGCACTGAAAGCTGAACATTGGCATGGTTGTTAAGGGGGTTTAAGTGTCCAGTGGTCAAGTGGTTAAATGCAAAATTACTTTTTCCTTGCTTATAAGTGTAAATGTGAGATCTGAGGTCTTTTTGACCCGAGATCTCGCAATAAAGAGGCCCTGTCATGCTTATTTCTATTACAAGGGATGTTTATATTGCTTGTAATAGGAATAAAAGTGATCAAAAAAAAAAAAGAAAAACATTAAAGGGACAGTGTAAAAATAAAAAATAAAAAGTACAATAAATAAGAAAAAGCAAAAAAAAAAAAGAAAGCGCCCCGTCCCTATGAGCTCGCGCGCAGAAGCGAACGCATATGTAAGTCGCGCCCTTATATGTAAACGGTGTTCAAACCACGCATGTGAGGTATCGCCGCAATTGTTAGAGCGAGAGCAATAATTCTGGTACTAGACCTCCTTTGTAACTCTCAACAGTTAACCTGTAAAAATGTTTAAAGCGTCGCCTATGGAGATTTTTAAGTACTGTAATTTGTCGCCATTCCACAAGCATGTGCAATTTTGAAGCATGACATGTTAGGTATCTACTTACTTGGCATAACATCATCTTTCACATTACATGAAAAAATTGGGCTAACTTTACTGTTTTGTTTGTTTTTTAAATTCAAGGAAGTATATTTTTTCCAAAAAAGTTGCGTTTGTAAGGCCACTGCTCAAATACGGTGTGACATAAAATATTGCATAGACTGCCATTTTATTCTCTAGGGTCTCTGCTAAAAAATATATATATATAATGCTTGGGGGTTTTATGTAATTTTTTAGCAAAAATACTGATTTTTACTTATAAACAACAAATGTCAGAAGAAAGCCTGGTACATTCTTTTCCTGCACATACTACCTTAAAGCGGACCTTCAGTAATCTTTCCATCTATTAAATCTTCTGCCCTTGTTGTTTTAACTTTGGATAGTAAAACGTTTTTTTTTTCTGCCAGTACATACCTTATACAGCCCACTTCCTGTTTCTTGTCTGTTCATTAGCCTAGGCTTATGACATCATGCACAGCTCTCTCTTGAACCCTCATGAGAGTTTGGCAGGAAGGGAGGGGGGATGAGTCATAAGAGGGCCAATGAGAGCTGTATGGCTGCAGAGCTGGAGGCGTGCCTCTGCGTGTCTGTGTAAATCCAGGAAGTGAACAGGCAGCAGCTTCAGCTGCCCACAGTTAAAATGGTTGCAACCAGACTCAGTGGAGGGAGTTTTCTGCAGCATATTTGGCAAGTACAGAATCACAGTATATAAAATAATATCCAAAGTGGTTAGAGGGAAGCTTCAGAATGGCAAAGATGTTTTTATTACAAATTATGTGAGCAGACTGCAGTTCCTCTTTAAGTGGTAGCAGTTGCTTACCCTAAAAAGCATGTTGCTTGAGGGACCAACATTGCAGTTTGGTCTTCTTGGGAGTACTATTAAGCAGTGCGAAACTGATTCTGAACAAACAACGAAACATCTGGTCTCTGTTCTGGGAAGCTCTGAAGTCGTTGACGCAGTATGAAGGAGACCTTCCTTGAGTTGCTTCTCTTTTTTAAAGACTTCCCATAGAGTCAGTAGAAGTTGGAGTCTCTTTGCCAGTTTTGCCTTTCTCATTTTCTAAATCGGTGGACTGTGCATTCATAAACCCCGATAATGTGAGCAAAACCAGTGGCTGCACCCCTATTCAAAAGTATTACACAGTTCAAGAGGGATGTATTACTAGCTAAACTATATCTTTACAGTTCTACAAAAACATTTTCTCCAGGAATATTTCTGTATGTATACACCTCACCCCAATGTTAAGTTTGGTTTGTTGATTGTAACCTGCTTTTGTGTTGACTAGCAACCATTGTGATAAAATCCATTGATTCCTCTATTCTGAAGACTTACTTTTGTTCATTTTCACATTCCCATAAGACTGGAAATCTAATAGTATGACCTTCAGCTTGAGTGCTATACAAACTTCTCATCTTTCCTTCCAAGCTGTTTTTCTCAATGACACATTTTACATGATAGCGTAAGTAGAAGCCAAGAAGTGGAAAATCCCTATTTACATAATGCATGTTTAGATTGCTAAGTGGTAAACCTTCCCCACATGTGAGAACCTTAAATTGCATATTAAATGGAGAACATTGGCTCTGAGATATGAGCACTTTATGAGCTTTGCTTACTGCCCAGCAGGTTCCATGTAAACCTCACACTATGCTTCTGTATGCGGCCACATTCCTCCCTAAAGTTACTGCACTTCTTCCTGTGGCCACTTAGTGTCGCTGTGTGAGGCTGCTCTTATCCAAGATATCCATTAGCACAGGACCCACTGTGACGGCTCACTAGATCACTGCTGTTAAACATAGAAGCTGGCAGAGGAAGTCTTTCACTACTCACAACCTCTGGTGCGATCTGCATTAGATGATCTCCTCAGTCAGATTCGCATAGAATGTGCAATGGAAGACTCTTCTGCTGGCTTTTATGTTTACCCGTGATAGTGAAAATCAGTGGCGGCCAATGGTATTTTTTTTTGGGGGGGGCGGTAAACAGGGCACAGCCAGTAACCCCCCCGGTTGGGTCACCCGCTACCCCCCCTGGTCGGTCGTCACCCGGCCGCAACACTAACCCCGGGCTTCCCTCTGGGCGATGGACAGGTGGCCGGCTAGCTTCCCCTGCGTCTCCTCTCCTTGCGTCTCCTTCTTCTTCCTCCCGGCGACCAGAGTAGCTTCTCCTCAGACCCGCTTGCTGATTGGTCAGAAGGAGAATAAGTGTAAGGGCCGGTTCACACTGAGGCGATCCTAGGCGATTTGCGATCTGACTTGTGTCGCCCCAATTCGCCTCAAATCGCCTGACATCAGAAATCCCATTGGAATGAATGGAGCCGTCTTAATATGCGCTACTCAAGTCCAAAGCGATTCCAAAAAAGGTTCCTGTACTATTTTCAAGCGGCTTCTAGGCGAATTGAGCCCATAGAAGTCAATGGAAGTTCGCTTCCAAGTCGGATGCCTGTCTATGAAGAAGCGACTTTCCAGGAAGAAAAACATAATTTTGCCAGAAGACACATCTCTCATGTCCCAGGTACTCCTGTTGAAATTGCCTAAAATCGCTTCACAATCGATTCGCAATCGCGCCGCTTCGCCTTTTCAAATTGCCTAGCAAAGTCGGATCGCCTCAGTGTGAACCGGCCCTAAGAATAGCAAATATTAATTTGCTAGTGTCACACAACTGGGTGGGCTGGGAGCGCAGTGCTCTGCACCCCAAGCCCACCCTATTTTGGTGCTTCAAACCCCCCCTCCCCCATTGTAATCCATGCACCCGGTGCCCTGTATGTAGATCAGGGAGCCGGACGCATGGATGGGGGGGCAGCACCCGTGCGCCCTTGTGGACGGGCTGCCACTGGTGGCAATTCTGTGAGGTCTCACAATGGGCCCTGTGTTCTGTCCCAATTAAACTGCTTATAGACGAATGCTCTGGGGAAGAGGGGAACGGAGATTCAGTTACATGCCTTTTCAACTGTAGAACATAGGAAAAAAGATACTCAAGTATGGCATTAGAATGTGGTTTGCACAGCATTCCACTGTGTTCCCCTGGTTCCAGGCTTTCTTTGTGGCTCAGACTTATGAGGTCATCTAAGGCAGGATGCAGCTGAGGATTTAGGTAGTGGAAGACTTCCTCTGTCAGATAATATGTTTACATGTAACAGCAATGAGCAAATGAGCTGTCACAGCAGGTCCTGTGCTAATAGAGTTCTTGGATAAGAATAGTGAACATCAGCACAAAAATTATGCAGACGCTGTCAACCTGGAGATCATTTATGACATGGCTGTTATAGGTCCAGAGTACTGTAACAAACATTGGGGGGTATTGTATTACAAATAATACAGAGCTGGTGAAAAGTGAATTGCTTGTTGTAGGCATTAATAAGGTAAAATGTCAATTTTGCAGCATTTAAGCACAGGCATCGAACACCAAAAAAGAATGTGGAGGTGTAGTTGCCACATGGGTCACATGTGGGACTCAGTACAGCAGATGGGCAACATGCAGAGCAGCAGACCAGGCTACGTATGTGCAATAAGCAGGGGCATGGAAGAGCAGGCAAGAAGAAGGTACCATTTTGCATGAAAAGTCTCAATACTGTTACCGAGCTTTTAAAATTCCTGTCATCATAAGGTTGTTAGATTGGACTAGCAATTCCTACCTTATCCTCTCTGGGATGCATTTGTGGCATTCTTAACTCAGTGTTGCCATCGCTGTTTTTGGTTTTGATTAAAGCTGTAGTAAACCCTCCTATCATTTTCAGCTAAGGAAGCTGCCATCTTGGCCTCTGTTTAATCTACAACTGCCATGATGCTGCACATGTGATCAGCTATGACACCAGCCATTGGATGGTTTGACAGTTTGGTTTAGAGCACAACCAATGGGAGTGTTACATTTCTGGCACGTGCCGGAAATGGAACTGGTTTTTAAACTGTTAAATGGATGGGTTTACTACTGCTTTAATTGAACACAGACAGATCATTGGTCGCTTTTATTGGAGGCTCTCACTCTGCCATCATAGATCTGCTGCCTTCCAGCTCCCAGCAGAGGGATATGTCCTGGACCTGCGGGATATTAGGATTTTGCTAAAATCCTGAGACAGATGTGCGGGATTCACAATAGTTGGAGATTATGCTTGTTCCTATACCCCAGCAGCAGCATGAGGATCAGATGTCTGAACCAATGGCTGGCTCTGTATATCCTGCTGTGTGCCGATGCTGCTAAGTGACCCATAGGATGTTTAGTAACTCCTACTGAATAAGAAGTTTCGGAAGGTACTGATATTAAAAAAGCCTGGTCTTATCCCATTACATGACTAATAAATCTGTTTAGTGGACATGTGGGGTTTTGTGCTGCAGGAACAGTTTGGTTCAAAGAATTGTACTAACCACTATCACGTACTCCATGTACCATGATTCCATTCTAATTATAGAAGTAACAAAGCTTTTGTTTGAAAAAAAAACCAATATGTTTTGCTTGCAGCATTTAACTTCAAAGCATTACTTACCGTGCATAATTTCATAGATGAGTAAGTCTAAATCGGGAAAAAGCTTACAAACTGAATGTTTAACTGCTCCGTACCTGTAGGAGTTGTGCTGTCAATCAGGTGGTTATGGACACACAGATTGCAACAATATTAGGTATGAAAGAGCTGCTAAGGTGCTCTATAATTGCAACGTCAAATATTAAGTGGTTAAACCCATTTTAACAGCTATAATTGAAAATAACATCTTTACCAAGAATGCAACAGAACTCCTAATTATTGCCCACGTCCCATTTATAAAATGTACATATTATACATTTTATCACTATATTTTACAGTACTTTTATATACATGCATCCTATAACTGTAGGTTTCATTGTATTCAATAATACCAAACCAGTCTAGTCTGCTCTTGTCTTGTGCAGAATGTTTTCACAACTCTTGGCAAATTATAGCCCAGTGACATGTTAGTTCTTAATGGTTTCTGCTGCACTCTACAAATTACAGTTCATAGAGAAAAGGCAGACTTAAGGAGAGATCTGACAGCTAAGATTCATAGCTTACTTCAGTGTTTGCTTTGGTCTTACTGGTCAGGCATCACTGATAACTAGGTAAATATATATGAAATGAAACATAACTATTGTATTAAATGCCAAATTCAGATGGCTGAATCCAAATAGTAATTGCTTTATTGTGAATAGAGATCACTGTACAGAGCAAGTGTGCATATAGGGCACTATTATTAGGGTGAAATATTATTATTCGCTCAATAATGATCCAAATAGAAGACCAACCAGTGCACGTATAGTACTGATTGTTTATAGCACTTGGATAGAACATTCAGCCCTGTTTGTTTATGAGAGAAAGGGTCGTTTTCTACAGGTTTATGTCTACTGTAAAAATGTCACATTTTTAGAAGGGCCTATCAAACTTATTAGTGGCACAGTAGTATGAAAATATTGCTACCCGCTGTGGCAATTTTTAATTTAGGCCAGTGGAGGCTTATTGACACAGCTATCAGCATTTTCAGTTCCAGACCACTGATATCCTTAGTTATAATAAGCTCTCAAACTTCTTTGTTTGCAGGCAAGTAGCCTTGAAAGAAGGCTAAAAAAGAAAGAATGCATCCTAACAGTACAGTCTACAGTACATTGTCAGCTTTGTAAAGTAATTGAAATATGTAAAAGCAGACCTTTTACTATATATGGGCAGCACAGGGGCCAAGTCGCTATCACTTCTGCCTAGCTGCCCTAGGGTCCTTGGTTTGAGTCCCAACCACGGCACTACCTGCCTAGAGTTTGCATGTTCTCCGTGTACCTGCATGGGTTTCCTCTGAGTACTCCTGTTTTCTCCCACACTCCAAAGACATTCTGTCTACCTTGGCCCTAGTATGTGTCAGCATGAATGTGAGTTAGGGACCTTAGAGTGTAAGCTCCTTGAGGGTAGGGACTGATGTGAATGTACAATATACAGTACGTGTAAAGCACTGTGTAAATTGACAGAACTATATAAGTACCTGTAATAAATAAATATTCTGATATGAAGAACTTGACCCTGTCTACTGCATGTGGCTATAGCACAGTCAATGCTGAACTGATAAAACAGCTCTGTGATGTCTGTAATCTCCCTCTTACCCAGCCCACAGACAAGGTGTTTGCCAGAGAATTGGCACTAACAACTTTGGTAGGTAATTATTTTACTCTGGGGCTGGGTCTATTATGTGTGTATTAATGGGAAAGCCACAGATATGTGCAGAAGTGTATATCAGTGCAGAAGACACTGACTTCATCAGTAATGAATGTTTAAAGGACATCTACTGGATTGCTCGCCTGTCCCATTACCAGGGCTCCCATGGGTAGGACAAGAGATACCTAGATCTTTGCTCAAACGCCTAATGCTTTGTGAAGTCAACAGGTACTTCTCATTGCTTAATATTAGGAGTTTTCCTTCTCCTATAACACCTGTTGTTGGGCATCTGGAGTTTCTCCCTGGACAATCAGATTTGGGTTATTGGGAGCATCGAAGTTTCTATCAACGCAAAAGTGGAATACTTTTTCTGCAGTCTCTGCAGCTTATGATGTCTTTAGCCTTTGCGCATGGCACCAGCATCAACTGTCTCATTTTCTGTGATCCCTACCTAAACCTCACAGTTTCCTGAGGGACCTGGTGTCCTTTGAGGAGGTCTGTCAAGAAGTCAGGACCATGCAACACACTTTATCTTTTCCATATCAACTTATAATGACTGCACATTCAGAAAGTAATCATAGATTTCTCATCAATTAGGAGAATGAATTACAAAGTACCTTTTGGGAGGACCAAAAGGATAGAATACTGTTTTTTTGCCCACAAAGCCTCCATCTGTAATACATATCAGGAGATTTCCTACAAAATTGTAGTCAGAAGAAATAGGACCCCACTGGTTCTTGCCAAACTTTTTCCACAAAAGAGTCCTAATTGTTGGCACTATGGAACACATACTTTCTCCCTACTACATGTCTTTTGGGACTGTCCTGTATTAGGACCCTTTTGGCAACAAATTACAGAGCTCATAAAGCAAATAATGGGATTCTCCCTGATTGATAATCCTGCTACCATCCTTCTCCATCGTACACCCATGTCTCAGAAGAGATACAAGAAGTCATTGCTAATCCACTTATTAATTGCCATCAAAGCTTGTATCCTTGGCACCCTAGCACTTGGAAACAATATGCTCTGACACACTGGCAGTGGTTTGCCAGGGCGAATGATATTCTGACTATGGAGGACCTTACCGCAGCTTTTAGAGGTAAGTCTGCAGATCAGACTAATACCCCCCATCCTCCCCTGATCAGACTAAGAAATAGTATTACTGGGAAGATCTTAAATGCTCGTCCAATTACAAACAATATAACTAGGAGGTTAATGATGCCACCTTCCCGCCCCCGTTTATTCTGCCTCAGGCTGGGACCTTCCCTCCCCCCACTATTTATTTTTAAACTAACACTGGTCAAAAAGAGGAAAAACTTATTTTTGGTTAGTTTTGTTATGTTTAATTGTCTAAGAATTGAGAGGAAAACAATTGTTGTAAAACAATATCGTGAAAAGAAAACCTTGTTTGTCCGTAAAAGCAATATATGTATTACCTTTGCAATGACAAAGTTATCATCAAATAAACAAGTCTATAGCAGAAATTAAATTCAACCCTTTATTCAGTGTTGCAGAGTTCTGCTTTAACCTTATTATTATTACATAAGAAAATATGCACAGTTTAATGTACCAAACACAAATGAAATATCCCTGAAAAAGCATGAATTCTGTTCAGCTTTAAACTGAAAAGCAAGCTTTAAAAAATGTACAATATAAAAAATACTAATTGTCCCATCTTACAGAAAAAAGGGCAAAAAGCTTAAGAGTAATATCTGAATAATATAGATACTAGAGGAAATAGGTGGCGGCTTCACTTCCGCAAGAGATAAACTATAAGGGAACATCTGAGAGGAGTCTAGGCAGATTATATTATCCTTCACAAGAGAAAATGTCATTTTTTATATGAAGATTTTTAAATCAAGATTCAAAAGGGTATTAAATGTCACACTGTCTGCTTTGACTTATACGGATTAAGAAATTTTATTCACCGATATTTGTCTTTTTACTGTCAGTGAATTTAAAGTGAGCATGGGATCAATTAGCAAAGGTATTATTGTGTATTACCTTCTATCTCACATTTCCATTTTGAAGTATCCATCTCATGTTTGCATTTTGTAGTGTTGAAATAAATGGGTCATGTTTGGCGGGCAGCTTTTCCTGCCCAATGTTACAGGCTATTTACTTCTTGCTGTGGCTGTGAAGTAAAGCATCACAGCCACACCATATGTACACCCCCATCTGGCTGCCTTTATTGGTTGGAGGCAGGAAAAATGTGGCTCAACTGCATCTTTTTACCACTTCCCAACCACAAGTGTAAACAAGCCCTTAGAGAATTTTTGTATTTGCCATGTGCTCCTGTCCTTTCTTAACTATAAACTGATTAAGGGACTATCTTTTTTTGGTTTTACTGTCTTGATCTCACACTAGTGGTTCTTGTACTTTCATAGGGACTCTGTTGCCAAAAAAAAAAAATAACTAAAAAGCCAGTCTGCAAAGAAGAGCAAAAATACTTACATATCCCACCTCCAGTGCCCCCGATCTTCACTGTCTTGCAGAACTACAACGTCCATAAAATCTTCAGCATTCAACTCTTCCGGGAGATCACTACTTACTGATCCATTGTGTGCTGACAAAGATATACTTTGATCTGTGATGCTTCCAGTCTCCAATTGGTCGTTGCTACAGCACTCGCTTCATCTGAGCCTAACTCAGATATTGGATGTTTGTGCCCTGCACTGCAGACTGTGATTCCACCCACTAGTTTCTGAGACACACTAGTGACAGAGACCGATGAATGGAACCACAGCATGCAATGGGAAATGCAGGCCTCTAATGCACCTGGATATGTTGGATTCTAAAGATTCTTTAGCTGGTGTACTTCTGCAGGACACACTGATGACATAATGGCCTGAGACACACTTGTGACATCAGGGCCGAAACTAGGGGGGGGCATGTGCCCCGGCCGCCGCATTGAGAAGTGCGCTCCCAGTCTGGGGTGCTTGGGTGTGCTAAATCATCCCCAAAAATTCTGCTGACACCACTTATCAGCAACCACCATGTCAGAATCTAAATTAAAGTTTTTCTCAAATCCTAGCTTAAACAATAACAGCTCTGAGAGATGGTTAGTGAGGGGCTTAATGGTAAAGTTGGTCTGTGGAGGGATCATACAGCCGTATTTTCTGACACTGATTGTAAAGTTCCGGCACCTGTCAGCCCCTGGCGGAGTGATATACACATTGCCTCTCACATGCTGTAGGGGAGCTTGGCTATTGAGGTGCAGGTACATTCTTCCACTGCACAAGGTCTGGTTTTATCTAACTTCTCCAGCTGCTCCAACTCATCTCTCCTACTGCTCTTTCCTCACTGAGCCCTCTCCACTTCCGTCAACTAGCTCTCCTTCCTGGGTCACTCCACCTTCTTTCCTGCTACACCAGTCATCCCCTGCTTTATTTCTTCTCCTTCTGTCTACACGTCCAGTATGTGGTCAGTCAGATGCTTTCACACTGATCCAGTCCTCCTCCCCTCTCCACTGTTTACTTTATGTCCTCTTCTGCTATCTGCTCTCCCCTCCATAAATCTGCACTACAAACATGGCTGCAGCCTCCACACATTAATCTGTCTTGCACCCTTACCATCCCAGCTTACTTTTTTTTAGCATGTTTTCCATAGCCCTTCAAGCTGCCCATAGATGAGGTTTTTTTTTCATTCAGCCAGTAGTCTGAATGAAGAACAAACAGATTCCCCCATCCACACATGTCCCCACCAGGACATTGTATTCTGCCATCAAGATCTGGTGATATCAGTATACACTGATCAACAGCTGCATTTCAAGAGAAGCTCCAGCACCCCCCCCCCCCCCAAAAAAAATTAAAAAATTAAAA
>BLSH010130770.1:463297-474449 GCA_018402905.1 Glandirana rugosa | reverse complement strand
CCTGTCACCTGCCCATCAGACTATCCGAGTACCTGTCACCAGCCCATCAGCGTACCCGAGTACCTGTCACCAGCCCACCTGAGTACCCGAGTACCTGTCACCTGCCCACCTGAGTACCCAAGTACCTGTCACCTGCCCATCAGAGTACCCGAGTACCTCTCACCAGCCCATCAGAGTACTCGAGTACCTGTCACCTGCCTTTCAGATTACCCGAGTACCTGTCACCAACCCATCTAAGTAACCGAGTACCTATCTGCAGCCCATCAGAGTACCCAAGTACCTTTTACCAATCCATCAGATTACCCGAGTATCTGTCTCCAGCCCATCAAAGTACCCAAGTACCTATCTGCAGCCCATCCAAATGCCTGAGTACCTATCTGCAGCCCATTAGAGTACCCGAGTACCTATCTGCAGCCCATGCCTCATAGAATATACCTTGGGTGTTTGCTTTCCAAAATGGGGTCATTTTGGGGGTAATTCCACTGTCCTGGTTCCCCGGGGCCTTCAAAAGTGTTATAGGTATGAAGGAAATTTTATGTGTAATTTATGCTCCTAGAACGCCTGACGGTGCTCCCTGCATGTTCGGCCTCTGTATGTTGCCAGGGTGTGAAAAAGTCTCACACATGTGGTATCGCCATACTCGGGACGAGTAGCAGAATATATTTTGGGGGGTAATTTTTGCTATGTACATGCTATGTGTTAGAAATATCTTATAAATTGACCACTTTGTGTAAAAATAAAAGCGTTTTCATTTTCTTTCCACGTTTTTCCAAGACTTGTGAAAAAAAATGAACCGTTCAAAAGATTCATAATGCCTCATAGATTATACGTTTGGGTGTTTGCTTTCCAAAATGGGGTCATTTTGTGGGTAATTCCATTGTCCTGGTGCTCCAGGGCCTTCAAAAGTGTAATAGGTCGTTAGGAAATTAGATGTGAAAATTCTGATCCTAGAATGCATGACGGTGCTCCCTGCATGTTGGACCTCTCTATGTGGTCAGGCTGTGAAAAAGTCTCACACATGTGGTATCGCCATACTCGGGGACAGTAGCAGAATGTATCTTGGGGTGTAATTGGAAGTATGCATATGCTGTGTGTGAGAAATAACTTGTTGTTGTTTTGACAATTTTGTGCAAAAAAAAAAAAAATAATAATAATTTCGTAATTTTCCAAAGAATTGTGGGAAAAAAGTAAAACTTCAAAAAACTTGCCATGCCTCTTACTAAATACCTTGGAATGTCTACTTTTCAAAAAGGGGTAATTTGGGGGGTATTTGTACTTTCCCGACATTTCAGGGCCTCAAGAAATGAGATAGGCCATCAGTGCATCAGGTGTGATCAATTTTCAATGATTTGCACCATAGCTTGTAGACTCTATAACTTTCACACAGACCAAATAATATACACTTATTTGGGTTATTTTTACCAAAGATAGGTAGCAGTATAGGTTTTGGCCAAAATTTATGGACAAAAATTACTTATTTGCAAAATTTTATCACAGAAACTAAAAAAAAGTGGGGTTTTTTTCAAAATTTTCACACTTTTTTCAATTATGTCGCAAAAAATAAAAAACCCAGAGGTTCTTAAATACCACCAAAAGAGAGCTCTATTTGTGTGAAAAAAAATATACAAATTTTGTTTGGGTGCAGTGTAGCATGAGAGAGTAATTGAGATTCAAAGTGTGAGAGCACTGAAAGCTGAAAATTGGTCTGGGCAGGAAGGGGGTATAAACGTCCTGTATTGAAGTGGTTAAACACCAGCAATGACAGCTGCACATCTCAGTGTAGCCATTGGCCCCCTTAGGGGTGGCTGGTAGTTGTGGTTCACCTGTCTCTCTGCCCTCAATCACACAATTTTCCTCACATCTGGAGTCATGGAACAAGCCATACTTTGTTTAGTTGTTTTATTAAGGGGATAAACTTGGATGGGGTAGGGATTTGAGATGCCCAGTAAATTGATGAACAGGACAGTTCTATATACACCAACAGTATATACACTACTCTTCCTCCAGTACAGACACTTGCTGACCATTCCACTCCTTACTTCTCTCCTGCACAATACTTGTTCTTCCAGGCCTGAAATGCAATTTATCAGGCCTCCATGACACTCGTTCCTCCACCGCAGCTAGCACATGGTGAGGCCTGCTCTTCTGCTAGCAGGACCTCCGGACCACCTAGCTAAGTACGTTGGTGCTAGCTGGGTATGGACAAACTACTACTCCCAGCGCATCCTCTTCCAGGCCACGCCAGCCTACCTCTCCGTCCAGTGACACTCCTTCCCCTGTCTGGCTCCTCCAACCTCCCAACCTGCTCTCGCCTTTCTGTCCAGCTCCCACAGTCTGTCACTCACCGACACTGGTGGATCCTTTAAAGAGTCTTTTATGTAGTTTCTCTGCTGCTCTCCCATTCCCTTGTGCTGCTCCAAGAACCGACTCTGCTCCTGGCTGCACCCGAACCTCCAGGTCTCAAGGTCACCCCCCCAGACTGGGGGCTACCTTCCAGGTGAGGCCTCCACAGCACCTGCTACATCTCCACTCTTCCACCCGACACACTCCTGCCCCCACTAGGCTTTTCCAAGGTATTTAAGGAGTCCTGCCCCCTGCCAATCCAGATTGGGGATTGGTCAGGGCTCCTTAGAATACCCAAATGATTACACTTCCCTTCCAGCCTCTCTCTCCAGAATATTCCAGTCCCTTCTGGAAAGGAGTAGGAGGATCCGATGACATAATCTAGGAACTGCCCAGTACTACCCACTCCCGTCCCAGAAACAAAAACAATCAGCCTGCTCCCAGTCAGGCCTGACTAAATTTTACCTAACAAAAATCTGTACATAAGCACCTACCTACAATGGGGGTGCTACATCAGCAAGCCCTTTCAAACCTGCTTCCTCCCTCAGAGCCCTCCCTAGATTCCTTTAGTTCCATGCACCAACTAATAACTAACTGGGGAATCTGTTTCCTCAGTCCCTTTCTCTGTCTCAAAAGTGAAACTTCAGGGGTCTGTTTAGATCCCTAATATCTCACCAAAGACTTCCCACCAGCGTTGTGGGGGAAAAAAAGGAAAACGTTATTTTTAAAAATGTTAAAAAAAAAAAAAAAGAAAATGTAAAAAAAGAGGCTAAAAGTTCTAATCAAACGAAAGAGCCACACCCAATATGTAGCATATTTTAACCACATCCACTGTTTGCTGAGGTCACCATCTCCCTTGTATGGGACCCAGCGCATTGCTTTGCCCAGGGGCCCATGATGCTATTAAGAGGGGACTAAAATATTTGACCTCTGCATATCTATGGTGTCAAACAGGTGTAATTCAATGAATGCAGACGACTTCACAGGTGAAAGAAAAGTGCTCCAAGGCCCGCTCACCTTAAGGAATTGATCCTTATTACAGGGATCAATTATCACCTCTGCCTTTATCTGGGAAAGGCAAACCCTTTCGTGCAAAGCTACAGAGAGATGCCTGGTCTGGATAAGTCCTCCCAGTGCCTCTTCAGCTCGATTTCCACAGAAAATAAACAAATACCATATAGTGCTCTCCGTAACAAACTTCAATTTATTCAGACAGAAAAACTTATTGCACTTACATTTCCTGGCACTGTGTCCCAGTGCTCAGTTAAACACAGATAGAGTAAAAAAACTCAAGCAGCTTTAAATCCAGATAGGACATCAATAGTGTCACTTTCTCCTCCATACGCGTTGTGTTCCACCGGAACTTCTTCAGTGATCCGCTGAATAAATCCATACTTTTATTAATACAAATCTTAAAAAATGTATAAAAACAGACATTTTGATCATCATTGTACACTCAGCTATCCCTGTTCAACATGTTTCGCCATGGATGGGGCTTCTTCAGGAGGCTTATAGGAGCTGTATAAAGTAGATACTATGAATGAGAAAAATACAATGTATGAATAACAAGTAAACAAAACAAATAATACGATTAATTCAAAAAAGCATTATAAAATGCTAAGGAGTGCATTAATTGGATTAGTCATTCAAGTAACCAACTTTCTACACCTACCAATTTCATGAGAAAGTTTTGGTCAAATAATGGGGATTTGAGTGTTTCCAGTTGCCTTCCACCACTATCCAGTCTTGAAAGCCCTACTGACTGACTTAAAAAATGTACCTGTTCCGACTTACAAACAAATTCAACTTAAGAACAAACCTACAGACCCTATCTTGTTCGTAACCCGGGGACCGCCTGTATTGCATTTTTGGCCCTATAGAGTTTAATCGGAATGCAATGTTTGATGCTTGACAAACTGTGAACTCCTATGAACAAAAAAATGCATGAAGCATGAAAATGCATCAAAAATGTGTGTAAACATGCATTATTATGCAGCAGCCTAAGCTTATTTTGGGAGGCTATCCAGTGGAGATGAAGCTGCAATCTATTTATTAATGGGCTTGAGAAAATTGTCTTGGAAGTTCAGACATCATGTGATCTGGTGGATTAAAAAGTGGTTTGGTCTGCCAACAGTTTTATGTACTATACATTTGCAAAATTCTTCTTTTCCAAAACAAGCATACATGATACATCTTAGTCCTCTCCAGTGGCAGGGTTTAAATGCCTTTTCTAAAAGTTACACAAAGGATTTCTAAAAGAAGCTGCAATTTTGTTCATTTTAAAAATACAATCATGGACTGCTTCTGTACAACTTTTTCATTTTACGTCACCCCACTGCTTATAGTACCATTTGCATTCATCTTGCCGTGTAGTGCTCATATGTTTATGCGGTTTTAACTCTTTGCTATAATCAAACAGTACAGATTCTATTTATAGATGGCACCTGCCCGTATCGGTTTGTTTGCCAGCTGCGATCTTCGGCTCATCACACTGCAACCCTTTAAATGGGCTCTGGATTCTTGAATGTGACGTAAAGGAATAAAGAGGTGGGCTTTAGTTCATGCCAGTTTAATAACATGGCTTTGTATGGGGTGGCAGAAGCAATCACCTAGAGACTATGTTGAAAGCGAGGCAGCAAAGTTTGTATAGCTGGCCACTTTTGTTAAGGAGAATTGCTGAGCTATTTGACTGATGTAATCCCACCTATGACAGCCCGTATAAACAGCTTTGCTGTAATATAGAGGGCTCATATGTAACAGAAAAGAATGTAGTTACTGACTTACCAAACCGTATTTAAATATTTTTTATATGCTACAAGCAAGGAAATTTGCTTCGGATTTGTTCATCTTACGGTAAAAGAGGTTCCTGTTTTCTGTTGCTTTGACTTATTTAAAGTGATACTAAGCACACACTGTTTAACCATTTCAATATCAGCCACTTATACCACTTCCCATCCAGACCAGCTTTCAGCGCTGTTGCATTTTGAATGAGAATTGCGCGGTCATGCTACACTGTACCAAAATGAAATTTTTATATTTTTTTCCCCACAAATAGAGCTTTCTTTTGGTGGTATTTGATCACCTGTGCAGTTTTTATCTTTTGCGCTACAAATAAAAAGAGGCCGAATATTTTGAAAAAGAAAAAGGTTTTCTTTGTTTCTGTCACAAAACATTGTAGATAAGTAAGTTTACTCCTTCACTGACGGGCACTGATGAGGCAGTACTGATTGGCACTGATGAGGCGGCACTGACAAGGTGGCACTCATGGGCACTGATGATAAGGCACTTATATGCAGTACTGATGGGCACTGATAAGCAGCACTGACGGGCACTGATAGCTGGCACTGATATGCAGCACTGCTGGGAACTCATAGGCAGCACTGATGGGCACTGATAGGTTTGCACTGGGCACTGATAGGTGGCACTCATGGGCACTGATAGGTGGCACTGGTGGGCACTGATACACAGCACTGATAGATAGCACTGTTAGGGAGGCACTGGCAGGCATCACATATGGGCACAGTGCCATCCCTATAGTGCACTGGATGCCCCTTACCTGGTGGTCTAGGGTTGGCTCCCCGGTGGTCCCTAGGTGGCCTCCCAATTGTCTCCCTGGTGGTCCCTGGATGGCCTCCTGGAGGTCTCTGGTTGGGCTCCCTGGTGGTCCTGGGTGGCGATCCTAGGGGGGCTTCACTGATAAACAATCAGCGCAGACCCCCCCTGTCAGAAGAGCTGCTGATCGGTTCTCCGAGCAGACGTGAGTAGAGGAAAAGCCGATACACTGCTCTTCCTGTTTACACTGTGATCAGCCATGATTGGTCACGGCTGATCACGTGGTAAAGAGCTTTCGATGGAAGCTCTTTACCGAGATTGGTAATGCGGTGTGTCAGATCACGGGTTATCCGGCCTGATGTCATATGACGTCTGGTTAGGACAACTGAACGACTGCCCGGTCATTATTTGTCTATAGGCCAGGTGGGAAGTGATTAATTTACATTGTCACTCCTATTACTGTATATGGAGTTTGTATATGTATATGTGTGACGGTACAGTAATTATTTTAATAAAAAAATATATACATGATATGATATACATCTGTCACATGACCCAGATCTTTCTCAGCTTGTCTGCAGGGAAACATATGCAGGAGGAGGTGCTAGTCCTCTGTTGCTGGTTACATGTTTAAAATAAAAAAAAATCAGCCTTTGGAATACAGAAATACAAAATACATTAATATTATCAATAAACTGTTTTAAATTGGCATACAAATATATATCTGAAATTAAAATGTTATTATTTTGTGGAAATAAGATCGTATGGGTGGATTTCTGCCAGTCACAGGCTGTGTCACATCCCTCCATCCTGTGTCTTAGAATAAGAGGTAGGTGAAGCCACCATCAATCTACATGTAATATCCCACCCCCGGCGTGTTTAGCTGGTTAGGGGGCATGGAGAAGGAGGGAGGGAGTGGTTTGTCATTTACCACTGTGTATACACCCACATGTGTGACACTATAATCACACAGGCTGCTCAGAGTTGCCATCGCAGCTGCAATATCCCTAGCTGAATTGGGGAAATGATCAGAAGGTGGAGATAGAGAGCAGCAGGACCAACCAGGTTACAGAATACAGAAAACGAATCTCATAGTGTCTGAGTGAGTATGAACAGCATGTAATACACCATTTATTGATTATAATTATACAGGATTTATATAGCGCCAACAGTTTGCGCAGCATGTTGCGCCAACAGTTTTACAATATGGGGGCAGACAGTACAGTTATAATACAAATCAATACAGGAGAAATCAGAGGACCCTGCTCATTAGAGCTGACAATCTAGAAGGGATAGTTTTTTATGATCTGGGTTTACTGACACTTTAATGATCCAGTCTTTACATTAGAAAGTAATCAGAATGATCTGTAAAGTGTAATTGTGGTGGGAAAACACTGCCAGTCTATACAAGCTGAAATAGTGCATTTTAAGTTACAGGAGTTGTAAAAAAAAAAAAAAAAACATGTCTATCGAGTTCAACCAAAATACACAGTGACAGGTTCCATGATTGAGGAGAACTACAGTCAATACAAAAATCATTATTTAAACCTGCATGACTAGGCCTGTTTGGTGCTTCTTTACTTAAATGTGAGCTCCAAAAGTTAAAGTGATATTAAACCCTCAGCTTTTTAAAAAGGAGCTCCAGGCTCCTGCAGAAAAGTTATAAGTCAGCAGCTGCAAATACTGTAGCTGTTGACTTTTAATATTAGGACAATAAAGCCTCGTACACACAGTGTGACGGTCATACGACCGGACATCCAAAATCATATGTCGGCTGTTGTGTCTCGCATACTGACGTTCACTAAGCGATCGTACGACCAAGCCTAACGTGGTGATGTGCTACGAGCGTATAAAGAGGAAGTTCAGGTGAATGCGATTTGTGAAGAACGTAGGTTTCCCAGAACGGACACTTCCGGGCGTTCCTGACTTCTGAGCATGCGTGTTTTGCATGTACAGCTTTGTTGGCCCAACTGCTCTGTACACACGCTAGAACGGTCGTACGACCGCTTGTTGTACAACAAAAGTTTTCTAGTCTGCTCATCCAACTTCTGCTGTATGACTGTCGCACGTCGACTGTTGTAATCACGCATACTAACGGTCGGATGATCGTACAACAAGCTGTTGTACAACCGTTGTACCATGTGTACAAGGCTATACCTGTCCAGGAAGACAGTAGTGTCTTCACCTGAGCCGATTTTTTAATTGGCTATCAGGTGCTGCTGCTATCTCCACTGCCTCTTCCATCTCCAAAGCCTTGTAGCTTCACAGCTGGTTCCCTAATGCACATGCGCAAATTACGCGGTGCTCTGTGAATGGGCAGGGAAGGAGGCCACGGCAAACTCAGCCGGAAGTGGGAACAGGTACCTGCTCCCCCCCCCCCCAAAATTTCAATGCATGATTACAATAAGATGTACTTACATCCTGGATCGTATTCATCACATCTCAAACCTGGGACAGTTATACCATTATCCTGATAAATACAACCCCAACTCCAAAAAGGCTGGGACGCTGTCTATAATCAACATAAAAACAGAAAGCAACGAATTGCTAATCTCAAAAACCCGATAATTTCAAAATGACATTATTTTTTTCATTAAAATGGTACATTTTCTCAGTTTAAGCATTTGATGTGTTTTCTATTGTGAATAAAATATGGATTTATGAGATTTGTAAATCATTGCATTCTACTTTTATATAGATTTTACACTGCATCACAACTTTTTTAGAATTGGGGTTATACATCTAAAATATTGTATGTGAGCATGACAGAAGCACATCTGACAATGAGCACATAGGGACAGACTTGGTGTTTTATATCTGAAATGGGAAATGTAGAAACTACTAGAGGAAGAGGGAATGGATAAAGATAAAAAAAAGAAGTGGGGTGGTAAGGTTAGTTAACCTATGCAGTTTGGGGGGCAGTAAAAATAGGCAGAGGCAGTCAAACAGGGGCGTACACATGTTGAGGGCTCGAGTCTTTGCAAATATTATTCCCCTGTTATGCTCTGTGGGCAGTACCCCCATGGTTCGTGATTGCGGCATAGTATACTTATTCAAACAGCTAGTTCAGATGTCAAAAAAACGCATTCAGGAGGCCACAGTATCGCCTCCTGAATGCCTTTCACACACACCAGAGCGATGCGAGTGTAAAGGTGGGACGAAGAAAGAAAAAGCATGGGGTCTGTATGTTGAAGATTGCAGTCTTCCCATAGCTACATTGTTTGGACATTGCTAGCCTGAAAAGAGTAGTATAGCCCTGTATGCAGATTCCTAATCCTTTAATCCTTGCCTATGTTCCTGTTTAAGCTTGTGCTATGACCGCTGGCCCGGGTTTTCAGTTTCAGGGTGGCTAATTTCTCTTGCAATGTGCTATGAAGCCACCTTTACAAGCAGGAACTATAGTGGTATCCTTACACTGTGCATCAATGGAAACACACAGCGCTGTAGTCTAGAATTGCAAGGCATGCCCCTGCTCCTCCCTTCTTGAAGCTAACAGACTGGCTGGGGACTGCACTGTACACTGTTAACTCTTACCTGTAAAGACTGGAAAGTTTAATGACATATCACTGAGAGAACATAAGCCGGCCACTTTTATGCACTATGTAGCTTGTAAATGTAGCGGTACCCCTGCAGAGGCTGCTGAATGTTGTGGTTCACCTGTCACCCTGCCCATACCGGCATTCTCCTCTCAGTCACTCTGAGACATAGAACAGTCAATGCACTTTGTTTATTTTTTTTTTGTTTTATTGAGGGGATTGAACTTGGATGGGAAAAGGGAAATATGGGATGCCCAGTAAGATATGGCATAACTTGCTTGGGACTACTATGTACACTCCAGTATATACACTCCAGTCTTCTCTCCAGCACAACTCTTGCTTCAGACCTCTTTTCCTTCACTCCTCCAGCACTACTCTTGCTGCAGACCATTACTCCTCCAGCACTTTACTTGCTGCAAGTCCCCGGATCAGCTAACACCATGTGGTTAGGCCTGACACTAACTCAGCCAGGCCTCAGTGAATTGCCCTTTGCAGGCAGGGACCCCGGGCCCCTATGGTGTAGGAATAGTTCTGGTTACTGATTCCAGTGAGCCCTCTTCAGGCCCAGCCAGTCCTCTCTTCTGGTTCTGCACCCATCTTTGACTGCAAGCTCCCAGTCCTCCCAGGCGTGCCTCCCCAGTCCCCCTGACTGCACCTAACTCACCAGCCCTCCTGCGACCAGTTTCCTCCCTGGAATCTCTCAGCAGTGCACTCTCCCGCTGTCCTCTCCTTGCTCTCTCTTGGGCCTCTGGTCCAGGACCTTTCCATGTGTTCCTGAAAGTGGTACCGACTGCACCCAGCCCAGGCCCAAGATCACCCCCCCCCCCCAGACTGGGGAGATCCCTCCAGGCCCAAACAGCCTCAGCACTCTTTCACTCCATCTCTTCCACACAACAACCCCTCCCCGGCTGGGCTGACCCTGGGTATATGAGGAGGCCTGCCCCCTGCCAATCCGGGTTGGGGATTGGTCAGGGCTCCTCAAATTACCCCAGGTGGCTCCGCCGCCCCTCTCCGTCTCTCTTTCCAGAAAGCACCAGAAGATTCTGAAAAAGAGTGGGAGGTCCAGATGACACCACATGTGAGTCACCCAGCACTACACTGAGCCACTCCCAGCCCAGAGTGAAAACAAACAGGCCTATCCACCAGCTAGGCTTGCCAAAATTGTCCTACTCTACAGAAAAATCTGACATCTAGCCCCGACGTAACTAGAGGGTGCTACATAAATATACTATATATATTGCAAGGGATTAGCTCAGCAGCGAGGTGTGCAGGACCCCCTGAATGGGTCACAGCACAGTGAAGTAGGCACGGACAGACAGCAGGATATTTGTGAAAGCAAAAACGGTGGTTTATTTACACGTCTGCAGTTACAAAGTGAAGGCATCAAAACAGGTAACATAAAACAAAACAGAAAATAAGCCCTTGTCATTTTGGGCGTCTAACTACAAAGACACATTAGGGAACGTTATATATATCATATAAATACATCGTGGGAGATCAATGCAGCCCCGATCTACAGTCTAAAAAGACATCTCATCCTGTTAAAACCGTTCGGATCGACCACCTATCCGGACAAACAAAAGTGAGACCCGACCCTCACCGAGTCACATCACGACCCACTGAGTGTACACCACAGTAGACCTGGAGGGTGAGAAAAAGTCTTAGAAGACCACGAAAGACCTTTCTCTCTGCCTCTCCCCGCCGCCTCGGTGGACCCCATT
>BLSH010130770.1:437863-448867 GCA_018402905.1 Glandirana rugosa | reverse complement strand
GATTTTTAAAGAATCTATTTGCAAATTATGGTGGAAATAAGTATTTGGTCAATAACAAAAGTTCATCTCAATACTTTGTTATATACCCTTTGTTGGCAATGACAGAGGCCAAACGTTTTCTGTAAGTCTCCACAAGGTTTTTACACACTATTGCTGGTAGTTTGGCCCTTTCCTCCATGCAGATCTCCTCTAGAACAGTGATGTTTTGGGGCTGTCGCTGGGCAATACGGATTTTCAACTCCCTCCAAAGATTTTCTATGGGGTTGAGATCTGGAGACTGGCTAGGCCACTCCAGGACCTTGAAATGCTTCTTACGAAGCCACTCCTTCGTTGCCCGGGTGGTGTGTTTGGGATCATTGTCATGCTGAAAGACCCAGCCATGTTTCATCTTCAATGCCCTTGCTGATGGAAGGAGGTTTTTACTCAAAATCTCACATACATGGCCCCATTCATTCTTTCCTTTACACGTATCAGTCGTCCTGGTCCCTTTGCAGAAAAACAGCCCCAAAGCATGAAGTTTCCACCCCCATGCTTCACAGTAGGTATGGTGTTCTTTGAATGCAACTCAGCATTCTTTCTCCTTTAAACACGACAAGTTGAGTTTTTACCAAAAAGTTCTATTTTGGTTTCATCTGACCATATGACATTCTCCCAATCCTCTTCTGTATCATCCAAATGCATAGCTCCCTACTGTCTCTGATTTCGAGGAGCTGTCCCTGATTTGAAACATTGTCCCTCTGTCCCTCATTGGTCTTCATTTGTACCTCATTTTGGTCTGATGCATATACCTATATATAAAATGAACTATTCATCTATCAAAAAGTGTTTTACAATGCTAAATCTTTCATCCAATTTCTAAATTGCTGCATTTGTTCATTTAAAAAGCCAATATAAAGGAATAGTAGTGGTAAAAAAAGCACTTGTGGGTTTACCTAATAATTTTTTTGTATAATTTTCCTTTAAGGGGGCGTGGCAGGGGGGTGTGTCCTATGTCTACATACTTTTGCTAATAGGTGTCCCTCATTCCTGTCTCAGAAAGTTGGGAGGTGTGCAAATGCTCTCTAGCAAACTTCAGATGGGCCCAGACATGTACTGGCTTAAGCAGGGGGACACATCTGGCACTGCAGGATTTGAGTCCCTGGCGGCGTAGTGTGTTACTGATGGTAGCCTTTGTTACTTTGGTCCCAGCTCTTTGCAGGTCATTCACTAGGTCCCCTCGTGTGGTTCTGGGATTTTTGCTCACCTTTCTTGTGATCATTTTGACCCCACGGGGTGAGATCTTGCGCGGAGCCCCAGATCGAGGGAGATTATCAGTGGTCTTTTATGTCTTCCATTTTCTAATAATTGCTCCCACAGTTGATTTCTTCACACCAAGCTGCTTACCTATTGCACATGCAGTCTTCCCAGCCTAGTGCAGGTCTACAATTTTGTTTCTGGTGTCCTTTGACAGCTATTTGGTCTTGGCCATAGTGAAGTTTGGAGTCTGATTGTTTGAGGTTGTGGACAGGTGTCTTTTATACTGATAACGAGTTCAAACAGGTGCCATTAATACAGGTAACGAGTGGAGGACAGAGGAGAGCCAGAAATCTTGTTTTTTTGTTGGTGACCAAATACTTATTTTCCGCCATAATTTGCGAATTAAATTCTTTATTTTCTGGGTTTTTTCTCATTCTGGCTCTCATAGTTGAAGTGTTCCTATGATGAGAATTACAGGCCTATCTCATCTTTTTAAGTGGGAGAACTTGCACAATTGGTGGCTGACTAAATACTTTTTTGCCCCACTGTGCTTTTGAAAGTGCTGTTTATTGCACCCACTGATTTTTCATTATGTTGCATAATCTCTGCAATCTGTAAGCTGATTTTCCTTTTTGTGCACAAAAACAGAATAAATAACATACATCTATTGGTTGAGTGAGTGTAAAGAGTTAGCATGGTTTTTCCATGAATAAGTCTTTTCACCTGCACTTAGCTATGGTCGATGATACAGTACAGCAAGTACGGAATAAAAAATGACAAAGATCTAGAAGGGGGCTGGCAGACCTCTCACTGCCAGTTTCTCTTCATGAGAGATCTGCCGTTCTCATCCTGGGGTTCTTTTTGGTATCCAGTGCCAGCTTGTATAAGCCCATTTTCTTAAACTGATGCGCAATTATCAGATTTTATTGGATCACAGATTGGTTGTGCTTACACCAAGAAAAATACATTATTTATATTATCTCTTTAAAGTCGACCTGAAGGCAAAAGTAAGGAAGAGAGGCAGAAACAGTGAAAAAATTGACAGGTGTTCTAATCCCTCAAAAACTAAAAAAAAAAACATTTTGTCTTTAGTTTTACTTCAAGTGCATTCTCTATGAGGAAGTCAACGCAATCCACTCAACTGACCTCATGTTGAGACTTTTCAGGAAAGCTCTAGGGAACTGTATAAGAGAATATTTTCCTCTGTGTAAACATATTCTAGCCACCTTCAGCACTAACAGGGTTAATGCAGTTGTGCTATTTTTACTGTCTGGACAAATATACAACCACATCAAACAATGTCAGTGTGTGGAAACATCGAGATTCCCATAGAGATTGAAAGTGAAGAATGACTGATTCCTGACCATTTTGCTTTTCCAATGCCTCTTTTGTACATTTTAAAAGCGAAAACTGCCCAACGCTATGTACTCACAGATCAAGATTTTGCAAGCCTTCCACTCATTCTACTCTAATCTATTAAAACCAAAGATCTCACCTTTACCCAGATCTGCTTAAACAGAAAATTGCACCTTATGCCAGTAACTGCTCTTCCTACGCTGCTTCCAGCAGTTTGCTCTAATCTGGATTTCCCATTTACCTCTGAGGAAATCTGCACCTTTGCTAGTCAACCTGTGAACAGATAGTCAGGCCCAAACTTCACAGCTAAGAGTTTAAAATATTGAGGAAATCCCTGACTTCAATCTTAAGGCCCTTTAACTTAGTCTCTTCACATAGCCCCAGCCCACCTCAAATGCCTGTGGCCCAAATCACTCTTATACCCAACCTGACCAACTGTGGTAGTTACAGGCCTATACAGGCATGCGCAGTAGGGGCCTGGCTGCACGCCAGGCCCCTACTGCGCATGCTCGAGCCATCGCTGCGCTTTCTCACTGGCCCAGCGGCGGCGGAGGAGGAGGGAGCCAGGCTGCTGATGTCAGCTCCCGTATGTGGAGAAAAAGCCACCTGACAGGTATCCCCCCCCCCCCCGAAAGGTGCCAAATGTGACACCTAAAGGGGGGGAGGAATCCGATGAGCGGAAGTTCCACTTTTGGGTGGAACTCCCCTTTAACAGAACTAAGGGCTCTCATAAAGACAGTCTAAAGCCCCGTACAGACAGGCAGAATGTTGAGAGACATTTGCCGATGTGTATGCCAGTCTGTCCGACCGAACGGCTGGCTTCTGTTAGAGTGTTCTGGCAGGGGGGGCACCCCCTGCCAGAACACAATAGCTCAGGGGGGGGGGAATCGCTGGACTAACCTTGTATGGTTAGTACAGCGACTCCCGACCAGAGCTGTCAGTTTTTTTTTTTTTTGCAACCCGAAAAAAACTGTAGTGTGTACCCGGCTTAACTATGCCCACCCCTCTGCCCAGCTGCTCCATTCATAAAAGCAGCAGTACATCTTCAATGAATGAAATGTGAGAACCAGTGCTCGGGGTCCTTACATTTGTTACATATCTCCCATTCGTCTTCTCGCCCCACCTAGTTTCTGTTCTCTCTCTCCCCTGGGGACAAGTTGCATGTTATAGCAAGACAAGTGGCATCCTCTAGCAAGAAAGCATGACCTTGTGTATGTATTTAACAATTGTATCTAGTGTTTCTTCCCGCTACCTCCCCCTACTCTGTGTTCTATTTTGTTTAAATTGACATTGCACCATGTTTTGTATTGTATAAAACACAGAGACATATTTGGCCCAAAATATATATCAAACAACATAAAAAGTCAAACATACTTATACCATGACCCATTTTAACGTGAAGCTGTATAAAATAGTGTACATGGCTATGCAAATAGATGGCAGTGAATGCGTAGTGCAAATCATGGTTGGCCTTTTGCCCCAAATTTACCCTGAAATAGGCTGCCGTTATTAAAACATTCAATGGACGAATGAGACAAGCATTTGCCCATGCTTGACAAATTCTGAATTATTAAGTGTTGGTAGTGCTATATGTACTATAATATGGGCATGGAAGCTTAGAAAATATAGTTATTTTAATAGCATTAATTCTTCTAAGCCATCAAATGTGAAAACTTTTCCAAGTATCCAGTATAGATCTGGTTTGTTTTAGGAACACCAAGTAGTTGGCTAAACAGAGAGAGTGATAGAAGGGGGTAGTAAAGATTTCTAGGTAAGGAAGGTAGTATGGTTCCCACTTACCCTTGGCTCAAAAATACACTATATTACAAAAAGTTTTGGGTCGCCTGCCTTTACACGCACATGAACTTTAATGGCATCCCAGTCTTAGTCCGTAGGGTTAAATATCGATTTGGCCCACCGTTTGCAGCTATAACAGCTTCAATTCTTCTGGGAAGGTTGTCCACAAGGTTTAGGAATGTGTCTATGGGAATGTTTGATCATTCTTCCAGAAGTGCATTTGTGAGGTCAGGCATTGATATAGAAGAGAAGGCCTGGCTCAGTGTCTCTGCTCCAATTCATCCCAAACATGTTTTATTGGGTTGCGGTCAGGACTCTGTGCAGGCCAGTCAAGTTCCTCCACCCCAAACTCCCTCATCCATGTCTTTATAGACCTCGCTTTGTGCACTGGTCCAAATCATTTGGTGGAGGGGGTATTATGGTGTGGGGATGTTTTTAATGGGCTGGGCTTGGCCCCTTAATTCCAGTGACAAGAACCCTTAAGGCGTCAGCATCCCAAAACATTTTGAACAATTTCATGCTCCCACCTTGTGAGAACAGTTTGGGGATGGCTCCTTCCTGTTCCAACACGACTGCGCACCAGTGCACAAACAAGTTCCATAAAGACATGACCTCAATCCGATAGAACACCACTGGGATGAATTAAAGCGAAGACTGCGAGCCAGGCTTTCTCTTCCTCATCAGTGCCTGACCTCACTAATGTGCTTCTGGAAGAATGGTCAGGAACCCATGCATAATTGCTTCAGGTTCCCAACCCGGTGACAAAACATGCTGCTCTTTAGCACAGTGGTGCCTTTAATTCATAATGGCACCCCTGCGTAACGGAGCAGCGCATTTCCGAATGCAGGAAACTGCATGGCGCCTCAGCACCAAGCAATTAATTTGTAGTTCACCGGTGAACTGTTGTTTTTTGTTCTGTACTGTGCTATACTTTATACCTTAAAATTAATAAGCAAAACTTGATAAAAAAAAAACATCCTTAATTTTCTTTTCTCGTTTTCACATAAATCAAAGTGCGGGAGAAATCCCTTCTGCGGGGATAAAAAGTGCCAAAAAAGCTATTTCTGTAAAATGGGGAGATGTTTGAACCTCCATCGGACAATTTCTGTTAGCAGTCACCGTGATGACCACTCCCTTGAGTTTTTATCCAGCTGTCACAGGCAGGTCAGAGGGGCAGGATATGAGTTAAAAGCTCCCCGATGGACAGGAATACAAATATTTACTCTTTCTGACTCTATCCAGAACTAAATACAAGTTTTTACTAAAAAGCAACTCAATTAATCATTGATTGGCTTTGTAACACAAACATAAACAGTGGACGCTCCCAGATTCCTTTTTTCCAAACTTCTGAGTTATTGACAAGTTATAAAATGTTTCTTCCACAGAGGATATGCTGGCAACCAGTGGTGAGCAGAGACAACTACCCCGTAATCCTAAAATTCTCCCCTCTCCTCCTCTACCCCCCTTCTTTGCTCCTCCTCCCTGCTTTTAATATCTATTTTCCTCTCTTCAACCCTAAATCTCCATCTTTTTCCACCGCTCTTTTTTTTTTATTTTTTTTATTTATTTATTTTTTTACACCCCTTTCACACCCACAGCTTCCAGGTTTTATTGTCAAAGCTTAATTGAACAAGCTGATGTTAGAAGCTGATTGGCTACCATGCACCAGATTCTGGGTGCTACAGTTTTATTAATTCCCCTCTGTTATGTTTAACCACTTGCCGACCGCATGCCACAGTTTTACTGCGGCAGTGTGGCTCTATTCTGCAAATCGCCGTAAATAGCGGCGATTCGCGGACGCGCAGCTAGGGGGCGAGAGCAGCGCACTCTCATGCCCGTCACACTCTGCAGGAAGGTGCCCGCGGCTCTGGCAGACCCGATGTCCACCGGCGAGCAGCGATGAGCTGTCAGAGTGAAAGAACGGGGAACCACTGATGTAAACACGGCGGTTCCCTGCTCTGTCAGTGGGGACATAAGAGATCTACCGATCCCTGTCACTGGGATCAGTTAGATCTCTTATGCCCAAGGTAGCCCAGCCCCCTCACAGCTAGAACACGCCTAGGGAACACAGTTAACCCCTTCCCTGCCCCCTGAAGGGTTAATCCCTTCACTGCCAATGGCATTTACACAGTAATCAGTGCATTTTTATAGCACTGATCGCTGTATAAATGCCAATGGTCCCAAAAAAGTGTCAAAATGGTCCAACATGTCCGCCGCAATATCGCAGTACTGCTAAAAATCGCAGATCGCCGTCATTACTAGTAAAAAATTTAAAAAAATTTAAAACCCCAGAAATGAATTCTCATCATCCGTAAACGCGTCAACTTTTGCGCAAACCAATCAATAAACAGCGAGTGCGATTTTTTTTTTACCAAAAATATGAGGAAGAATATAAATCAGCCAAAACTGATGAATACATTTTTTTTTTATATTTTTTTTTTTTTTGGATTTGTATTTTAGCAAAAAGTAAGAAATATTGTTTTTTTTTTTGCAAAATTGTCGCTCTTTCTTTGTTTATAGCGGCGATCAGAAATGACACAGCGGTGACCAAATACCATCAAAAGAAAGCTCTATTTGTGGGAAAAAAAGGACGCAAATTTCGTTTGGGTACAACGTCGCACAACCACGCAGTGCCGAATCGCAAAAAGTGCTCTGGTGGGAAATCCTTCCGGGGGTGAAGTGGTTAAGTAAAGCCCTGTACACACTGGCAGATTTGCCGGTTCAAAAAAAAAATGGCTGACATTCTGCCTGTGTATGTCGCTCTGCCCTACAGAAGTTTGGCCGGCTTCTGTCAGACGTGCATGCTGGAAAACCAGCAGCTGACGGACTCCTGATCAGCCAATGACAGAGAGCGCTGATCGGAGTGTCCTGGCGGGGGGGCGCCCCACTGTCAGAGCACTAAAGCTCAACGGGGAAAATCGCTGGACTAACCTTGCATGGCTCCGACCGGAGCTGACAGTTTTTTTGCGGGTTGCGCAAAAAAAAAAACTGTATTGTATACCCAGCTAATTAGATATTTGTAATTCAGCAAGATCCAATTGTAACAAAAGAATGTTTTGTCTAAATTTGGTTTAAAAAGTAACTGTTATAAAAACAGTTAAAGTGATTCTTAGTTACTCTTTAATACATAATGGTTACAGTAATGCATGCCCACTAAGAAGCTCTGCGGATGGAGCAATAACATAGGCTATTTAATTTAAATGTTTATTATATTGGAGTCTCACAGTCTGCAAATTTACTCTTCTTTTCCTTACATGGATTTCTTCTTGAAAATGTTCCGTAAACCAGGATAAAGAGAGGTTACATAAATTCATATTTATACATATAGGATAGGTAGCTGGTTCTTGAAATTAGATTATTTAATCCTTGCAGTTCAATTTGATTATCGCATATAGGGAGGATTTAATGTATGATGAAATGGCTCCATTTGACTTGTTTGTTGTGCACTTTGTAGTAAGGAACAACCCAAATGAAATGACATAGGCCATATTTTAATAGAGCAAGCTAATTTTAGCCACCAGGGTTGCCTTGGATGCCATGGCATTTAGAAACAGACATTTATTGCTTTCTCTCTGCTAGAAGGTTATTTTGAGATCAGCGATTAAGTATTTGCTTAAATACAAATGGCATATATTGTAAGGGCTTGTCTTGTCCTCGCGCAGGTTGGAGGCCAGCGTTCATCATGATTGATGATAGATTTACATAGGGGGACATTTTTGTTTTTTTAATAAAGAAAAAAAAAATGTCTTTTGACTTTTTTTGGTGAATGAGTAGGAGTACTATATACCCCATACTCAATCATATAGTGGGGAGATAGGATCTGGGGGCTCTCTTGTTAAAGGGGGCTTCCAAATTCCGATAATTCACCCCCTGCACCCACACTAGTAGTCCAGGGGGCCCTTGTTTTTATCAGCATGCGGACAAGGCTCACCATACGTGTGCCTCCCTTGTACACCTGGACAGAAGGGATAGCGAGGGCGGCATTTTAGAGGAACCAATCTCCTCCATTTTCCTCCTAATGGAGGAGATTGCTTCCTCTGTATGCTGCCACTGCCGCCCCTCCTATCCATTTTACTTGTCTTCTGCTGTTCCCAGGGTCCCTGTGTCCCCCCACAGAGCTGCTGTCTTCCCCTCCTCTCTCCTGCCAGCTGCTGTAGAAGATGTGCCATGATGGAGACATGGGAATGGGTGGGTAAATTTGTTATTTACCGGCTCCTTCCTTTTCTGAATGAACAGAGTCAATGATTGGTACCAATTGGTTCATTCATAACTCAAGCATAGTAAACGGTTTTTACTATACTTCCTTTTCTGAATGAATGGGAGGCTTGGTGCACAGCTATTCGTTTATTCGGTGGGACCGTAATAAAGGGACCTGCAACGGGAGTAAAGAGCCCCAGGATCAGTGGGAAGAGGGAAGGGCCCTGGCCAGGGGTCAGGGGGGCCCTTTATAATTTCTTGCACTGGGGCCCTGAAGGTTCTAGTTACACCTCTGTCCATACTAGATGTGAATGGTCTGATATGGATTGGAGGGGGGACCTGCACAGCTCTTTTGTTTACATTCTACTGTCAATGGGGAACCCCACACTGACAGCAGGGATGACTCAATGTTTGGACACCGACAGGTGCCGGCTCCTTAACAACTGATGACTCATACCTGTTGCTGAGAGCAGGGATGATAGCTGCTTGTTAGTACACCAGCAGTTTCCAGCTCCTAACAACCAGCACAAATCACACAGAAAAAAAACATTTAAAAAATGCATGTAGATGCAACTTTGATGCGTTTTTATTGGAGCTTATGGACTACAAAATTGCACTGTATCGCACCAAAGCAGCACAGGACCTTTCCCCAAAGTCACATCACACCTGTGCTACATTGATGTGAGCAGGCACCATTGAAAACACTGTTATTTCCAATGTCATGTGATTCAGTGCCACCCAAGTAGCATTTAAAATTACATCAGTGTGAACCAGACCTTAAATTAAAGCTAAATAAAGTCCAAGAATTACTGATTTAAAGAATACATTTGCAAAAGTGAGCAGAACAGTTTACAATTTTGACAGAAGGAGCTAGTTTAGAACTTCATATGGTCTCTAGTTTGTTTACATGTTTACAGTTAGCATCCATGGAGGTGGTCTCTGTGTGTATATACAGTATATACACTCACCAGACACTTTATTAGGTACACCTTGCTGGTACCGGGTTGGACCCCCTTTTGCCTTCAGAACTGCCTTCATTCTTTGTGGCATAGATTCAACAAGGTGTTGGAAACATTCCTCAGAGATTTTGGTCAATATTGACACAATAGCATCACGCAGTTGCTGCAGATTTGTCGGCTGCACATCCATGATGCAAATCTCCCATTCCACCACATCCCAAAGGTGCTCTATTGGATTGAGATCTGGTGAGTGTGGAGGCCATTGGAGTACAGTGACCTCATTGTGATGTTCAAGAAAGCAGTTTGAGATGATTTGAGCTTTGAGCATAAAGGGATGGACATGGTCAGAAACAATACTCAGGTAGGCTGTAGCGTTTAAATGATGCTCAGTTGGTACTAAGGGGTCCAAAGTGTGCCAAGAAAATATCCCCCACAGCATTAAACCACCAGCCTGAACCATTGATACAAGGCAGGATGGATCCATGCTTTCATGTTGTTTACGCCAGATTCTGACCCAACCATCTGAATGTTGCAGCTGAAATTGAGGCTCAGCAGACCAGGCAATGTTTTTCCAATCTTCTATTGTCGAATTTTGGTGAGGCTGTGCGAATTGTGGCCTCAGTTGCCTGTTCTTAACTGACAGGAGTGGCACCTGGTGTAGTCTTCTGCTGCTGTAGCCCATCTGCTTCAAGGTTCAATCTGTTGTGCGTTCAGAGATGGTATTCTGCATACCTTGGTTCAACAAGTGGTTATTTGAGTCACTGTTGCCTTTCTATCATCTCAAACCCGTCTGCCCATTCTCCTCTGACCTCTGACATCAACAAGACATTTTGGTCCACACAACTGGCGCTCACTGGATATTTTTTCATTTTTGTACCATTTTATGTAAACCCTAGAGATGGTTGTGTGCGAAAATCCCAGTAGATCAACAGTTTTTGAAATACTAAGACCAAGTCATCTGGTACCAATCACCATGCCACATTCAAAGTCACTTGAATTGGCATAATTAACCACTTCCCGACCGCGCTATAGACAAAAGACGTCCACAGCGCGGTCGGGTTATTCTGACAGGACGTCCTCCAGAATATCGCTTCCCGCGCGCCCCCTGGGGCGCGCACACGGGAACATCCGTGACCGTCGGGTCCGGGGGACCCGACAGATCACGGATCGCGGTGAAAGGCCGCTGTGAGCGGCCTTTCACCACGTGATCGCGCCGTCCAATGACAGCGCGATCACATGTCAACAAGCCGGCGCTTCTGCCGGCTTTTCTCTCTCCTCTCCGCACCGATCGGTGCAGTGTGAGAGGAGAGAAGGGGGAGGAAAGATGTGTGCAGTGCTGTGGGCAATGTGTAATGCCCACAGCACTGCTAAATGACAGCAACCCCCACCATCCATCAAGCACCCACCCAGCCATCCACCCCATTATAAGACCTCCTGCAGGACAGTCTTATTGGGCTGG
>BLSH010130770.1:412525-433697 GCA_018402905.1 Glandirana rugosa | reverse complement strand
GCCCCATACTTACTTGAGCCCAATCTCGATCCATTGATGTGTCTCTCCTTCCTCATTGACTGAGATACGGCAGCAGGAGCCATTGGCTCCCACTGCTGTCAATCACAGACAGTGGGGAGGGAGCAGCTCTCTGTGTCTTATGGAATATGCATTATCATGACAGCAAGCAGTGAACTAGAATAAGGCTTACCTGTAGGTGCCCTGCATATCTCCTAAACCTGCACGGTTCAGGAGATATGCAGTGTTTTGCACGTGCCGACGTCATGTCGGCACATGCGCAGTGAAGAAACGGCCTCCGTGTCTGGCGGCTCCCGCGCACGTGCGCGGGAGTGACGTCACGTGACTCCGGCCAGTCACAGAGTTGCCTGGAGCGGGGACATCGCTGGAGGCCGCAGGCTTCGTTTCCAGGTAAGTGGCACATAATAGGCTACTATGCGATGCGTAGTAGCCAATTATGCTTCTACTTTACAGGGGACTATTGAGGAAGTAAACCCCATCTGGGTTTACTTCCTCTTTAACCAGTTTGGCTCTAGAGCAATTGTTTTTATTTTTCGCACAAATGTAAAAATCTTAATTTTTGTCAATAAAATGTCGGCTGAAAACAGGTCACAGGAGTGCAGAGCGATCTGCACTCCTGTGATCCATAGGAGAAGTATGGCCAAAAAAAACGTTGACTAGACTTTGCCCTATCGAGATCTTCTGGATACATCAGAGCTCCTCCTCCAGCATGAAAGTAAGAAAAAAAAAGCGCTTGTGAGGAAAAAAGTGTATATACTCACCTTATCCTGGCTTCCGAACTGCAGGGGGTGGCATTCCTTGTGGAATCTCAACAAAAGGAGAACAATATCATACTTATGTAAGCATCACAGCATCATAACAGCTTGTGATAAGGTTATATTTGCAAACTTCTCTCCCCAAAGGCTTTTTCAGTTCCTAACCTGGGTACTCCTCCTGGGTTATATTACTCACAATGAAGTGAAGGCAGGATATACAGTCAGGTCCATAAATATTGGGACATCGACACAATTCTAATCTTTTTGGCTCTATACACCACCACTATGGATTTGAAATGAAACAAACCAGATGTGCTTTAACTGTAGACTTTAAGCTTTAATTTGAGGGTATTTAAATCCAAATCAGGTGAACGGTGTAGGAATTACAACAGTTTGTATATGTGCCTCCCACTTTTAAGGGACCAAAAGTAATGGGACACATTAAAAATCATAAATCAAACATTTAACTTTTTAATACTTGGTTGCAAATCCTTTGCAGTCAATTACAGCCTGATTTGGATGTAAATAACCTCAAATTAAAGCTGAAAGTCTGCAGTTAAAGCACATCTTGTTAGTTTCATTTCAAATCCATTGTGGTGGTGTATAGAGCCAAAAAGATTAGAATTGTGTCGATGTCCCAATATTTATGGACCTGACTGTAGATGACATCCCCAGAGCATGCATCTTGTTTTGACTTTTTTTATCAGTGTTTGCTGGAAAGCTACTTGTAGAATGGCAGTTGCTTTTGATGCCTTTTTTTAACCTCTTCACGATGGAGGGTTTTGCAACTTCGACATGCGTTAGTAAAATTGTACAGGTCATTGCAACTACTTAGCGTATCCAAGTGAATAATACCTTGTTTTTCAGGACAAATTGGGCTTTAATTTGATGGTAAATGTAAAATATATCTTATGTTTTTTTGTATTATAATTAAAGGAAAACTTGCACAAAATAGTAAAAAAAAACTTTTTTAAAAAAAATGTAGCTGCATATTTCTTGCTATTACCCTGACCTACTACCAAATAACAACCAAAAATAAATTCTCTTGCTCCTTAACATTGCAGCAGGGGCGTAGCTACAGGGGTCACAAATGCAACCCGGCCCCATGCTGTAGGGAGCCCATGCGCCCCCCTGTGCATATGACCGGCAGCTGGGTGGGTAACAATACCAGTGCCCGTGTGGCTGGAGAACAGGGGTGGGTAGCAGAACTCCCTACTCTACCACACTGGCTGTTCTTTAGTCTCACATTCCCCACCCGTGTCCTAGGCCGGCTTCTCCAGGTCCCTCTCTCCTGCCCCATGCAGCAGCACTCAGTCCGGTGGTGACAGCCGGCTATCCGGAGGGCACCTCAGGCTTGTCTGCCAGCCCCCCCCCATCCCCCTGTCATACACAGATCTCTCTTGGAGATATGCTGACCGCCCTATCTGTGCTGCTGCTGGAGGGAGCCCAGGTGACTATGGATGAGGACCCTACAGCTTGGTCATGGTGAGTGAGATGACCCCCATATGCACCACACACCATCCCATACCCCACTTCATCTCCCCTGGAGACAGGGACTCCATCTTCCCTAGGGACGGGGACCCCATTTCCTCTGGGGAAGGGGGATCCCATCTCCCCTGGGGATCGGAACCCCATCTCCCCTGGAGATGGGGACCCCATCTTGCCTAGGGACAGGGACCCTATCTCCCCTGGAAACAGGGACCCCATCTGAATTAGGGGCCCCATGTTCCTAAGGACAAGAACCCTATTTTCCCTAAGGACAGGAACCCCATCTCCAGACCGTGCTGGCCGGCAGGGCTGGCATCAGCCACCCTAGGGTGCCAGGATGGTGGAGGGGGCAGTAATATCCAAATCCCCAGCCACTTGGGGGGTTGTACCAGTCGGGGTCTCTGGACACCGAGGGGGGGTACAGCAGTACCTGCATGGGGAGGCTGGAAGATGGGGGAGGGTGGTTGGGCAGCAGTACCAGTACCGATCACTGACTCTGTCCATTCATAACTGTGGCATAGTAAACATAGTAGTGAATGAAAGGGAAGCTCTGTACAGAGCTATTCCTGTCCATTCATTCTGTGTAACTGAGGGTGCAGAGAAGAAGATTGAGGGCTGTGTCCTCAGTCTCCTTCTCTGTCTCAAAGATGGAACTTTTAGACCCCTAATATCTCACTAAATTATCAAAAAAATATTGTAAAAATAAAAAAAACTACTGATACCAGTGGCAGAACTACAGGGGTCACAAAGGACTACTTGCATCTGGGCCCTGGAGTTCCACCACCGGGCTTGAAGGGAAAGGCCCCAGCCGGGGGTCAGAGGGGCCTTCATTATTTCTTGAACCGTGCCCTGAAGGTTCTGGTTATGCCACTGGATTGCAGCAATACAACATATTTGTATTTTATTTTGTTGTTTATACCCATAGCAGTGCTCAGAAACAATAATGCACATTTTTCTTATTTTATCCTACAAAAATAAAACAAAGTGGAAGGCGCATGCGCCTAGTGCATTACAAAAAAAAACATTTATTCAATAATAAAATCTATAACAAGTGGGTACTCACAAAGTGGCAACTATCAATGAACCATAAAACCACATAATGTTGAGCAATGCGGGCTCACATATGTCTTTTCACATCAAGGGGTATAAAGCTGACGCATTTCGGGGGCGCACCCCCTTCCTCAGAGCTAAGCTACCAGGTAGCAGATCAGAAACTGGGCCCCATGGTTTCCGATCATTAGTATGAGACCCAGGGCTCTTGGTAACACAGGTACGCATATATGCAGCCCCACAAGATTTCATGCAGTCCCTTGAATGAGGCCACATATATGCAACTGCTCGTTGTGACGGCGTTAACATGCCAATTATGTATTATCAAGCTTTATCAAATTGTATTACCAAAGTGAAGGCCCCTTGATCCCCCCCCTTCCCTCCTAGGGAAAGGGACCCTTGACTGCTGGAAGCTTGGCAACTACGTGGGCGTTAACCTAAAACAAGGAGGTTAAGAGTCTCCGATGGGATTGGCCACTAAGGCACAAATCGACTGGGTGGAGCCTGAACTCTAGAAAAGGCTGCGCAAGGGCACATCCCACCACACTGAGGAGATTCTGATGTCACAAGAGTTGACCACCCACCCGCCCGTGATGAGTTTCATCACAGCTTTATTGGCGGTTTTACCTTGCCAGCGATGGATATTCCGTTATGGCCCATGCCCTCAAGTTTAATTTTGGGATCAGTTTAATGCCTATCTCCCACTGATGGTAGAGACACGCCTCTTAGACTATCTGTGTATTTGTTATGGATGGTCACAGTATAACTGGCATTGTTATGTGGTATTTTGAATATTGTTACAGTTGGTAAGTTCAATAAAGCTGTAGCCTTGCTCTAATTCCAACTTAAATCAGTCTGGTGTATTTTAGGGGTGCAAGGTAAGGGGTTTGTAATAGCTGGATAAAACACACCTATGCTTCTCAGCAGTCATGTATTATCAAACTTTGAGGATCTGCTAATATTTATTGAGAACAGTCATACGATGATCTACTCATTTGGATTTCAGTCTCATAATTTTTAGACCAGTGTTTCTAAACTCAGTTTTGTAGCAGCTTAACTAACTTTGCAGTGTCAGCGAGTACCAACTATACTATTAAAAATGGCATATCCCACTAACTTCACTGGCATTATCCAATGTGAATGCTGCCAACTAAATTTGTCTGCTGTTAATATTTTACAAGCCCTCATGTACTATCTGGCTCTTGCCGCTGATCCTATAGTATATACTGTATGTGTTCCCAATGTTCCACTGATGGCACGCATCCCAAATTTTTTAAACCATTACTAAATCTAATGCAAAAAAAATGAACAGGGTAGTAAACTCTGGGTTGTGGGTGGCCATCATTACATTGCTACATTGTTACACTGTATTACTCAGTGACAAAAGTAGATTCACTTTTTTATAGTGGGCAATTGCTGGTTATAGCTGCCAAAGAAATATTAAAACAGCAATAAAACAGCATTGACAGATTAGGACAGGACTAGTTAACCAGGCATATACGTACCTTGAACTGGATGGACATTTTTCATCCAGACTATGTAACAGCATACTCCTGGTAGTATTTTGAAACATGTCAGAGAGTGGCTCCTTTCAATAAAGTGGGTTATCAACTTGTTTCCCTGGTTGAAACAACAGCGAATTGGGCATGGGTCACAATGTGACTGTTAGACTGTGTTGTCCATGATATATTTTATGGACCCAGTATCATGTGAATCCAAAATATTTTCTCTCTATGAGTGGTTAAAGCCTAAGTTTATTTATTTTTTTTTAATCAGTGAAAGGGACAATCTATGTGAAGTGTCCATTGTGCTGCTGGCTGGCTGCAGATGTAAGCTGGGCATACATCATAACAGGTAACAGGGCTCAAAGTTGCCCCACCCAACCCCTTCCCTGTTCCGCCCCTAATTCTGCCCCTAAACTTTGGCACTGTTAAATGGTTTATGCAGAATTAAGTTACAAAAATAAATATTAACAACAACTTTAACAATATTAACATAAAGCATATCAGTACCCATCAGTGCAGCCTATCAGTACCCATCAGTGCAGCCTCATCAGTGCCCATCAATGCAGCCTATCACAGGGAGGAATCAGGAGGAGAGCTGGCTGAATGACACAGAGAGAGGATCTCCCGCTGTGACACAGCTTGGATTTGAAATGCCGGGCGGCTGTCAAACAAATTCCCACCTCCTGGACCGGATCCTATGATAGACGACACACTGATTCAATTTCCCTGCATTGGACCAGTGTGCTGTCTATCATAGGAGCGGGACTTTGTTTGACAGCGGCTGGCCTTTCAAATCCAAGCTGTGTCACAGTGGGAGATCCTCTCTGTGTCATCCACCCAGCTCTCCTCCCAACAGTTCCCTGGCTCATTGCTTCTGGCAGAAGTAGTACAGCCTTTTTAACAAGGCATCAGAGAGGCACAGGGGGCGGGGAGGCACTTGCTCCCCGGGCTGCTCTGATGCCCTGTAAAAAAGGCTGCACCGCTTCTGCCAGGAGCGATCAGCCAGGAAACTATCGGCCCAGTCTGCCCCTGATCCACACTCGCCCTCAGCTTATTTCCACTCGCCAAATGTGAAAAGGTGAGTGTGAATTTTGAGGGCTGCATTTTACAATTTTCTTATTCAATTTCCTTTAGATTTGCCTTCAACTATGCAGTGCAAGGGCCTGTCTGATTACATACAAATTGAAAGTGTTTAGGTTTGCCCTCCTATGAAATGGTTTTGGTAAATCTAAGGGAAAACTGTACAAGAAAATTGTATCATGTATGGCTAGCCTAAGTTGAAGTCTTCAGGCCTCTGATTATTCTCCAGCGATAATTTTCTGGTGCTGCAGGGATTAATACAAGCCGAGGGACCTGTCATATGTACTCATCAAGAGTCCTGACTATGCCAGCCCTTTCTGGCCCCCTCCTCCATTCATAGATCACTTTTCATTCCTGGAAGCTATAGTACATCTTTTTTTTTTAAACCTGAAGGTCTTAGAGCAGTAAGGGTAAACATAGAGAACAACTAGTACACATTGCTTATTTGAGACACGTGCAATGAAATATTGCCAACAAGAATATTTGAAATATGGTTTCTGCTTTTTTTGATGATGGTCACAAACCACATTCTTAATTATTATGTGGACAATGTCTTTAAAATACATTTTGAAAAAAAAAAAACATGCAGGGATGAGAGATCGAGGGAGTGAATAAGGTTCAGGAAGGCAGTTTTTTCAATATGAAACCAAAATCAAGAACATGGGGACATGACCTCAAACTAACTGGAGGAAAGTTAAAAACTAATATTAGAAAGTATTATATCGCTGAAAGGGTAGTTAATGCTTAGAATAAATTTTCAGCAGAGGTAGTGAGACAGTCAACAGTAAATGGCTTCAAACATGCTTGAGACAAACATAGATGTATGTTTGTAATAAAAAACAAAGCAAAAAAAGGGGCTGACTCGATGGACTACTCTGTCTTTTTTCTGGCATCAATTTTCTAGAAAAACCCCTTTCTTTTTTTGCAAAGGATGAATAAGTATCATATAAAAAGGCCAGAGCGATTACATCTTTTTAAGGGATAGTTTACACTTGTGGTCAGGGAATGGCAAAAAATAGACAGTTAAGCTGCGTTTTTACTGCCCCCTGACCACCCCCCTTTAGCTGCAAAGGTAGCTGAGCAGGGTTGTACACATGCAAAAATGATACTCCCTGTTGCATTCGGCAGGTGATTCTGCTACCGAACGCAACCCATTTAAGTGAAACGCTAGGTTTATATTTGTAGTACCTAGTCCTATTAAAAAATACAGTTTGGGGAAAAAAAAGGCTTTCAGGACGTGGCAGTGCCTGTCAGATCCTCCTGTACTGTTCTCAATCCACCACAGATCTCTTTTGAGAGACCGGCACAGGTGTAAACAAGCCCTTATGAGTGTTATAAAATAAATTACACGGAATGACAGTGAAGGAGAGAGTGACTCAACTGGTAAAAATGTAATACGTCCTCGTGTTGTTGATCTGTATATAAATATGTTTGGCTCCAAAGAAGCCACAAAAATGAAAAAAAACTGACACTTTTTAATGAGGCAATAAATAAAATTTTACTTTGTGTAGCTGACATTTTGAATCAGCTCATTTGTACACTGAAATGCTCTTCTAATTTAGCCTTGCATCTTGATGAGAGCACTGATGTCAGTGATCTAGGTGGGTTATTTGCTTTCGAACGATACCTGTTTTTTGGTGAAATGTCTGAAGACATTTTGGTCTGTGATAATTAGAAAAACAACTACTGGAGCAGATATTTCTGAAAAATAGAGACTTTTTTTTCACAACTTATGATATGTACAAGAAACAATGCATTGCCATTAGTGCAGATTACAATTTCAGGGGTGCCCTATACATAGGATGCAGAGTTCAGCAGCGTGCTACATACATAGTGCAGAGTTCAGGGATGCACTACATACTGAATGCAGGGTTCAGGGGTGCATTATGCACAGAGTACAGCTTCAAGGGTGTGCTACGCACAAAGTGCAGGGTTTCGGCTCTCTTTCTTTAGGCTCTCTTTCACAGGCTGTCCACATCTCACTTCCACCCCTTCTTGGCTCTGACCTCTGCAACACTCTTCACCATCCCCCACCTCTGCACACATCTTCCTCTACAGCCCACATATCCCCATCCCCAAAGATATCCCCTCCCCCCCAACCTTCCTCGCTGCTCATCTACACAGCCCGGCTCTGCTACCTTTCCGGCAGAATAGGCGACTCCGCCTCTCTTACTTGCAGGGAAATCATTAGTTTGCATCTCTGCACACGGGCAAAGCAGGTAGCAATCAAGTGACAGTTAGCAAGCATTTTCTGGCTGAAATAAAGCCTGGGATGTGAGGGCCACATGAAATACTCTGGAGGGCTGGATTTGGCGCGCGGGCCTTGTGTTTGACATATGTGTGTTAAAAGATTCCATCAGAATCAATAGAAAATGGCTGTAAATAGTCATTTCACCTCTTGCTTGATCCTGCCTTTAGTGTATGATAAATATGCTATAGTACTGTTTTTTGAACAGGAGTATTGTACCCCTGGAAGTACTTTACACGTGCTAGAGGGTAGCTCAGAGCGACTTTCAATATAGTGCATTATCAATGGGCTTCCTAGGCTGCAACACCAAGAACAATATTAGGGTTTAGATACACCTGCACTCAGCGTTACTGTACATAGGTTGAAAAAAAGGCAAAAGTCCATCTGGTTCATCCAATAGAGAAAAAAGTAAGTAGAAAGTTTCCATACACACAGTCCTATGCCCACATTTGATTCTGAGGAAGGAGGATCCAGTTTGTTCCAAAATTGGAAGTTGTCATGGTTGACCTCCACCGAGTCTAAGGCTGCATTCACACCTGGGCATTGCGTTTTCAGGCAGAAATACACGCGATTTTACCACGATTTTTGCCGCGTTTTTGCCGCGTTTTGTACCGCGATTTTGTACAGGTCAAAAAGTAACCAATGCAAAAAAATACAAAAACGTCCAAATCAAGCTACAAAAATACTTCCAGAACTTGTTTGAGCTTCAGGCGTTTTCAGGCTTTTGGCTTCAGGCGTTTTTGAGTGGAGATGTGAACCATCTCCATAGAGAATCATTGATTTTTTTCCCCTCCAGCGTTTTGTAGCTTCAGGCTTCAGGCTACAAAACGCTCAGGTGTGAATGGGGCCTCAAGATGACACTTGTCTCGCTACAATACACTAAGGGGGGCATTTATCAATCCTGTTGCAAGGAAAAACAATGCTAAACAGGAGCAGTGAGACTCACTGTGCGTCATATTTATTAGAAGGGTTACATTCAGCAACTCCTTTTGCTTCCCTTCACAAGTCTGCACTTGTGATTGAATGAAAACTGACCCTGATCACTTTCTAATTTTGAGCCTGTTTACATTGGAAATCTGTTTTATGTTTGGTGATAAACATGTTTTGGAACTTTGCAAACTGTTGCACTTGGCTGCCCAGGAATACAGACCCAAAGGTCTGTAAACGCGTCGCAGAGACTTTGCTAAAGAAGACAGCCTGATTTGCAGATTATTGTGTCACTAATTTGCTTGATAAATTCCCTTCATTGATGACCCATAAACATACAGATTAGAAAAGTCCGATATTAGTTTCATTTCTGAGCCCAGAAAGTACTGAACCCATTACAATATATCACAATGACAGCCAACACCTTCAGGTCTAGAGAGCTGGAGAAGGGGCAAAGAAGGTCAACCAAACTCATAAGAGGCATGGAGGAGCTTATCTACATGCAAGGGTTAGCTGAACTGAATGTTTCTCTTTGGAGAAGAGCCAACAAGGGGGGAAGTGATCACCATGTATAAATACTGTGTATATGTGCTCCATATAGTGAACTTGAGGTAGAGTTATTCACTTTAAGGCCATTAAAAAGGACAATGGGGAGGAAAGGAGTTTTAACTTCCACATATAAAAAGGCTTCTTTACAGTAAGAGCTGTGAAATAGGCTCCCCCAAGAGCTAGTTCTGGCCAGCGCTTGCATTCCTCAATGCACAAAATATAACTGGATATTAGCATACCCTTCAGGGATCAGGATGAACTGTTTTAGTCTCCTACTGGAGCAAATTAAATCATGCTTTAAAGGGTTTTTTGCCTTTCTCTGCATTATAGGATTATTATCCTGGTATATGATTCTGTATAAGGAGGTTTTCTATTTAAGCACAGTATTCTATTTATTTATTTTTTCTATTAGCTGAACTAGATGGACTGATGTCTGTTTTCAACCTGATGTACTATGTAATCAGGGAACTATTATTTTCAGAAGCAGAGTTTAGCAATGACAGCTTTAATAAATCTTCACTACTGTTTCATTTAATGTTACATCCTACATTCTAGAAGTGACTTTCTTATCATTTGTTTGGTGGTTCCATAGCTTGTCCTCTTATCTTGCAAAACTATGTACTGGATTTAATCCCTAAAAAAGACGTGGTCTGCATGGAGCATTTTGTTTGTTCTTAAGGGGATTTCCTCCAGATGCTCCCATTAATGTCCTCATAAAATCAAAAAATAAAAACATACTTGTTTCCATCCAAACAGTCACAAAGGTTTGTGCATGCCGGTATAACTATGGTAGGGCTCATAGACTGTAAGCTTCTTCTAGATGTCTGTAAAATGCCAGAGTTGCAATAAAAAATAAAAATAATAGCTTAGCCACACAGAAAATATATAACCATAAATACATTTATAGTGGCATACCTTCCCCAATCCTGGCACAGTAAGAACTTTCTTCCAGGCTTACAATGGCGCAACCCCATAAGAGCATGAAGACCCTCATAATTCTCTGTACAGCGTATATTAAAAATTACATTTTGCATATCTGAAACTTTAAAAGATGATACATTTTAAAATATACAAACATTATAGATGCATTTCTTAATACTCTCTATCTGGTTGTGTTTTAAGACCCTGGCACCTGTAGACCCAGGCCAAAAGATATCTTCCATGAGGATTGGTAGGGCAAATGTGTATCTGTGGGTAGGTAGATTCGTAGATACCACTAGCATTTGGCAGATACAGAATAAAAAATGTTTGAAGGGTAGACTGGCACAGGAACCTATGGGTCCCAGGAAGTATAGTTTGTGCTGAGCCAATGGGGTTTTCTTGACAGAATAGGACAGGAAACCTCTAAAGCAAACCTCACTATTGAAACCTGCAGAAGAGACCAGCATTACAACACAAGCTTTAAAATGTATGTAAACAACAAACTTTTCTTATTTGTTCCCTCTTGGGTTCTTTAATATATTAAAACAGTTTGTTATATCTGGCAAATAAAAATCTGATGATCATGTCAGACATTCAGAGTTGCCCTGTGTCCTCTAGACACTTCCAGTGTTATCTCACGCAACCCTCCTAGTTCTTATATTGGACTGCAAAATAATTAACCTTTATATTGTGGAGATCTGAGAGTGGGAATAGTTGAAAAGTTTTACAAAAGACATTGTGCAAGGCTGATACCAGTTAGTCTACAAAGTGCCATGTGCTGTCAGCCCACAATAGGAAGAAGCTCAGTGGCTTTCTGGCATATCAAAAGGTATTTTTCTTTGGCCCCTTTCACACAGGGCGGACTGCGGCTGCGATCCACTTGCTCAGCAGGGGATCTGTCTGCTAATCCCTACTGAGCAGGTAGATGACAGGTCTGTGTCCGCTCTGCTTATGCAGAGCAGACACAGACTCAGCCCACTCTCCTCTATGGGTGGTCGAATGGAAACGGACCGCTTGTCCATTTACGCTGGACTGCCATCTGATCCACTGGCAGAAGGGGAACAGATCCGCATCTGTCTCTTTTTGGCAGATTGGATTGGATGTCGGCGGGTTACATCTGCCACTCCATAGAAGAATGGAGGTTCTGACCGGGTCTGACTGAAAAACAGACAGACGGACCCAATAGGAACGTCCATGTGAAAGGGGTCTTTATTTCCAGGATCTTTAAAGCGACAAAACATTGGAGATAGTGAATGTATTTAAGAGATGTACTGAGTTGATTTTTTTTATTTTGCCTTGACATTCACTTTAACTACAGTAAATGATACACCTGGGGGAAATTTAGGAAGTTTTGTTAGTCACATCCAAGGGATGTTGCTGAACATATTTTTTCATATCATACTTTATTCAGCTTGCTTTTTAATTTCATTTTCATTTCCTGCGGTGCATTGTTTTGGTAGTATTTATAATGTTTAAAATAGCATTTTTGTGGACGTCAGGCTATTATTATGGGTACACAGCTGCATTCAGTGGTCAAAGATATGTAAGTCATTTTATCTCTGCCAAACCATTGCTTGTTACTTTTTCTTTTTTTTAAGTGGTAGTCTATACCCTGTAACCCTGTTTTGCTGTTTTTTAGACAGCAATTATACTCATCCTTTATTGGAAATTTTGAAAGTTTAGGGTAAACACTCTAATTGCTTGCAGAGTATTTTTGTGGTGGTGTGTGGAGCTGGGACACCATTTTGTTGAATTTTCCACTGATACCAAAATGTCTAGAATAGCCTACAGGTCATTGGTCACCAGTCAACCTGTCGCAGAAGAGTTAGAGTTGACATGTACTTCTTTTCACCAGTTGTAAGGCCATCTATATAATTTTACATAAAGTATACTTGGATAAATGATCAGCAATAGCCCTAAATATGTATAGTATCTCACAAAAGTGAGTACACACCTCACATTTTTGTAAATATTTTATTATATCTTTTCATGTGACAACACTGAAGAAATAACACTTTGCTACAATGTAAAGTAGTGAGTGTACAGCTTGTATAACAGTGTAAATCTGCTGTCCCCTCAATATAACTCAACACACAGCCATTTATGTCTAAACCACTGGCAACAAAAGTGAGTACACCCCTAAGTGAAAATGTTCAAATTGGGCCCAATTAGCCATTTCCCTCCCCGGTGTCATGTGACTCATTAGTGTTACAAGGTCTCAGGTGTGAATGGGGAGCAGGTGTTAAATTTAGTGTTATCACTCTCACTCTCTCATACTAGTCACTGGAAGTTCAACATGGCACCTCATGGCAAAGAACTCTCTGAGGATCTAAAAAAAGAGTTGTTGCTCTACATAAAGATGGCCTAGGCTATAACAAGATTGCCAAGACCCTGAAACTGAGCTGCAGCACGGTGGCCAAGACCATACAGCGGTTTAACAGGACAGGTTCCACTCAGAACAGGCCTCACCATGGTCGACCAAAGAAGTTGAGTGCACATGCTCAGCACCATATCCAGAGGTTGTCTTTGGGAAATAGACGTATGAGTGCTGCCAGCATTGCTGCAGAGGTTTAAGGAGTGGGAGGGGGTTAGCCTGTCAGTGCTCAGACCATTCTGTATACAGGGTGTAATTTTCTGCATCTTTTTTTTTTCACAATGTAATGGCACAGACAGAGTCTCCCTTTTCCATATGATGAATGTGATCATCCAAATTATTTGTTAGTTTGTACGAAATCACAAATGTGGCATTACACTAGTTTACAGATTCACTAGTATCTCTTATTTTATACTGAATTTTGGATACTTTAAAAATATGGCTATATAATTATGCAGACACAAAAGCAGTTGATATGGTAAAAAAGTAAGGAAGACACTAGACAGTTAACCTTGGGAGCAAAAAGTTTAAGGCTGCATCCACACAGGCACTGAGGCCCATACACCATAAATCAGCCATTTAATTGCGTGGCTGGAGTCACGTGTGCTGTGTGCAGACAGCCTATGTAAGGCTATGGGTAGGCAGGAGCTGTACAGACACAGACGCTCATTCTAAAGGCTCATTCTAAGGGTTGTCTAAAACACCACAGTTTTGTACACATCTAAATCTATAGGAATCATTAGGAAAAAGTAAGGGAACAACTGCATCCAGGGCCATGCATATCTGCAGGTTTTAAGTGTGTATGCATATAATGTGCACAGTAGTTGTGCGTTTGGGGCTGGGCACCCACATGCCTGTCAAATTAGGATTAGCTTCTGTGTCCACACAGCTGCTATATCCTCCCAAACTTACATGAGCTGCCTACACACAGCACCTAGTGGCTCCAGACGCATGAACAACTGCCGTGTAAATATGGCCTAAATACACATGTACAGTATATGCATACAAGCTCAAGCCGTTGGCACCGGCCACACGCAAATATGCGGCCTCTCGGTGGGTGAGCCTTGGCGCCAAGCGGTCACATATTTTTGTGAATTGGTGGTATACAATTGTGATGAGAACGCGCTCCCAACACAGTTACTGGTGGCTAATGCAGAGCTCACAATTGCTGCTTGCGATTGGTAGCTTTCTGATCATGTGACCGATGTGACAGCCAATTGTGGTGGTCATTTGATCATAAACCCCACCCTGCCCTCCGGCTTCCTAAACCCCTTAAAGGGCCGGGAGGTGCTGGCTCAAAAGGGTTAAAGTCAATAGAAGAATTGTACGCATCTAAACCAATTTAAATGCATATACTTTTAGGTGCATATTTTTTTGCAGGATCTTCTGCTAGTTCTAAACCCATATTTTGTGCAGAAAATACTCATATACCAGTGTGAACGGACTCTTATTTGACAGGCACATGGGTGAGCGGCCTCAAATACACACTGTCTGCATTCAAGCTGCTAACCCACATGCTTGTCAAATTAGAACAAGTGGCTGGGTCCCCATAGACTAACATGGGCTGCCTGTAAGCTGCTGACATAGAGGGAAAGGCTTAAACTCACTTTCTCAGGTCTTTTACTTTGGGCACTTCTGCTGGGCTCTGCCCCTTCTTGTACATATAAATTAGTTAGGAGCTTTTGCCCTGATGAGTCCAGCCATATGGGAGAAATCAGGCTTCCAGCTGCTATGTAACCCGAGGGCTCTGTCCCTCTCTGCCTTCAGCCAACTTCTCCTTCTTCTGTCATCTCTGGAGATCGCCTGCAGAGAGGAGCCTGCCAACATATCTGGGGTTGCTGAGCCCAGTAGCCCACACAGCCTGCTGCATGGAAAGGATGCAGACAGCCAGCAAGGAGTGGGAGAATGTTTCTGTTCTGATTCCAGCAAAGCTGCTTCAATTCTGTGTCCTAGGAGCTTCCACATGTAGTGGAATTGCTGGGACTTGCAGTCCTCCTAAAGACACAAGCATGGACTCTACTTTTGCAGCTATGCTGGAGGCAGCACACAAGCCTGAGTTAGGGATTAGGGATACCGAACGCTGATGAAGTCCTATTGGACGTAACGCGTACGGGGGGAGGAGCTACGCACGGATGACGTCACCCGCTGCCATCCTGTGAGATGGGTCTCACATCACCTGAGTTGTATTTTATCGTTTGCAATGTGAGTAGGCAATTTCACTTAGATGTTCCTGTTGTATTCCGGGGAGATCGGTGTCTGCTCTATTAATTTTTCCCTTAAGGGGACACGCGCTATTGACTCCCTGTTAGTTCAGCAAGCATCTCGGTGGTGGAGGGAGTGTCACACATGTTGTGGTACCTTGGATTTCTACTTTTCCACACGTGGATCTCTCCAGCTGCTGTCTGGCCTCTGTGGTTCATCAGTTATGATTATTTGGACTGTTTTCATGAATTTTGTATGGACTTTTTTTGCGCTGCACTTTTTCTTCTTTTAGGGATTAGGGATAGTAGGAAAAGAACTGTTTCTTATGCATGTGGACTTTGTTATGTTTTCACCTTTTTGTAAGAAAAGCTTTCAAACTTTGCCTTCTGCCTGGTCTGAATTTATTAAAGGAGTGTAATGCAAGTAACCGGCACACAGACTCCAGCTTTGGGTCAATAGGCACATTAAGTATGAAGACGGCACTTAAAGAGGCATCCTATGCAGTACTACATATGGTTGCCATGGGCAACAGAAGTTTACACTCAATTAAAGTACCCTGTCAATAGCGTATACCTGTTACAAGTGGGACGGCCTCTTGCAGAGAGGGAGATGTTGTCGGTACTCCTTCATTAGCGGTCTGTCTCCCATAGCAACAGGAGCGGTTCAGCACTGCTGAGGTCCCCATCCTGTACACAGATACAGGAGTTCCAAATTGAAGTCAAGTGCATACATGGAGCTCGTGCTAGGTGCACGGTGGAGTCCATTCTGCTACAGGGAGAGGTAGTGGCAAATGCTGGACAGGTGGATATGTCCCTTCTAAATGCTATCTACAGTGAGTGGTGTACATTGACACGAGGACCCAGGAGTTAACTAAAGGACAGTAGTTGTGCAAGTGTACACGGTGTATGTCCATCTCTGAGAGTGGAGGCCCGCCTTAAGATAGAGTATTCCTCCACTGTGGCCTCAGCCTTGCCCCAGGCAATTAACGACACAGAGTAAAAGTACAAGCGGTTGTGATGATGCCTAATACAGGGAGTTTACTAGAGTTTGTTAATGTTTGTCATCTACGGGTCATGAGCGTGGCTCAAGTAAAGGTACCCCATGTGTGAGAAGAGTGACTGACGCAGTTGCCAAGTGTAACCCAGAAGAACCCCCTCAGGGGAAGTCCTCTCATGTGACTCAGAACTTTGCACCCAAAGAATTAATGGGGAACATGGAGGAAGGCCCGCTGGTGGCTTCAGCTGAATAAACAAAAGTCCATTTCACAGTACACAGCCCTCAGCACCCATTTAATAAAGGCCTAAATCAGTTACTTTCATGAACATCCAAAAGACTGACTTGCTCTGGGCTTTGAAGCTTTACAGTGAACACTGGTGGTGCTTTGAATTATCAAACGTAACCCTAGATGTGACTATTTAATAAAGGAGAGGCCATGGCACAAAAAAATTAACCTTGAATTATTTTAATAATTTCTTTAAAATCAGAGAGAAAAAAAAGGGGGTTCTTTATTTAAAATTAATGCACCCTTTTACCAGTTTCACAAGGGACTGGCAGCTGTCAGCCTCTCATAGGCGTTTACAGGCTGCTGGCACCGGGGCTGGATGTTGTTTCTGTGCCTTCTGCCTGCAACTAAAAGCCAGAGTCTTGTGCTGGGGGGCTAAATGCTCAATGTGCATGAATCTTAAAGCTCCTGCACTATATTTTGGCTGATTAGCAACTGGCTGGTGGCAGAAGGTGAACTCACTCTTGAAACACCCTGCTAGCCTTAAAGGACTTTTAGTCTAGAATTAATATGTGGGGGAGGGGGGCATTTCCTGAGATACTCTTGCTGCAAGGATACCAGGCTTTTGGTACCACAGGAAGACAGATCTACAAGAAAAGACAGTCAAATACTCCCAGCACTCCATGGTCTTCACTAAAAGGACAGTCAACCAATATCACATCACAAACACGGTCCAATGCCTGGTGGATGCATCCCTCCTCGGATGGGAATATCCCGTGTGAAACTGCAAAAACAAAGAAAGGGGAGGCTCAAACCCCTAGTGCATTATCCAAGTAAAAATTTAATTTATTGCTAAAAAACCCAATAAAATGCATACTCACAAAGGTGCAGAAGTATACAGCAAGTACATAGAAGGAATACATGAGGTTGAAAACACTGCCCAAAGTGGCATAGGTGTAGGTACCACACTGTGGGTCAATCTTATGATTCGATGGGTGGGTATTGGTACAGTTTTTATTTGAAACTCTAGTTTAGAAGACCCCCTCAGTGCTATCATTTCATTAGAAACAAGGTGGCCTCCCAGGCCACACCTGGTTAATGAGGAACTTATACTGGCTAAGGGGCACCCCACTAAAGGGACTGGAGTTCCTTCCTTTACACCTGAACCTTACATAGACAATGTACAGACCCCTTAAATGCCTTTAATTTGTGGGATCTGCACTCCTAACAATGATTGTCCTCTGGATAGCTAGGCAGACAAATAGCTAGCTTTCTGCCTACATCCTCGTTCTATTTGTCAATCAAACCTTAAGCTTATTTCAGGTATGTGACACATTTCTGACCCCTCCCTTAACTTGGCATCATTCAAACTAGGAACATGGCTGATCTTCCTTTTACCAGAGTTTTTTTTAGACACTTTGGGGTTGATTTACTAAAGCTGGAGAGTGCAAAAAAACAGTGCAGCTTTGCATGCTAGCCAATCAGCTTCTAACCTCAGCTTGTTCAATCAAGCTTTGACAATAAAACCTTGAAGCTGATTGGTTTCTGTGCAGAGCTGCACCAAATTTTGCACTTTCAAGCTTTAGTAAATCAACCCATTAGAGTGGAATTCAATGATGGATACGGCATCTTAGTTACACAAGGTTTATCTTTTTGGAAAATGTGGTATATTCCAGGTTTTCTGCTTTAACAATTTTTTCGATAAGGCGCATACAATGCACTAATCTAGTATATATAGCAAACTGCTATTTTTAGTGAACGTGGTCTTGTTTTCCAGGTTTCTCTCCATTTTTGAAGCTATGCTGCTCTCTAGTGATTACTTATGTAGTATACAGCCACTGAATTTGCTCAAGATTGTGACTAATAAATCTCATAATAGAACGTGAGAGGTGAACATACTACACATTTTTTTATTATTAATATTGTGTAGTGTATCTTTCTATATATTTTTTTCCTCTGCATTTTGTTACTTTAAGTGTAAATTGAAAAATATATTTTAAAAATATAAATGTAGTAGTGCCTGCTTGTTCAATCTTGTGACATCAAGCTTAATATTAAGCTTGATGTCTGGTAAAAGATTTGCAAATCATTAAAGTTATAAGTTAAAACCTGGTTAAAAAGAACAAAAAACCCCCCATAAAAATGGCATAACAAAGAATGCAGTTATTTAGGGATGAAACAAGTACCATAAACGAAACTTTTAGGGCAAATTCATAAAGACACACTTAAGGTTCCGTTCACATCTAGGCGTCCCGGATCGCGAGCAGAATCACTGGGATTCTGCCCGCGATCCTGAATCACAACAAACCGCGGGACGCCCGTGCGATCCCCGTCACTTCCAATGGCACCCTGATTTTCAGGAACACAGGATCAATACTTTCCCTACTGACAGAATGGCAATCTGCCTTGTTTACATAGGCAGATCGCTGTTCTGCCTATGTACTGTACAATAGGAGGGTGCCGGCGGACATCGAGTGTGTGATCAAAGCGGGAGCGAGTTGCCGGCGACGCTCGTGCACACCCCAGGCCTGGAAGTGTCAGATCACGTATTAGGTATGTGATCTGGCACAGAGCGGCCGCCCTGCCGCAGTATATCTGTGATGGGAGGTCTGGAAGTGGTTAATTATCACTAGTTTCCTAATCTGAGAACTGGCGGTAATTCTTTTAAGAGTTATTGCTGCCAAAGTGACAAATTCTTAAAGCTGCAGTAGTAATTACCTGAATTTGCTGCATGTGTCAGTAATGTTACCGAGACTGGTACAAGTGCTTGCCAAGGGAACTACCACTAGAAAAGTGCAGTTGGTGCGATATTTGAATTTCCCATTGTAAGTTTTATAACTAAAAGAAAAAAAAACCCAGTGCTCCATCATTTTAGCTTGGCACTAAAAAGATAACATTATCTGCTTACAACCCTAGATAAATATACACATCCACAATAAGACCACGAACAAAAAACTTGCAGCAGTTCTTTGGCAGTGCACCCTCCACCCAGGTGCACAAGGTAAGCTTAAAGCAAACATCCAGCTTGTCTCAATGTAAGTATGCATATCTGATATCCAGAAGGCTGAGAATCTCAATAGTAGCCTGCGCTGCATACACCGAGAGCCACGATCTTCTGGGGTCTGTGCATCCCCTCTGCACACTGATCACAGGAGGTCACTTGCTCAGCACCGCCACCATTCAGGGAATTTATCAAAGTGCAAATTCCATGCCTTGAGGTCTGACTTTCTCGTAAATCTGTATTCCATTTAAAACCAGACTCCAGAATAAGCAAACATTGGGGTTGATTTACTAAAACTGGAGAGTGCAAAATCATGCGCAGCTGTACATGGTAGCCAATCAGCTTCTAACTTCAGATTGTTCAATTAAGCTTTTATAAAAAAAAAAAACTGGACGTTGATTTCTATGCAGAGCTGCACCAGCTTTTGAACTCTCTGGTTTTAGTAAATCAACCCCAAAGTTTAAATACAAAAAGGTATGTGTATCGTTACTTGGATCTTGGTGTGCAGTAATCCATTGTGAAACTTTTTCTCTGTGCAGGAGCTTCCTGTAATAAAGTCAGGCCACTGATGTTCTCTCTCCTTATGCAGGATGACTGGTCTTGTCTCCGCCTCCTCCTGTAGTTTTCTGCAGGCAGCTCTGCTCTCGGTACAGAATATGCCCAGCAAAGTGATGATGTCACTGCTATAGTGACAAGGTAATATCTGGCATTTGGTGAGCACAAAGTGAATTTATATCCTTGGTGCTTATTGTGAAGTATGTCAATATCAGATATACATAGTTATAATAAAGAGGCAGACAAGTGAATTCACAATTTCCACCTTAGCCATTCAGAGGAAGCCATGTATTCTTTGGTAAAAATACAAGGCTTCTCCTGAATGGAGGAGAAGCACTCAGGCCACCTCTCTTTAATTCAGTCAACAGATGGGAAGATGCCCATAGTGCTGATGGAACATTGTGCTCTTTACCGTGTGTAGCTAATGCTACTACAGTATATTATAGCACACAACAGCAGCTGCAGTGTACAGTAATGGAAATAGTTTGATTTTCTTCAACTATCGACAATTTTTATTTAAAAAAAGAAACAGATAAAAAAATAGATCCGGCAACTCCAAACGTCCTTGTTGCTTCTTTATTGGTGCATAAAAGAAAGTGAGTAAAAAAGATACAGGGGCTCACGTGTTCCGGCTTACAAGCCTTGATCACAGCGCGGCAGCCTGGCAAGTCAGGAAAGGGGGGGCGAGCAATCCCCCCCCCCTCATCCTCACAATCGTGGCCAGTGGTTGTGGGGGTCTGTGGGCAGGGGGCTTATCTGAATGTGGAAGCTCCCCCATACAAATACGTATCGGGAACATAGTACCCCTACCAATTCACCAGAAAAGTGTCAAAAAGTTATAAAAACAAGAGACAAGTTTTTGACAATTCCTTTATTAAGAAATAAAAAAAAATAGTGTCCCTCAATGTAAATCCATCATCAATCACGCAGCCCGCTGAAAAATACAAAAAAAACCCTCAAAAATGCTCCGCCTCCTGGGAGGCCTCCCAGCAAATGCCTGATCTGCGCCCTGCTCTGCATTTCTTATATAGGTAAGGAGAGGGGCCACCTGGCTACGTCACCCAGGGCCACCGCCCCCTTCTGACATCATGGATTGTTGCATGCTGGGTCTGTGACGTCAGAAGGGGCGGGGCCACCAAGTGACGTACCCAGGTGGCAGAGCCCCCCCCTGCCCCAAAGCACCCACCCCCCATGCTGAGGGCGTGTGGCCTGGTATAGTTCAGGAGGAGGGGAGCGCTCGCTCGCCCCCCCCCCCCCTTTCCTGACCTGCCAGGCTG
>BLSH010130770.1:355843-385564 GCA_018402905.1 Glandirana rugosa | reverse complement strand
TTGCATTCGGTATTTAATCCTGTAGGGACCATAGAGCCCAAAAGATAGATATACCTTTTTTCTTTTTGTAGGAGTACACGATCAAAGTCACCCCTACGTACGGGGAGGTCTAAAGCAAAGATGCCCTTTGCTTTGAGCCCATGAGTTTTACCGCCATGAAATTGTTTGAAGTGTACAGCTAATGGTTTCTCCTCCTCCTTTTTCTTAGACCTGATACTGGTCAAATGCTCAGTGATCCTGATTCTCAAGGGGCGTTTGGTCTTGCCAATATATATTTTATTGCAGGGGCAAGTGATTTGGTATACCACTCTGGTGGTAGAGCAGTTGATAAATTTTTGTATTTTATAGTGTCTGGAGCCGTCGGCACTATGAAATGTGTCAGTCCGGTCCACAAATCTACACACCCCACAGTGACCGCACGGGTACATACCGGGTTTTACACTGAGTTCAGTTAACCAATTTGAATTGGGGGTCCGCCTATATTCCGAGTGAACTAATGAATCGGAGATGTTGGGGGCCCTTTTAGCGACCAATGTTGGCCTTGGACCGACGATTTTTTTCAATATCGGGTTCTTAGTTAGAATGTACCAATGTTTATTCAGAATGGATTTAACTTCTCCCCACTGCACTCCATATCTGGTAATCATGCGTGCCAAGGGGGCGTCCTCACCCTCAGACTCATCCAAGGTGGGCACGGACGATGTTCCGAGTGTCAGGGCCCCCTTTGCGCGCAATGATGCCCTAGATCGTGCTCTCCTCAACGTCCGATGGGAATAGCCACGTTCACGAAATCTGTGGTACACATCACGTGACTCGACTCGATAGTCATCATCCGTGGAGCAATTTCTCCGAGATCGCAGAAACTGGCCCACAGGAATCCCAGTTATGAGGGAGCGGGGATGGCAGCTATTTGCTTGAAGTAAATTGTTGGCAGCTGTGGGTTTTCGAAAAGTTTTGGTATGGATAGCTCCATCCCTTAATATGATGGTCAGGTCCAAAAATTGGATAGTTTTAGGGTCCATTGTATAGGTGAGCCGAATGTTTCGGTCATTCTGGTTAAGGAAAGAGAGGAACTCATGTACCTGGTCAGAGGACCCCCTCCAGAGGACCAACACGTCATCTATGTACCTGAGCCACAACAAGACATGGCTCAGGTACATAGACGAAGCATATACAATCTGTTCCTCCCACAGGCCCAGGTGGAGGCACGCATAAGCTGGTGCCCATGGAGCTCCCATGGAGGTGCCCCGTACCTGCTTAAATGATGCCCCTAGGAACTGAAAACAGTTGTTGAGTAGCAAGAATCCCAGTAACTCTATAACGAATTCATTATGGGCTCCCAATAGTGGGTGCTTGCTTTCAAGGAACCGGGAGACTGCCATTAGGCCCCTCTCGTGGGGGATAGACGTGTAGAGGGACTCCACGTCTATCCCCACCAGTAGCACCCCGTCTGGTACTGAAACATCCCTCAGTTTCCTGAGCACATGGCCAGTATCCTGTACATAAGAGGGTAGTTCAGGAACCAAGTCCTTGATCATGGCATCTACATATTTGCCGGCTCTCTCGAGTGGGCCCTTTATGGCTGAGACGATCGGTCGTCCAGGTGGATTTTGGAGGTTCTTGTGGAGCTTCGGAATGAGATAAAATGTTGGAGCATTATATTCCCGAACTTTCAGGAAGGTCCACTCCCTTTTGAGGAGTAGACCGTCCTCAAAGGCCAGGTCCAGCATGGAATTTAGTCAAAATCACACCTGCAAAATCTTGCAACTTTAAAGTCGCAGCAGTGTGAAAGGGGCCTTAAGGTAGTTATTAAGGCAAAAAACATATTTATTTTATTTTTGATATAGTAAGTAAGTAGCTCAGGGACAGGACTCAGGAGGGCAAGAAATTAAAATGGGCAGCACACACACATGAAATTGACTCTCCCAGTGACAATGACAGCAGTGTGCCCAGCACAGATGGTGATGGCATCTCACCGACACGACACGTCCCCTCCTGAGTCACAGTGACAGTCACTCTCCACACCAGGTGGTCTCTTTAGTCCACTGCAGTCCAAACAGTACTGACAGTCCCGCTCCCAGCTTGCCTTGCTCCCATCCTACAGCCCCGCAGACAAGGCTCCAGTCGCTCTTGACTCCCTTACACCACCCCAACCAACCCCCCCAGCGCCACCTGTACACACTGTAGGAGGCACTTAGATGGTCTTGGTTGGCTCCAGACCAGAACTGCAAATGCCCAGTTCCAAGCCGAGCGTCACAGTCATATTTTTAACTGGCAACCTTTTCCTGTCACTGGCATTTACTAGTAGGAAAAAAGTGCCTGTTTTTTTTACTGGCTGCCAGTAAAAATATTGATGGTTGGCAACACTTCCTGACAGTTTCTTTTTTAGAGTGAAATAGAAACTGACTCTGGTTGTGGGCCTAATTAACAAGGTGATCATTGCAGTTTTCAATATAATTATCACCACCAGATTGGACTTGGTATATGGGATTTGAATTGTCTGTGGGTATTGGGTAACCTGGCAGATAGCTCACATGTCCCTCTCTACCTGTGCAGCAAACATGGTAAATAGGTAGAGCCTACAAGTGGGCAGGGGAAGCTCATTCCCCTGCCTATATACCTGGCTAACTGTTAACCCCAGCAAATACAGGGTTAACAGTCTCCCTCCCTCTCGCTTTCAGCTTAGTAGGGGGGCAAGGGCAGGCAGACCAGAACAAGCAGCTTCAGCACTCCTGCTTTCTATGCCATGTCTGACACAGACACAGCGTAGAAAATGGAGCATATAGCTCCCATTTACCAAAGAGGATTGTTGCTGTTTTTAAGGAGACTCTTGTCACCAGACAATTCATTTCAACAACAAGCTTTCCATTAGATTTTCCCATTAGATTATATGTGCATTTAACATATTTTAGGCATGTTTACCTGCACATTCCTCCCTTGTGTAGACATCTAAAAGTCCTGAGACTGCTGCTATGTGATTCTAGATATTCTTTACAATCTCTGGTAGGTCCAGGAGTGTTGCTGGGTAAGGAGAGGGTCCATCTGAAGTATACAGGTGCCAAGGTATGGAGTATTATTGCCAGGATTGGGTGTTGGTGGCAGAGCTCCTGAGATCAGCGTGTGTCAATCCCTACCCCTAGGCCTCTTCAGAGTTTTACTAGTCATATGACAAACTATGCAATGACTTGGAAGGTTGCATAGCTGCTTCAAGGTCTGTGCAGCTTACAGTCATCAAGTCAACTATGAATTCTGCATTGTACCAAGTGTGCATGATGAGAATCTAAGGCCATCTGTCCAAAAATTGAAGTTGCACCAAAAATGGATCATTCAATACATTGCTGATCCAAAACATACTAATATACCAAGAAATGAATCATTCAAAAAGAAGAAATGGAGGGTTTTGGACCTAGTTAAAGCTCTGATTTAAATTCCATTGAACTATTGTAGTGGCTTTTAAAACAGGCAATTCATGCAATGAAACCCACAAATATCATGACTGAGGGAAATTTACATGCAGGAGGGGTCAATAATTTCAGCAAGATGATGTCAGAGACTGTAGGGCAAAACACCTAAAATAAGTCATTTTTGCTAAGTGGTGCAACACCAACTTATGTTTCATATATAATTCAAAAATCAGATTTTCCCAGTTTTATTTTAAAGTATATCGCCTTTATCTATAGGCACTCGTTGAAGATCTAATGTTTACCTATTCAAATATGTAGGTAAAAGTCAACAATTTTAATAGGGGGTACTTACATTTGACATGACTGTATGTTTATCTGACATGTCCTCTCTGGCTCAGTGTCAGGGAACTGTGTTAACCACTTGCCAACCTTGCCAACCTGCCACAGTACAGTACATATACTGCGGCAGGGTGGCAGCCACATGAGCAGTGAAGTACTGGTATGTTGCTGGCTGTTTCGTGGCACACACCCACGCCCCAGCTCACTTACTCGTCTGTGATTTGACACAATGAGAGTTTGTCAACAGATCCGGGCCAGGACCTGATGATCAGCTGTGTCCAATCACAACCTAGAGCCCTGTGTAGATAAACAACACAGGGCTCTATACAGAGGGAACAATTGCTTTGCTTGCAGAGAAAAGGAACAATTGATGTGTAGTAAAAAGCAGCACACAGTACACACATTAAAATTTGTTAGACACACAGTTAACCCCTTGATTACCCTTAGATGTTAACCCCTTACCAGCTTGTGTAGTTAATACAGTGACAGTGTATATTTTTAGCACTGATCACTGTATTAGTGTCACTGGAGATGTCAGTGGCAGTTAATCAGTTCCCACAAAGTGTCAGTTAGTGTCAAATTGCCCATTACAGTCCCACTATAAGTCGGTGATTGTCGCCATTACTAGTATAAAAAAATAAATAAATAAATAAAAATTCCAACATACATACCATAGTTTGTAGACACTATAACTTTCACGCAAACCAATCATTATACACTTATTAGTATTTTTTTGCCAAAGACATGTAGGAAAATACATTTTGGCCTAAATTTTTGAATTTTTTTTTTATTCTTTTTATTGGATATGTTTTATAGCAGAAAGTAAAAAATATTGGGGGTTTTTTCAAATTTTTTTTTTGTTTTATATAATAAAAAATGTAGTGGTGATCAAATACCACCAAAAGAAAGCTCTATTTGTGTGAAAACAATTATATACATTCTGTTTGAGTACAGCTTTGCATGTTTGTGCAATAGCCAGTTAAAGTAGTGCAGTGCTGAATAGCAAAAAATGGCCTGGTCATGAAGGGGGTACAATTTTTCAGAGTTCAAGTGGTTAAGTGAAAAACTGCTGATATGATCCTGTGGTAGGGCGATAAACGCTGAGAATGGTGACAGACTGTGCAATGCCCATGTTGCTGTATAAGTAAGGAAATTATATGGTATATGAATATTTTGATAGATGGAAAGACTCAAGTGTTGCAATTCCCAGTATATAAATCTTGATGTAGCAACCATGTGTCCTCTATAGAGGTAATGTAGAATCCCTTCTGGTTGGCATGAGCAGGGCCGCTGATAAGGCAGTACAGCCAGCCCTCCTGTACTGGGCGCAGGCCTCATTAATTCAAAAGGGGGGGGGGGGGGCAGGCATCTGCTGAGCAGGAGGGCCAGCAGCGCTGCCTTATTGCTGACACTTGTGACTCTTGCACAGTGCTGCTGGCTTCTACTTTTCTTTTCTTCCTCCAGCTGCACTGCAGGGGGATTTGTTCAAGTATCTGTGCCCCCTTCCCCCTGCTGCCTGAGACCTCTGTGTGCCCCTTTCCCCCCCTGCCGTGCTGCCATTTTCCCTCCTCTCCCGCCAGCAGCTGCTGAGGGCACACAGGTAGGTTATTGCAAGATGGTGAGCGGGGGGGGGGGGGCTCTTAGATTGTAAGCTCGCAGGAGCAGGGCCCCTCTAACCCTCTTGTTTTGAATTGTACTGTTGCTGTATTGTCTCTTTATATTGTAAAGCGCTGCGCAAACTGTTGGCGCTATATAAATCCTATATAATAATAATAAAGAACACACCACCCTGAATGAACACATTGAGCGATCAGTGTCGGGTGCAGATATTGCCTCTGTGCCACTATTCACTTGTTCAACAGCAGTATAATTTCTGCCATGGCTGCAAAGCATAGCATCACAGGCGTTGCATTTTAGCAAAAATATAATTTGATATTTTCAGAGGGGGCCCTGGCAGGTAGGCTGTACGGGGCCCCAAAATTTCTGTCAGCAGCCCTGGACATGAGCACTATAATGTGTTGGCAGATCCACCTGATGAGCTGTGTATTATATGCCTTTGCATTCAGTGCCCCCCGAAGCTGTGGAAATCTGTGACATAATACTTTCATTTGCCTTGCTTCAGTTATTCATAGTTACGGTCTGGACATGACTTATATACACACCATTGATCATCTAGATCAGTGGTTCTTAACCTTTTTTGAGTCACAGATTTCTTTAAGAATCTGATGAACATTATGGACCCCCTTCCCAGAAATATTCACATGAACACAACTTTGCATGCAATGAATATTTGTATTTAAATGTGAGTTCTTCATACATATATGACATACAAAGAGTTTGAATAAAGGGAACAATCTTAACAAAAAACTCACTCCTTTTCATGCAAAAAGTAATGGCCATTCATTACAAAAATGCCATACAATCATCTTGTGCAAATTGAACAGAACCATTTTAACTCTGCTCAAATCTATTACCACTACTGCTGCTACTAGAAAATAAGAGTTAGCACTTTCTATTCTGCAGTGGGAAAGGATGGGGGTTGTGTAGAGAGCGATGATAGAAATTTGAATAATAAACAAGGGCCAACAATGAGTCAAGAGATGCTTAGTGGTCGGCCCTATAAGCAGTGGCAGGGTGTGTTTACTTTCATTTCTTTCAAAGGGGAACCATTGATTGGAACAAGGAGGGGGGGGGACTGTATAGTGAATGTAAATGTTATTTTTATATCACCTTCTCGGACTCCCTGAAACCCATCCATAAAATACTTAGGGGGCCATAGACCCCAGGTTAAGAACCTCTGATCTAGATGCACTGTATCTACATATTTGGGACAATAACGCAGTGGCAGCTGGTGCTCCATCGGTCGGGGGGGGGGCGGCAGACAGACCTGAGCACAGATACTCCCCCCGTCGCTCCAACCCGCCACCCCACCCTAAACCCCCCTGTTGCTCGAGCCCGCCATTGCACACCATTGACAACAATGCCCACCCCCACTGCCCCAGTCGCCAGCTTGCCCTCTTGCCCGCCAGACCCCCGTCAGACCTTACCCCGTGCAGGCTCCCCCCCTCCCTATCTCCTCTGTCGCTTCTCCTCCCAGCCAATCTGGTCATCGCACTCCCGGCCATGGGGTCTCAGGACCGGCTTCCTGATTGGCCAGGAAGAGAAAGAGGAGGACATTAGCGAATATTAATTTGTTATTATCACACAACAGGGTGGGCTCAGGGTGCAGTGCTCTGCGCCCCGAGCCCAATTTTTTTTAACCAATTAGAGCCTTTCTTTAAAAAAAAGTCCATAGAAATCCATGCGTCAGGTGTCCTACATGTAGATTAGGGGGCCGGGCACATGGATTAGAGGGGGTGGCACCCGTGCGCCCCTAATGAGCGTCTGTCACAGCAGTAACGTATCATTATCGTCTGCATAGATGACTGATGGGGTCGGCAGATGTGCAGTTTATGCATGAACATTCATGGCTATCTTATAAAACACACATATTTGTTTATATTGAGACACTCATCTACGCTTCCTGGTGGTATGTTAATATGCAAAGTCCAACAATCATGTGAAGGGATGCATACATGTTGTGAATTTTAAGTTATTTACACAATTTCAGGTCACTAGGGATAAGTGTTTTGAGGCTGCATTCACACAGGGCCGACTTCAGCGCCACTTTGCTAGGCGATTTCAGCGCGACTTTCAGCATGACTTCAGGGCGACTTTAGCATGACTTCAGGCAACTTCAGGCGACTTACAACATGACTTATGCCAGGCGACATTGCCTGTGGCCAATCAAAGAAGAGAGAGGGGGCTGCCCCAAATAAATTCTATTCTCTTACATTACAAAGTCGCTTGTATTTAGATGGGGGATCCGACTTGCAGGCGACTTCTATTGAATTCTATGGACATAAGTCGGATAGAAGTCGCCTCCAAGTAGTACAGGAACCTTTTCTGAAGTCGCCTTGAAGTCGGAGCGACTTCAGTAGTGTATATTAAGATGGCTCCCATTCACTTCAATGGGATTTCAGATGTCAAGCGACTTGAGACAACTCAAGTCGGATCGCAAGTCACCCCTGTGTGAATGCAGCCTTAATGTTTGTATTTAAAAAAAAAAAAAAGAAAACAACAACAATGACTTCATGCCAACAGGTTTTGGGCTGCTCATCTTAGACCAACCTAACTATGCATATACCATACCTGTAGCCTGTAGAGAAGCCATTTCCAACCAGGGTTCTATAGATACCTATGGTTTCTCCAGAGCTTCCCAGGGGTTCCTTGAGTTGTGGCTGATTGGCATTCTGTCTGATGGTTCCTGCATAGTTCCTTTGTCAGTATCACTTGGTAGAGAACTGCATGACACTGATGATCTGTTTAGCTGTCTGTAAAGATGGAATTATAACCATCACTGTGAAGGGGGCATTCTTCCCACTAGTCACCAATGTAAGGGGAATATTTCCCATTGATCACCAATGTATCAAGACCTGAACTTTATTTCAAGGGTTCCTTTGGGGTAAAAAGTTTCATAAAGATGCTGGAAATCACTGTAGTAGACACTGCTACTCCAGTGATCTCGGCTAGTCTCCGGGTCCTGTGCAGAGCAGCTTCACTGCTGCTTTGGAACATGGGAGGTAGTAGTAGTGGTAGTAGTAATCCGAGGCATAAAACCATGCCCAGAAAGCCACTGCACTTAAATCACATTTAATCGCACACCACTTCAACTGAAAATCGCACTGAAATTGCCTTCAACACTGATCGTAGTAATGTGAACCAGACACAGGGGTATAGAGATACGAGAGCTGAAGTAGTTAAATAAACATTTACTCATGAAAAACACAAATGTTTAGCCACTACAATACCAGGCACTTTCCCCCCTTCCCGCCCAGACCAATTTTCAGCTTTCAGTGCTGTCGCTTTTTGAATGACAATCGCGCAGTCATGCGACGTTGTACCCAAACAAAATGTTTATCATTTTTTCCCCACAAATGGAGTTTTCTTATGGTATTTGATCACCAATGTGGTTTTTATTTTTTGCACTACAAATAACAAAAGACCGAAATTTTTGGAAAAAAAACGTTTTTCTTTGTTTCTGTCACAAAACTTTGTAAATAAGTACATTTTCTCCACTGATGGGTACTGATGAGGCTGCACTAACAGGCACTGATGAGGCAGTACTAATTGGCACAGATGAGGTGGCACTGATGAGGTGGCACTGATGGGCACTGATGATGAGGCACTTGGGGGGCACTGATGATGAGGCACTTATATGCAGCACTGATGGGCACTGATAAGCAGCACTGATGGGCACTGATATGCAGCACTGATGGGTACTGATAGGCAGCACTGATGGGCACTCATAAGCGGCACTGAAGGGCACTGATGGGCACTGATAGGTGGCACTGGTAGTCACTGATAGGCAGCACTGATAGATGGCACTGGCAGGCAGCACTGATAATAAGGCACTGGCAGGCATTAGAGATGGCACTGAATGCCATCCATATAGTACAGAGTATGCCATACCTGGTAGTACTAGGAGACATTCCTGGTGGTCCTGGGTGGGCATCCCCCTGTGTTCCTGGATGGGCCTCCGTGGATGGCATCCTTGGTGGTCCTGGGTGGCCATCCTCGGGAGGGCTGCACTGATAAACGAGCTCTTCCTGTGATCAGCCGTGATTGGTCATGGCTGATCATGTGGTACAGAGCTTCTGACGGAGGCTCTTTACTGAGATCAGAAGTGCGGTGTGCCAGACTAACACACCACACCACCAATCGTAGCAATGTGCGTGATTGCGAGTTATCCGGCCAGACATCATATGACATCCAGTCAGGATAACTGAACCACTGCTCGGCCGTCATTTGTGTATAGGCCGGGCAGGAAGTGGTTAAAGTGGTTCTTAAGGCAGAAGGTTTTTTTACCTTAATGTATTCTATGCATTAAAGTGATATTAAAGGTTTTTTTTTTTTATGACACATTAATAATGTTTGTCATACTTACCTGCTCTAGTTTTGCACAGAGCAGCCCTATCCTCCTATTCTTGGGTCTCCCGCTGGGGCTCCAGGCCCCTCCCTCTTGCTTAGTGCCCCAATAGCAAGCAGCTTGCTAGGGGGGCTCCCGAGCTGCTGCTTTGTGTGCTCATGCACACATGGATCGGGGCTTGGCCCCGCCCCATCTCTCCTCATTGGCTCACTGGCTGTGATTGACAGTAGCGGGAGCCACTAGCTACCGCTGCTGTCTGAGCCAATAAGGAGAGAGAGACCCGGGAGAATCAAGGCTCTGGTGCACATCGCTGGATCGAGATGGGGCTCAGGTAAATATCAGGGGGGCTGGGGGCACTGCTGCACACAGAATGTTGCATACCTTTATTCATAGAATGTATGAAGGTAAAAACCTTTGTGCCTTTACAACCACTTTAAGGCAAAAAAACCCTCTGCAAGCAGCCCCCCCCCCTCAGCCCCCTAAATACTTACCTGAGCCCGCTCTCGATCCAGCGATGCCCGATCTCTCCTCATTGGCTCAGACACAGCATCGAGAGCCACACAGCCAATGAGAAGGAAGGGGGGGGGGTCGAACTGCGCTCTGTGTGCCTTATGGAAAAATTTGGCATTTGTACTGTGGACACACAGAGCCCGGCTCGGGGGTGGGCAGGCACGAGTGCCTTCATAGCAATTGGCTTGCTATGGGTGCACTTGGCCCGAGGGGAGGAGCCAGGAACACCAGTGATTGACCCCAAAAGAGAAGAAACCATAGCACAGAGCAGGTAAGTATAACATGTTTGTTATTTTTGAAAAATAAAAAGTTTGCCTTTACATTCACTTTAAATAAAACTAAGCACATATTTTACTACCATGCCCCATAACCCTAATGTTGACTATACACAAGACATTTTTCGGGTTCTTAAAGAGGAGGTAAACCCAGATTGGGTTTACTTACTCTACTTTCCCCTGCAAAATAGATGCATAATGGGCTACTATGCATCGCATAATAGCCCATTATGTGCCACTTACCTGCAAATGAAGCCAGCAACGTCCATCGCTGTCCCCTGTGCTGGCAGCATCCATCTTCAGCCCCTCTTCCTTCCGGGGCCGCGACTCCGGCTCTGTGACTGGCCAGAGTCGCGTGACGTCACTCCCGCGCATGCGTGCAGGAGCTGCCAGTCATGGCACGATCACAGTGAAGAAACGGCGCGGAGGCCATTTCTTCACTGCGCATGTGCCAAAATGACGTCCGCACAGCACATACACTGCATATCTCCTGAACTGTGCAGGTTTGGGAGATATGTAGGGCACCTACAGGTAAACCTTATTATAGGCTTACCTGTAGGTTGAAGTGGTTGTCACGAGTTGACAACCACTTTAAAGCCAAGCTAAACTTACCTTTCCTTCAACCTCCATCGCCAGTGCCTGCATCTTCTGCTGGGCTGACTTCATTGGCTGGCATGGGATGATGTTACCCCTGCGCAGGACTCCTGACACACAGGGACGTAAGCTGCACAGTTTGCATGCTGGAGAAGATAGTGAGTAGGCAGGTAGGTGTATTTTATTGTAAAGGAGACATTGCATGTCTCTTCTGCCTGCTCGTTGTTTGTGACAGCAGCACTTTTCATTTAAAAAAACAAAAGGATCAAACAAATCAAGGTATCTATTTTTTTTTGCAAATTTGCAAATCTCATTTCGCTCGACTAAACAGAACTGTCACTTTTTTAAACAATAAGTATCTTTTATCCTGGTGTTTTAGCTTTGTGAAGTGAGCTTCTTTTGATTTGTAAAGCGTCAGAGGAAGTGAAAGAGAAGTAGGCAAGCTTTATGACATTATAGTGAAACTAGGCACATGGTGGGCCATGCTAGGCATGACCATTGGATGGATACAACAAGGAGACTAGAGTAGCAAGAAAGCAGATACACATTTTAAGAACCCTGCGGATACAACAGTAGACGTACTAGAGGAACAAGAGTTTTTTTGTGTGTCAGGTTGTGACAGAGCTATCAGAACACAGAATGGGAGAGGGGTAGAGGCAGTAAGGGGGAGGACACTTCTGTGGATTCTATGAGCTTAAGCCCAGAGGGTGTGTAGAAAGGATATAGACAGCCCCAACCAGCAGCTACCAAGCACACACACACACACACACACACACACACACACACACACACACACACACAGACAGGAAGTGCATTGTACCGGTCTCTGATTTGTAGATCAAAACAAAGCTACAGTTTAAAGAACAACTGATGGAGATCAAGGCACATGGTCTGGTCACAGGCTTCAAGTCACTTCCTTCTGCTTCTTAACAACACCAGTTCTCAGGAGGCGTCCAAAGGATCTCACCAAAAACACGACTGCTTTCCTTCACTAATATTTCACTTTTGTTAGCTCATTCCAAAGTGATAGCCAAACTGAGAAAACTTTAAGGAAATAATTTTTCGTTAGTTGTTATGCGGAAACTGCGAGTAATGCAGACCTCTAAGAAGGGCAGTGTTTGGACATGTAGTCATTGTGGATAACTAATCATGGGACAACTCATGGATTATCTATAACACATTTCTAGTATTCATCATTCTCTCCTCCCCACGGAGTTTCACCAGAGGGCTGCTAGAAAATGCTGTCCTACACACGTTTCCCAATACGAAGACACTCTTGTATCTGGTATGTCAAAGAATTGTTATTTCTTTTTTATTACCATTTTACTATCAAGGTTGTTTTTGATGCTGGACTTTCTCATAGATAAGTTAAAGTAATTTAAAGTGTAGTAGAAAGGGTATATATATTAGTCTCATCACAAACATGGTGAATTTAAAATGAATATTTGATTAAACAATCAGCGGAGGCATTCGCCCCTTAAGTTTTGTGTAAATCTTAACTTGTAAAACATATTCCTGAGCATTTTCATACACCACTTTCTTATGATAGCGGAAGGAGTAGCAGTTAATATATATTAGACTTATCACAAACATGGTCAATTTAAAATGAATATTTGATTAAAATGATCAGCAGAATCATTCGCTGCTTAAGTTTTATGTAAAGCCTAACTCGTAAAATCTATTCCCGAGCATTGTTATACACCACTTTCTTATGGTAGCAGAAGGGTTAGTGGTTAATATAGATTAGGCTCATCACAAATGTAGTCAATCTAAAAATGAATATTTGATTAAATGATCAGCAGAAGCATTTGCTGCTTAAGTTTTATGTAAATCTTAGCTTGTAAAACATATTTACGAGCATTGTCATACACCACTTTCTTATGATAGCGGAAGGAGTAGCGGCTAATATATATTAGACTCATCAAAAACATGGTCAATTTAAAATGAATATTTGATTAAAATGATCAGCAGAATCATTCGCTGCTTAAGTTTAATGTAAACCCTAACTCGTAAAATCTATTCCCGAGCATTGTTATACACCACTTTCTTATGATAGCAGAAGGGTTAGTGGTTAATATAGATTAGGCTCATCACAAACGCAGTCAATCTAAAAATGAATATTTGATTAAATGATCAGCAGAGGAATTCGCTGTTTAAGTTTTATGTAAATCTGAACTCGTAAAATATATTCCTGAGCATTGTCATACACCACTTTCTTATGACAAGTTGTATCTTCATGAATGATAAATAAATCCTTATGATAAATGGGACTTTGATTCCAATCCAAGCTTTATGTACAGCTGATAAAACATATTAATGTAAAGTTTAATTTTCTGTGAATTTGTTATTGTATTTCTTCCATACTGCTTTCTGTATAAAAAAAGTGAACTTAATAAATACTAATTATTCATAAATCTCAGCTCGTTCTGTAATGAGCAGAGCTTTATTCCTGCCTCATTAGCTATGCTATTGGTCCTCTATTTAGGCAACCTTGAATGATTTAAGGGACAGAGCCAAACTTGATTTTGAAACAATTTTTTCATCATTTATTAAAATTGCTGATGGCCGGGTTCACACTGGTGTGCTGTGGTTTGGTTGCAACGCGTGTGTATGCGCGGTTTTCGTCTGTTTTATCTTCATTTTTAGCCACGTAGACTTCTGTTAGGTTGTGTGTTTTTTGCCTTGTTTTTGGAAAACGCACCAAAAGTCCTGCATGCTGCATCTTTGGTGCACTTTCTGAAAACGCTGCAAAAACACGTGGCCTTAAGAAACTCTTATGGGGTTGCTGCTAAAAATGCAAGTAAAATGACGAAACCTATGCATACACCTGCACTGTGGACACACAACAGTGCATCAGTATGAAGCACTTAAAAAAATGTGCATGTATGTTATGAAACATAAATGTATAATGTGCACATTTATTTATACTATAAGCATAGTTGCTCAATGAGGTTTAACAGGCCAGTGCATCTAAAACCCAAAACCCAAAAAAATCAGTTATGATTGGATGTGGGTAAGCTAAACTACCCATTAGTTGCAGATTTCTTTTACAAATGTTATTGGTGTCCTGGGGGTAGTTCCAACTATAAAATCATATAGATTTATTAAAACTAAAACCCAGCAAGTGAGTGCCAGTGTTTGCTCCACCTTCGCTCTCAGGAGTTTTTGCAGAATGACAGCAGGACTTGTGGCTTTTGACAGCTTAGCAGTTTGCCAACAATAGATCTGTCTGCTCCCAGTTTTCCTTCCTATCCAAAAATCCATAAAATAGCAGGGTAGTTGCAAACCCTCTGTTCATTTTTTGTTACTATTCCATAATCTGGAAAACTCACTGCCTTTTGTATGCTGTGCTATATATGACATATGCTGGACCATGGTTGTCAGTACTCTTTGCTCTACATTATGTACCCAAACTTTTGCAATTTGTACGCAATGCATTTCATTTCCCATACCTCCGAACATTGTACACTGTGTTGGTTTTTCTTGCCAGTAAGAATTTTCCTAGGAATGTGAAATTTTATCTTTTTCAATGAATGGGCACATTTACTATAGAAATATTTAATCTTTTTCATTTTAGACTATCTACCGTGCCATTTTTTTGTGCATATAAAAGGCATCATTGTAATAAAAAATGTATGTTTGGATTTTACCTGTCACATTAAAGTGTTGGAGGTAGGCTGGAAGAAAGCCTTTTAAGGATGTCACTTCCATTGGAATTGTTTGTTAAAAGGTTGCCCCAAGCTCTTAGGCATGTCAGTGCTTGCATTATTGGTTTCCTTTGTGTGACTCGCATTTACACCTTTGAGTTGTAACATGCACCAGGTGCCTTTGTATTGAAAACATACCAATACATATTAACTACATAAATGACGGTGAAACTATGAGGTCAGCAGACAGCTATTTCCTGTACAACTGATTTGAACTGCTATCAACTCTTTTATAGGTTGCAGTGCTACTCATACAGTCCATGTTTTTAAAGCAAAACTGTAGTGCAGATAATTATTTCCAACATTGTTTTGTTGGAAAAGGTAGTTTAAAAAAATACACTTCCTAAAAATCTGTATTGAGTCAGACCAGTCTGGATTTTCCTATCTGCATGGACACTGGTACCAACTTTTTGTCAGCTGTTTTATTCCACTCCGATCTCTTGATCTGCTCCCTAATGACATTTGCAGCATAATGTCACACATGTGCACACAGCAGATGCCCTGGGTAGTCCTGAGTACCGTCAAATTTAGGACTTTTTTTCTGGATTTGTCCCCCCCCAGCATTTAGTATCTCCGCCCAAGCCATCTCAGTGATATCAAGAGTAGGGAACATGCAAATAGCAAACTGGCCTGAAGCCATAAATTATAGTCCCAATTCAGACTAAAACTGTTTTTTCCCATCCCTCCCTCCCACTTCCCTCTAATGATCCCACTAAGCAATGTTTTACCCTTACCTTGTGAAGCCAGATATACTCACCTAATTCCCCCCTCCAGGTTCCTCGCCACCATCAGTTCTTGGTGCAGGGACCATGAGTCCAGTGGTGCCAATAGAGTCAGTGGTCCCCTATCCTGCTCCCCTGTGATGATATTGTCCTTTTTGAAACCCTTGATGTGGCAGTGGCTGCATCTTGGTCCCCTACTGTGCCCCCCTGTGATGATGTTGTCCTTTTCTGGTCCCATGACGTGGCAGTGGCCGCATCTTGGTCCCCTACTGTGGACCCCTGTGATGATGTTGTCCTTTTCTGGACCCATGACGTGGCAGTGGCCGCATCTTGGTCCCCTACTGTGCCCCCCTGTGATGATGTTGTCCTTTTCTGGACCCATGACGTTGCAGTGGCTGCATCTTGGCCCCCTACTGTGCCCCCCTGTGATGATATTGTCCTTTTCTGGACCCATGACGTTGCAGTGGCTGCATCTTGGCCCCCTACTGTGCCCCCCTGTGATGATGTTGTCCTTTTCTGGACCCATGACGTGGCAGTGGCTGCATCGAATCAGCACTAATGTGGACATTTGAGAAAGGCCCCAAACAGGAAGTAAACAGAAGAGAAACTCTGGTTGTCACTTGACCGTGGTTAAAGGTAACTAAATAAAGGGAATTTAGACAGGGATTTTTTTTTCCAGTGATCAGATGGAGAGGGGGCAAGAGGTGAAATATATACTGGAGTTGGGTTTTAAAAGACTGTAGTACATTTATGTACTGAAGTTCAAAAGAGCAATTTACACAATCTTCTAAATGTGAAAAAAGTATTCTTGTAAGGGCCTGTCCGGTACTTTGGGAGGTCAAAGACTACTCAAAAACTCTGTAAATAATTGATGACCTAAGCTGTTGTACACCATTAGAATTTAGTTACAAAATGTTTGTTTTGAGAACGTTCAATCAGTTTTCTTTAAGTTAGTGGGATCAAATTGATTGCTTTGTACCGAGTAGCCCTAAACCATATTTTGGCCTTAAAACTATGAGTAACAGAAAGTATTCATCCATCTATTAACCCCCTTCAGGCCATGGGTACCTTATATAACCTCACATCCTGGCACTCTTGCCTATGATATGCTAGAAGATACAGATACATAAAGGCTAATTGAATAATTGAATGATGACAATGAGATCCTGGAGATGTTCTTTTTACTAACTTCCATGCTGATGCATAGTACTGTTAATCTGTTGTATGAGTTCTACATATGTACTGATTGAAGCATAGTGCTGGTTTGTATCTACAATAAGGGAACCAAAGAACGTTGCTCCTACAATAGGCACCAAAGTCTTTTCTGTAGTATGATGCCTGAGCAGGTATACTTTTACATGTAAACATCTTGTGTCAACATAAGCATGAAACAAGGTGTATATGCTTGACAATGGAATGTTCTATCTCTGTCAGTCATCTATCATCGGCTACACAAGCAGCTCCCAGGTAACTACACAAATGACGGCTATACAATTAAAAATTAACAAAACAAGGTATTCTACTATGTGGCACTACACACCTATGTCACATATACCACTGAATAAGGAGGCCATGGTAAACAGCAGAGGTTTATTGCATCATCCTGTAATCATGTACTCAAGAAGCACCATTGTAGACTATCACAATAAAAACATTTTTATACAGTATGTTTGGAAGCATGCCCGAAGAACATTCTTTGGAACATATAAGGCTACCTTCACATATGTGCAAGTGTGGGAGTGAGTGTAAATTACACGCATTCCCGCACACGCATGCTGCCGCATACAAAACAGGGTGCTGCACAGAAAACACATGGGGGTGCCATTAATTCTTAATGCATGCACTGAAAATTGTGATACAATTTTCAGTTTTGTCCAAGAGCACCATGGGATTTCTGTGCAACTGTAGGAAAAAAAGGTGCAGGGTCCTTTTCCCTGCAAGAAAACGTGGGCACGACAGCTAATTCAAATGAATGGGCTACTACGGTATGTAGAGCCGCATACAGTAGATGTCAACCTGGGTATACATATTTTGTAACATACACATTTTGTAAGAAAAAAAATCTCCCATTAATAGATAAAATAATAAATAATATTTTAAGTTACCATTGGTTATTAGGTATATATATATATACCTCTGATCATGATGTTCTATACCAGCCTTTCTCAACCTTTTCAAGAGAGAGGAACCCTTGAAACAATTCTCCGGTCTCGGGCAACCCCCGCTAAAAATTAAAAATCTACAACTCATGGTACATTGGTGTGATGGTCAGTGGGAAGAATGCTCCTTACTTGTGGTCATTGGGAAGAATTACCCCCTTACAGATAGCTAAAAAGATCAATGATGTCATTGGGAATTTATCTGAGAGGAAAACATCTCTCATTGCTCAAGGAACCCCTTGCAACCTCTGGAGGAACCCTAGGGTTCCACAGAACCCTGGTTGAGAAACCCTGGCCTATACAATCCAGGTTATATAAAAAAACAAACAAAAAAAAAACCAAATGCCAATGCTTAATAGTTTTACGAGTAAGGCAGAACTTTATGTTAATGGCTGATTAGAGATCTCTAAGGCTCGGTTCACTCCTAGGCGACTTGCGATATGACTTGTGTGGACCCAAGTCGCCTCAAGTCGATTGACATCCGAAATCCCATTGAAATGAATGGGAGGCATCTTAATATACACTACTGAAGTCGCTCCGACTTCAAGGCGACTTCAGAAAAGGTTCCTGTACTACTTCAAGGCGACTTCTGTCCGACTTGTACCCATAGAATTTAATGGAAGTCGCCTTCAAGTCGGATCCCCCATCTATATAGAAGCGAATTTGAAGCGACTTTACAGTTAAAAGAAAATCATTTTTGAAGGCAACTCCCTCCCTCCCTTCTCTGATTGGCCACAGGCAAAGTCGCCTGGCATGGAGGTTGCTTAAAGTCGCGTTATAAGCCACCCAAAGTCGCGCTGAAGTCACATTCAAATTGCCTAGCAAAGTCGCCCCTGAAGTCAGATCGCCTAGGTGTGAACCGAGCCTTGCACATACTGTATGTGTGAACTGTTTATCCTGCACAAGGATTTGTAATTCTGTTCAGCCAGTCTTGTGAACAGCTCTGCCATATCTTCCAACACACTATTCCCAACGCACACGTTCCTGTAGAAATGGCTGTGCCTATAAGTGGGTGCTGAAGCGAGACGAGTCAGAGCAAGAAAATGTCACCAGCACACCAAAGATCTCCAGAATGGATCCAAAGGTTTAATCAGTGATCATATTGTTACAGCAGATTGCAAGGTTTCGGAGCCACGCAGGACCCCTTCATCAGGCCTGTGACCATGTGTCTGATTGCTGAATAAACCTTTGGACCCATTCTGGAGATCCTGGGTGTGCTGGTGACATTTTCCAGCTCTGCGATATGATGCAGGCAGATGACAGCCCAGTATGCTGTGCAAACACAGTATCATGGGAGCACTCTGTAGTAAATATTCATTTGTGAAATAAATATTTTATCCTAATGCAACATCCTTACTCAGCCACATGCACAATTATGCTGGACCAGTAGAAGTAAAACTGTGCTAGGGGTTGCCTTTATTGTAATGGCACCTGTAAACAAGAGTCTAAGGCAGCAGGGTTAGAATTTGTTGCTAAATTCAGCAAAATAGTCCAGAGGAAGTTGTGCCAAAAAAAAGCTAAAGACAAGTCACCAGCATTTCCTGCAGGTGATAGTTACCAGTTCCTACTAACCTTGCCTGGTTTCACACTATAAGGTTGATTTACTAAAGACAAATAAACTATGCACGTTGCAACTGCAATTGTGCCAGAGCTTAGTAAATGAGGGGAAGCTCTGTTTATCTCCATCTAATCATGTGCAAGAAAGATTGCCGTTTTTTTTATCTTCTTTGCATGTGATTGGGTATTCTTTGTAAAGTGAAGCTTTACCTCACTCTCTAAGTTCTGTAGCAACTGTACTTGCAAAGTGCACAGTCTATTTTCCTTTAGTAAATCAACCCCTGCGCCTCTGCGCCTCTGTCCATGTATGCTTCCCCATTTCAGAACAGCCCCCTAATGACTGCTGATCTGATGACAAGTGGGGTAATATTCAAAAATCTGGAGGAGAGGTCAGAATGCAGACAGAATGGATGAAGTAGAAGAAACTGTCTGTATTTCCATCACCAAATCTCAATTCAAAATCTCATGAGAATAGCAGTTTATAGGCACAGCGCCCAGATAATCTCACACTACAGATATGACACATGGCCAGGCCCAATCTGTCATTGATCTATCATTATCTATATTTGAATACAGAATAAAGACTAACGTGTTTGAGCAAACTGTAAGCTCCCTGCCTTTCCTAGATCTCAAAATTAGACAAATAATACAATTCACATATACATGGATTAGCCATAACTTTATGACCAATGGCAGGTTAACCACTTCAGCCCCGGAAGGATTTCCAGCTTTAGGACCGGAGCACTTTTTGCGATTCGGCGCTGCGTCGCTTTAACTGAAAATTGCGCGGTCGTGCGACGTTGTACCCAAACGAAATTTGCGCCTTTTTTCCCCACAAACAGAGCTTTCTTTTGGTGGTATTTGATCACTGCTGCATCATTTCTGATCGCCGCTATAAACAAAAGAAGAGCGACAATTTTGCAAAAAAACCCAAATTTCTTACTTTTTGCTAAAATACAAATCCAAAAAAAAAATATAAAAAAACATTTTTTTTCACCGTTTTTGGCCGATTTATATTCTTCCTCATATTTGCGATAAAAAAAATTGCAATCGGCGTTTATTGATTGGTTTGCGCAAAAGTTGCCGCATTTACGAATGATGAGAATTAATTTATGGGGTTTTTATTTATTTTTTAATATTTTACTAGTAATGGTGGCGATCTGCGTTTTTTAGCGGTACTGCGATATTGCAGCAGACATGTCGGACCATTTTGACACTTTTTGGGACCATTGGCATTTATACAGCGATCAGTACTATGAAAATGCACCAATTACTGGTGACGGCGTTTCGCGATAACTTACCACTTTGCCGCCGTCAAGCCACGGTGAGTGATCGGCAAGTGGTTAAATAGGGCAGTGCCCACATTTTGGACAAGTCACAGAGGCAGACCTGATGGGGAATTAGTCCCCACTGGTGCAGAACCTGTTAGGTGGTAGGAGCCTAATGGGGAACCGAGAGACTAGTTTTCCATCACGTCCATCACGTCTGCCTTGCTTTTGATTGACAGCAGATGGCAGTGGGTGGATTTGAAAGCTGTGGCCTTCAGTAGAACTAGTCTTTCAATTCCCTAATAGGTTCATGTACCTGTTTCTGACAGGTATGTAAATCTGGTGTAGCACCCTCAATTTCAGTGCGTAGACCCAATGGAACTCAGAATGTCTGCGACATTCTTTATGATTCTCTCCTGTTTTGGGCTAAGAATATTTACTCTACCCTGGCCAATCACTGATGGGTTTATTCCAGTGATGTTGGCTGGGGAAGAGGGTAAATATTTGGTTGGTAAGTTTCTGAGTGTAGCTACAGGACAGGTCGCTAGCAGAGAAAATAGATGAGCTTGCAAAAATTCAGCAACTCTTTCGGGGGTTATTGCTACACGGCCAAAACTGGCATTTCAAGAAAGCTGATCAGAAGAACAAAGGCCTTACGTAGGCTGGTGAGAAATGATTGCCTTGAAGCAAGATTTGTTCTCTGTGTATAATTTTCAAAGTACAGCGTTTACTGTGTGTCTATGCATGTGATAAGGACCCATTCTCAGGGGCGCCCAGCCCCATACAGCGGGAAGAGCAGTTTGTTTGCTTTTCCGTCCTAGTGCTGTGCTGCATGCAGGCAGCCTATGTGAATGGAATGTATCGGATGTAAAGACTGACCCATACAGCTGAGTTCAATAGGTAAGCAGGGACAGATCTCTTCGCTCCTCCCAAAACCTCCTGGTCTCTAGCTCCCTTGTCACCTCATCCCATGCTTGCCTCCAGGACTTTTTCAGAGCCTCTCCCATCCTCTGGAATGCTCCACCCCAATCTTTGCGACTTTCTCCTACTTTGTCCACTTTCTGACAATCCCTGAAAACTCTTCTCTTTAGAGAAGCCTATCTGGCTCCCACCTAACAACTGTACATTTATCTTCTCCATCAGCACATCCCCCACAGTTATTACCTCTTGTATCTCTTCACCTTCCCTCTTAGATTGTAAGCTCTAACGAGCAGGGCCCTTTGAGTCCTATTGTATTTAAATGTATTGTATTTGTACTGTCTACCCTCAAGTTGTAAAGTGCTGCGTAAACTGTTGGCGCTATATAAATCCTGTATAATAATAATAAAAGATAGATGTACAGACTCTGCATTGGGGTCTGTACACCCATCCCTGCCTACCTGTGCAGGTAAGCCCATACAGTCTTTGCATTCTATTCTTCAATATGGGGTGCCTGCATGCAGCACAGCGCTAGGACAGAAAAATTCACCCACATGTGAATAATCCCTACAGATAGAAGTTGTCTTTTTGAAATAGATTATGTCTTTATGGTTTTCTTTCATGATTTTGGAATGTGTGTTTGACCATAAGTTATAATTTTCGGATCTAACGTGGAGTGAGTCAGATATCAGGGACTAGAAAGACACGGCAGTTCATACTCATAATGCCTTAAGGCCCGTATAACGGTCCTACAACAGCTTGTTGTACGATCATCCGACCGTTAGTATGCGCGATTAGAACAGCCAACGTGCGACGGTCATACAACGGAAGTTGGATGAGCAGACTGGAAAACTTTGGTTGTACAACAAGCGGTTGTACGACCGTTGTATCGTGTGTACAGAGAAGTTGGGCCAACAAAGCTGTACTTGCAAAACACGCCTGCTTAGACGTCAGGAACACCCGGAAGTGTCCATTCGTGTAAACCTACGTTCCTAATTCACAAATCACATTCACCTGAACTTCCTCTTTATACGCTTGTAACACGTCACCACATTAGGCTTGGTCGTACGATCACTTAGTGCACGTCAGTACACGAGATACAACAGCCAATATATGATTTTGGACGTCCGGTCGTACAACAGTCGCACCGTGTGTACGAGGCTTTATGGAAAGCATTGTTCATTTGTTACATCTGTATCCCTCCCCATAGAAAAGGATAATGCGCCCCTAATTAATGTGATTCACAATAACTGATGGGAAGGAGTACAATGGTATATTTTTCTGATTCAGATTAAAGATTGAAAGAAAGAACTTTTATCACACTTAGTAGCATCAGTAACGTTATGTTCCAGTTAGAAAACATTATCCTCAGTAAGCACATTTATTTTTTCAGTAGTCTCACGGCTATCCCTGCATTGTAAAAAGTTGTTTATTCCAAGCCTCTATGCATTGTTTCCATATTGGCAACAGCTCAGTGCAAAATCACATTATTATATAACACAGTACATCTTCCTTTCTAGCCTATTAAACACACATGTTTATTAAAGTTCTGTTCAACACTATCAAAACAATTCATTGTTATCCAGCTGGCTTTGGTTTGTGTTGGCATGAACAAGGGGTTACCCAAGGGTAATTCTGAGGTCGGATTGATTTCCGCTGAACAAGACTAGGTCGAGATCAATGGCACAACAGTAGTGATGACCTCAGTCACAGTGTGAAGCCCAACCCAAAGCCAATCCTATCCCATTCTCTGCATGATGTCCACACTGCCAAGGCCTTCATAGAAGAGATGTTATTTCCAGTCCATTTGTCTCTAACTTATGGGTGAACTCAGTAACTGCAAAATGATTTTTGTTTCAAGTTGTAACTAGAAGCTGTAAATAATATTTTAGATAATTAAAGCTTACTATAAGTATTTTTTCTTTTTTTTTAGTTTTTGGAACCTCTTCCAGGTTTAGGCTAGGGCATGGGCAGGGGCGGCCTGTCCATTAAGGGCGCATGGGCACCGCCCCCCATCCATGCGTCCAGGCCCTTGCAGGACACCGGATGCATAGATTCCAATCCTGATTAGGCTTCAAAATAGGGTGGGCTCGGGGTGCAGAGAATGCGAACCAAGCCCACCCAAGTGAGCTACAATAGCAAAGGAATATTCGCTATTGTAACACTCATCCTCCTCTTGGCCAATCAGGAAGCGGATCGCCTGATTGGCTGAAAGGATAGGCAATCCTATTGGATGCCCAGGAGGAGGGGAGGAGACGCGCGGGGTAAGCCGCTGTGATGGAGGAGAGGATTCGGGAGCGGCTGCCCGCCACCTGCCACCTAGATGGGGTAAGTGCCAATTTGCAGACAGCGAGTGGGGAGGGGTGGGGGGTAGAGGTGCCACTGCCCGCTCCGGGGAAGGGGGTTGTTTGCCGCTCCCCCCCCCCCCAAAAAAAGAAACACCACCCTCCACTAGGGAAACAAAACAAGTTTGTTAGGTTTACCAGACTAGTGACTGTTTGTAAAGCAGAACTCCACCCCAAAAGAGGAAGTTCTGCATATCTGTCTCTCCCCCCCCCCCCCTACAACTTTTGGCACATTACAATTTTTTGGGTACTTAGTTTTGATAGGCTAAGCGATCCAAGTAGAATTTTGTCGTCCCCCCCCACAGCCTCTTGGGATACGTCACAGTAGGGCTTGACAAATTTGCTTTGAACCTAGGAGCCAGCTAAAAAAGTTTAGGAGCCAGTTTTTTTTTTTTACCAACAAAACTTACAGATTTAACATGTCCCTGAAGGTGAACTTATCCTTTAACCCTTTTTTACAGCTAGAGCCGTCTTTGTGTTTTGTGCACACGTTTAAAAAATTATTTTAGACCCGCAGATTACATAAAACCCCCAAACTTAATATACTTTCTGAAAGCAGAGAATGGAGAGTAGAGAATAAAATAGTGGTAGTTCCAATTTTTTATGTTACGTGATATTACCGCAAAGGTAAAAAAGTAAAAAAAAAAAAACACATTAACCCCTTGGCGCCAGCTGCTTACAAATATGCAGCCTCTCTGCACCTGGTACTTAGCGCCAAGAGGCCGCATATTTGCGTGAATTGCTGTCAATGCACCTGTGCCGAGAATGCGCGCGTTGCACGTTCCCGGCACAGTTACCGTCGCCTAACCGCAAGCTCCCGATCGTTCCTTGCAATCGGGAGTTTTCGGATCACTTGACCACCATGATTGGCCATCACAGTGGTCACGTGATCTTAAGCCTCACGCTGCTTTCCGGTGTAATAAACCTCTTAATGGGCCGGGAAGTGCCGAGGCTAAGAGGTTAAATGTTAATTTTAGGGGGAACAAAAACGCAATAAGCTACCCAATTTATTGGTAAAATATAGGAGCCAAGGTTGCACCGAGTAAATGATATTCAACACGGTATATAAATATTTTCCATAGGCGACGCTTTAAGAGCCCCCTATAAGTCATCAGTTGGAAGGTGTTCTGGTGCTAGAATTATTGCTCTCATTCCAGCGTGCGCAGAAATATGTAACGTGTATCACAATCAACGTTTTCAGGCGTAGGCGCCCTGCCACATGCATTTATGTTTGTACATGCTTTTAGGTGTGGGTGGGGGAGCCTCAATTTTTTTGGGGGGGGATTTTATGTGCTTGGGTGTAACTTAAATTTTTTACAATTAAAAAATATATATATTTTTCCATCATGTGATGATTTTTTTTTGGTGACAGGTTCTCTTTAACCACTTAAGGATCGAGCCTATTTTTTACACTTGGTTTTTACAAGATAAATCAGGGTTTTTTTTGCTAGAAAATTACTTAGAACCCCCAAACTTTACATATTGTTTTTTGTCAAACACCCTAGAGAATAAAATGGTGATCGTTGCAATACTTTTTGTCACTCCGTATTTGCGCAGCAGTCTTTCAAGCGCGATTTTTTTTTTTTTTTTTTAATTCACTTTTTTGAGTTAAAAAATAAGAAAACAGTAAAGTTAGCCCAATATTTTTGTATATTGTGAAAGCGGATGTTACACCGAGTAAATAGATACCATGTTATGGTTGAAAATTGAGCACACTCGCGTAATGGTGACAAATTCCGGTACTTAAAAATCTCCATAGGCGACGATTTAAAAAAATGATAACGGTTACCATGTTAGAGGCGCAGAGGAGGTCTTTTGCTAGAATTATTGCTCACACCCTGACGATTGTGGCGATACCTCACGTGTGGTTTGAACACCATTTTCATATGCTGCCGTGACTTACGTATGTGTTTTCTTTGCTACACGAGCTTGCGGGGACGGTGGCGCTTTAAACATTTTTTTTTTTTATTTCAATTATTTATTTTGATTTTGATCACTTTTATTGCTATCACAAGGAATGTAAACAGGTGACAGGTACTCTTTATGGAGGGATGGGGGGAGGGGTCTTCTAAAAGACCCCCCATCCCTCCTTTACACTTCACAGTATTCAGATCGCCAAAAACGGCGATTCTGAATACTGTCATTTTTTTTAAAAACCGGTGCCGTTAGCCGCCGAGTAAACCGGAAGTGACGTTATGACGTTGCTTCCAGAATTTGACGAAGGAGACCCGATCTGAGCCGATTCCGGCTTCCTTTAGGTCTCCACAAAGCGGCCGGAAGAGCCGGATCAGAGCTCCAGCCTAAAGAGCGGTGGAAGGCGGCGGAAGGGGGGGGTTGTCCCCTCCCGCAGCCTGGGATAACGGGCGAGTGGCTCCCGAGCCGAATTGCCGTTATCGCCGCATAGCCGACCGCCTGCTCTAAAAAAACGATACCGGGGTATAGCCTGTAGCCGCAGGCTATACCCCGATACATTCACTTAAAGCTGCCACCGTTTATAAACAGGGATTCACGTTAAGTGGTTAATGAGACATCCAGGGTCTAAAAAACCTTGCATGTCTCCCCTGTGCTCCTCTGAATGTAATGCAATGCACATCGCTCTGCAATACATGCTTTCCCGGCCTTGATGGCTGGGGAAACTGTCAATGGGACCCAGGAGTGATGTCACACATCACTCCCGGGTCAACAACTACAAGGGGAGAAGAGCTCTTCTCCCTCCCCCCGCCCTCTGTACCCAGCGGCACCCGCTATACTGGTCCCGGGCCTGCATATAGGGCAAGCAGACCCGGGATACATAGCGGGGGGGAACGTGCGGGTGTGGGGAGCATTTGGGCAGCAGCCCAGGTGCCAGGTCGAAACTTCTGGCGTCTGGGGTTTGTCAAGCCCTGCGTCACAAGTCCCAGAAGGCTGCAGGACCATTCACAAAGCACAGCAAGAAGGAGTCACAACTGGCTTCCCACATTAAAGATGCCAGTGCTGGGGACCCAAAGACCAGTGAAGAAACCATCTGGGTGAGGACAGCACTGGATCATTGGACAGGTAAGTGTCCCTTTATTAAAAGTCAGCAGCTACAGTATTTGTAGCTGCTGGCTTTTAATTTATTGTTCCTAGGGTGCTCTACACAGGCAGTTGTAGGAGCTGTAAAACAAGCAGAAAGTCCAGACAGACAAGAAAACAACAGAAACCAAAAATGCAGACATGACTGGCAGAACAGGATACCAGCATAGTAGTGTGTAATAGAGAGAGCATCACATGAGGTCAAGCTTCAGAATGCAGGGCAAAATGGCTGTCTTAAATACAGTCTTCATAAAGTTAAAGCTTTAACCTTGATAAAGAAGCCATGCGAGGCCAGAAAATGTTGGTTATTTAGCCATATGGTTAATCACTCCTGAGTGCTGAGCTATTAAAACCTAACTCCAGGAAATAGAAAAGAAAACGCCATTTCAGTGGGGCCCCACTGCAATGCAAGGATTAAACTCTCAAACAATAACAAAGAAAAATTCCCAGCTCAACTTACCAGCCAGCATGCAACAAACAGAATTATGCCGTCTAACAGTTCGCACTGGACACCCAGCACAATAGCACTGAAGGTGTCCAGTGCGCCTCCTCACCAAATAACCAACGGTACAAACAAACGGCAACTGCCCCAACCTATGACTGGCCTTAACAGCAAGGAGCACATGGAAGGGTAGCGCATGTCAAACAATAACAAAGAAAAATTCCCAGCTCAACTTACCAGCTAGCCTGCAACAAACCGAAGTGTTTTGTCTAACAGTTCACATTAAAAACAGGGCTTTCGTTTGCACACATTTGCAAATACATTCGTAAGCTGCAGAGGCCACAACAACACACCCCAGTATTATCTGCAGCCCTAACTCTATAAATATTGAGAGCCTCCATAGTAGGAGCACATATATCATAATAGATAGATTTGGGGCAGGTATGCCTGGAGGGAGCCCACTCCTCAAAGGCAAAGGGACGCACTTGACACTCAGCAAGGCCAGTTATAGGTTGAGGCAGTTTCCGTTTGTTTGTACCAATTATTAAATTCTGATTATGTCTAGGGGATAAAGGAACAGTCATTATTACTTACCCTATCTCCTGCTCTGGTCAGGTCTGTCACTGCCCTCTCCTGAAGCTCCAGTCTGTAGACAGACCCTCAGCAATATCACATGCAATGCAGGGCAAGCGTACAACCGCTTAGACAGGAGGCTGCGGGGGACAGGTCGCTCCACTGGAAAGATGCTGCTGGAGTACGGAATAAAGTGAAGTATTTCCATTTATTCTGGGACCACCTAGAGAAAACAAATGTTTAACCCTTGCTGTGCAGGAGCCCCACTGCAAGGTCATATTTTTGTGCCTGAAGTTATTATTATTATTTCAGGTACTTATATAGCGCTGTCAATTTATGCAGCGCTTCACATATACATTGTACATTCACATCAGTCCCTACCCTCAAGGAGCTTACAATCTAAGGTCCCTAATTCACATTCATACATATAGTGGGGCCAATTTAGACAGGATCAATTTTACTTACCAGCTTGTCTTTGGAGTGTGGGAGGAAACCAGAGTACCCGGAGGAAACCCACGCAGGCACAGGGAGAACATGCAAACTCCAGGCAGGTAGTGTCGTGGTTGGGATTCAAACCAGTGACCCTTTTGCTGCCAGGCGAAAGTGCTATCCACTACACCACTGTGGTTAGGCCTTAAGGCATTGGTGGACATTTATCAATTCTGTTCCACGGCAAGTCAATGCTAATGCATGAGCACCGAGCGAGATTATGCAACAGATGTAACTGCAAGCTTTTGAGTAATGAATTCCTCCTTCAGCTGCACTGCAATGAAACCCAACCCTGACTGTGTCTTAATTGTCTTAATCCCTTCAGTCGGGATTTCGTCCACACCACTCCACAGAAACGGCCCTCCTAAAACTCACAAATGACTTGCTAACAGCAAAAACCAATGGTCATTATTCCATACTCTTACTCTTGGACCTTTCTGCTGCCTTTGATACAGTTGATCACCCCCTCCTCCTCAAAAAACTCAATTTGCTTGGTCTCCATGGCTGTGCTCTCCATTGGTTTGAATCTTACCTATCTCACCGCACCTTCAGTGTCACTTACAATTCCACTTCCTCCTCTCCAACTCCTCTCACCGTTGGGGTCCCCCAAGGTTCTGTCCTTGGACCACTACTATTCTCGATCTACACGTCCTCCCTGGGTCAGCTGATCACCTCCCATGGCGTCCGCTATCATTTATATGCCAATGACACCCAAATCTATCTCTCTACCCCTCAGCTCACCCCATTGATCTCCTCACAGATCACTGCCTTACTAACAGACATATCAGCCTGGATGTCACAGCACTTCCTCAAACTGAATCTATCTAAAACTGAGCTCATGATATTTCCTCCCCCACGTGCCCCTTCCCCTGACTTCTCTGTTAAGGTCAATGGCACAACTATTAGTGCATCCCCACATGCCAGGGTGCTAGGGGTAACCCTAGACTCTGAACTGTCCTTTCAAGACCACATCCAATCCCTGTCCAAATAATGCCGCCTCAACCTACGCAACATTGCTAGAATACGCCCCTTTTTAACCAATGACACCACCAAGCTTCTAATTCACTCTCTGGTTATCTCTCGCCTCGACTACTGCAACTCTCTCATTGGATTACCTTTGCATACATTATCCCCCCCCGCATAAGATCGTTACAACGCATCCAACTCCGCCGTAATAAACCTGTCCCTAACCTACACCAGAACTTTCCTGTCAAGTCTCAGATCCCAATGGGGATCGTGGGACCGTACACCCCTACGTGATTATCAACACGGTAACTGGAATTGTCTCTTCAGTCCCCTTCCCCGTGCACCCCCTCCTTTATAGTACTCGAGTCAAAATCTATCTAAGTCAAACTCCTTCACGACACTGTAGGTCCGACTATACAGACAATCATTCC
>BLSH010130770.1:311877-324719 GCA_018402905.1 Glandirana rugosa | reverse complement strand
ATATATATATATATATATATATATATTAATACTGTGCCCATTACTTCCTGTTGCACCAGAATACTGGCAACCTTCTATTGTTACCAGCAAGTGTTTCTATGCAGTTCGAAACCAATTTAAACCACTCTAGAGATCTTCATCATAATGTTTGAGAAGGTTTAAAACTTGACATTTAAACAGTGGCCTAACTATAGCCATAGCAGCTATGCAGCTGTTATGGAGCCCAAAGGTTGGAAGGGGGCCCGCCCCACTAGGGAGCTTGTCTGATGTTTCCATTCTAGCAGTGCTAATCATGTTGTTGCTAGTCACAAACCTTCTTTGCACACCCCCCCCCCCCTCTCTGTAAGCAAATGTATTGCCTTTAGAGCCTCTGGTCAGCCTGGCCAGCCCTGTAGGTCCAACACAGTATTCCTGAAGATGAAAATTCCCTAATCAAGATTTGGCTAAGCAGTGATAAGGCATTTAAAGATTGTAATTCTGAAAAAAACCACATTTTAGGCTATTTTCACACTGGGCCGGGGGTGTAACGTACCTGGTGGTGGAGTCTGGCTTATGCGGGGGCAACCTCTCTTGCGGCGCTGGTTTGCGAGACCCTGGTAGTGCAGACAGGGAGCTCGGGAGCACAGGGGGGCACGAGGGCTGGACTAGTCTCTTTAGCTGGTAGGAGTCCACAGAAGCTTGTGCAGGCTGAAGGAGAGTGGTGCAGTCCGGGTCGGCAACTGGCTGGTAGCAAAGTACAAAGGGATCAGGCAAACAGGTAGTCGGGTACAGGCTGGGTCGGTAACGTGCGGGCAGCTGAAGTACAAAGGGCACAGGCAGAAGAGTAGTCGTAAACAGTCCAAGGTCGAGGCAGGTAGATAGAAGCAGATCCAGAGGGGAAGCCAGGGTCACAGGAACAGGAAGTCTTTCAGAATAAACTCAGGCAGGTTAAACAGAGCACAGGGATGCTGTAGAACGGGCAGCATCCGCTGCAGGGTGCTGTCCAGTTAAATAGGCCGTTTTGGCGCCATTGGCACGCACGAGCGCTTAAAACGCGCGCTAACGCACACAGGCGCGCACACACGGCCACAGACACTGAAAAACTGTCATTTTACTGGCAGGGGGTAGGTAGTGGTATGCTTTTCAGCTTGCAGACACCTTCTATATCAGCCTCTCTCAACCTTTACAACACAGAAGAACCCTTTGAAATAACTTTCCGGTCTAAGGGAACCCCTGCTAAAAATTACTATATCTACAACCCATGATACATTAGTGTTGTGGTTATTGGGAAGAATTGCCCCCTTACAGATTGCTAAAAAGATCACTGGGTCAGTGGGATCTGAGAGGCAGAAATTACTCATTCCTCAAAGAATGCCTAGCAACCTCTGGAGGAACCCTAGTGTTCCATGGAACCCTGGTTGAGAAACCCTGTTCTATATGTATCACAACTTATGCTGATTATGTACATCAGTCACCCTTTATTAAGGGATTCCACCACCTCTGAACACAGGAACTCAGCAGAAAATAATGACCTCTATGTTTCAAGAGGGTCATACACTCTCCAATCATATCCCCTGATCTTTAAATATCCTCTAAAAGTAATGATTACCATTGAATGCTGGGATGATTTCACGGTGTATAATATTACTCCAGCTTTACAACATCTCTTCTTCATATTTCCTTATTCATAAACCATAGTAAAAAATATAACAACTTGTGTAAAACCACAAAGATTTAAAAAAGAGCCCAAAAAAACCAAGGAGCCACTCACATGGGACACCATGGAAAGGAGCCGCTTATGAAGCTCCACCTTTGGGCACGTTTTGTCACTGAAGGAGCGCTGAAGCACTGTACTTGCCAAAAACATTCATCGCTGCTCAGCTCGGTTTCCTAAACCACAGCAGAATAATAATAAAAAAACTCTGCTGTTCACTTCTTAGGTACCTGAAAAGCTAAAGCTGCACTTCCAGCACATAAGTACCAACAGTTCACACTCTTCTCTCCTGCTGCCTACTTTCAATATCTTTGTAGCTACACTTTTTACTGCTGCCTGTATTGAATTTCCCATCCTTGCTTATGACTGTGTAAAACATACTACAGGAAAGCCCAGGAACCTGGCATCTATTGCCACAACCTTTATCTCTGCCCTTGTTCCCAACCACCTCAATGTCCCCCACTTCACATACTATAGTTCCTTGGCCACCTCACCACTGTCATTAACCACCACCCCAAAACTCTTTATCCACACCTCAATCCCCAGGCTACGTTACCAGCGTTAGCGCTCCCCCCCCCCCCCCCCCAATCTCACATCTCAATTCACTCATACCAGCTTATTTTGGCTACCCCACAACTCACATTAACCCCCAACCCCACACCCCTATCCTGCACATGCAACCCCATGTCATATCCCCCACACTCCTCTTCAGCACATATTGCCCACAGTCATACTTTCTGCACCCTTCTCTGGCCCATACTGGCCCATGTGATATCTTTCACACTTCTCTACTGCCTACTATCCATCATCAAACCCTACGCACTCCAATCCTGCACGTAAATTTCATAAAGAGCAGGCTTGCAGTAATTTGACAAATAGCGCAACCTGCAACAGATTCCCGTATGTACCGTTAAGGTGTATATGAATCTGTTGCAGAATTGTCTCTGTAGAATTTTGGCACAGAATTGTTTCAGGGATGTGACACAGTTATGCGTGCAACACAATTTGCTCCAACATGGAAGAGGTCTTATTTACCGTCACTGCCATTATCACCGATAAAGCGTTATGTCTTTATGAATTTGTTGCAACAAAAGTAACACACAGTAAAAGCGTTGCAAATAAGAACTACATGAATTTGTTTTGCGCATCAGTACGAACAATGGAAATGTCACATGGGTTTCGTGACAAAGCTTCGACTACATCTACACTGCAAGAAATGTGCCACCATTGCCTTCTTAAATTCCCCCCAATGGCCTTAAAGTGGAGTTCCATGCTTTTTTTGTTTATTAAAAGTCAGCAGCTACAAAAAGTGTAGCTGCTGACTTTTAATAAACAGTAACTTACCTGTCTCCCGGTCCAGCGACGGCTGCTCCCGAAGCCTTGCTCGTCTCCCCCCTCCTCCCTGCGGCGCCGGCATTGCAGGTGTGGGCACCGGCTGTGGCTTCACGGCCGGGCACGCACTGTGCATGCGCGAGTCGCGCTGCGCGTTGCCAGTGGCCAGGCAATCTTCTGGGACCTGTGACGTGTCCCAGAAGATTGCCAGGAGGGAGGGACCGCCTAGGAGGAGAGGAGGAGTCGCCTAGGCGGCCCCGACGCGGAAGGTGGAAGAGGGGCAGGAAGTTCCTCTGAAACCTGGGGACACAATCCCCCCCAAAAAAAATTACATGCCAAATGTGGCATGTAAGGGGGTGAGGAGTGCTTAAAGCGGAAGTTCCATTTTTGGGTGGAACTCCGCTTTAAATCCCATCCAGTGCACTGCTCTCCTGCACATACTGTCTGCCATTATACTCTGTACTCTACTCCAGCACATCTTACCTGCAAAATATGGATCCACCTGCAACCTGTGAAGGTAAAGAAAGCGATACGAAAAGGAAGAGAAGAATCTATTAGGCCATAAGGAAAAGATAAAGGAAGGTGTAAGAACATACAATCTATTAGGATAAAAGGAACGATAAAAAGATGGAAGATGAAAAACATGGCAATTGTCTAAGATCCTGTCTATGCACATCAAAGCCCCGTACACATGATGCAAATTTCGGATGGAAATTTTCGTACGACGACCGATCTTCGGATTATTAGACCATTAGTATGGTGCTTTTGACAGCAGATTTATTTTTTTTCGGACGATAAAAGCTGGATGTGCAGACTATAAAATTTTTGCTGGGTGACAACACAACGTCCGATTTTAGTTTCATTAGTACGGTTTACGTCTGAAAAAAATCGTATGTGCAAGACTACGCATGTACAGAAACAGAAAAATACATACAAAGCTATTCAACAGATTACGTCACTTCTGACATTGAATTTGGTCGTAGGAAAATTTTCATATTGTCAGTACGCTCTTCAATTTCGTCATGAGATTAAAGCTGGGTGCACACTATCCAATTGTCTGTACATTTTTTCCTTCAGATTTACCAAAACCATATAATATGAGGTCAAACCTTAGAAGTTTCAATTTATATGTAATCGGGCAGGCCCTTGCACTACATGGCTTTGGTAAATCTGAAGGAAATCTGACAACAAATGTTGGATATTGTGTATGGGGTCTAACATCCCCCAAAAAAATGGACGTTCTGTCATCTGAAAATCTAAGCGTGTGTACGAGGCTTAAGTTTCCTCCCGTTAGGCTACATAACTGCAAATTGTTACTTATGATATATGTAATGTATCCTCTTAGTAAACTATCAAACAGATCTTGTTTTTAATCCCCTTGCCTGGAGATTCTGCCAGCAATAGTGCTTTCTTTTTAGACTGGCAAAGCTAATGCTGGCCCTACTTTATTTCTCCATCCAAATACTAAATGGATGCGGAAATTCTCTGACAGCAGGACTCCCCCGCTCTCAGAATACACTGATCAGCACTGTAGACCATTGGCTGGATGCGCTCATTAAATGCAGGTTCTCTTTTTTTCCTTTTAGGGTGTATTTTATAGTTACATTTTTATTGATGTCGTTTCAAGTTTGTATTTTGGCTGGGTGGCGATTTGTATTTTTCAATGTTTTTTGTTGTTTGTTTATTGATTAAAGCAGAGTTCCACCCAAAAGTGGAACTTCCGTTTAAGGCAAGGTGACCCCCTGACATTCCACAATTGGCATGTCATTTTTTTTGGGGGGGGGGCGGAGACCCTGTTTTCACAGGGTCTCCAGTCCCACTTGCTCCTCTGATCTTCTGGGACATGTGAGGTCCCACCGGCCATTCACAGCACGACTCGCGCATGCGCAGTGCGCGCATGGCTTTGAAGCCAAAGCCGGGTGCCCACACTTGTGATGCCGGCGCTGCCAAGGGAAGGGGGGAGAACAGCGAGCCTTCGGCGGCCGCATCACTGAAGCCTGGGACAGGTGAATGTCCGATTGTTAAAAGTCTGCAGCTACACTTTTTGTAGCTGCTGACTTTTACCTGGGTGGAAATCCACTTTAAGGTGAAATAAAGATTATTAAAAAAATCTGTTCAACAGATGCTGGTCTAATGATTGGCTTCTGTTGAACAGACAGGGCTACACACACACCGAAATTTGGCTGGTTCCTGCTGAACCAAACAAATTTTGATCCATGTATGGCCAGCTTAAGCCAGCGCCTTGGAATTAGCAGCAGCATTAATAACCTGCCATATGTCAGCATTTACATTAGGCTATTGCACTAGCCCGATGGCCACATAGAACATACAAATAAACTGTTTTAGTACAGCCTGTGGGCTGAACAAAAATATAAAAAATCAAACGGATTCCTCTGAGCATGCTAAACAGCATAGATGTATTCTAACAGCTGGCACCACCAGCTGTCATATTGCTCGGGCAGTGCCTGCAGTTGATTGGATGCAGATGCTGTTCAGTTGTTTTTCTATCCAACTACTTTGATTTTTCAGGTTAAGGATGTTTGGCAGGAGGATGCCAACAGGGTCACCCATGGAGCAAATTTTGGCTGCTCCATCAGGATCAGGAACCTGTTAAAATGAGCTTGTGTATGGCAGCTCTACAGCCTTTCTCCATCTCATACTTCTTTTCAAGTTTCTGTGCAATGCCTCTGGCAGAGAGAGTTGGTGGATGATTAAAACTAAAAGGGCACTGTATGGTAGTATTTACTGCATGCAATACAGTGCATAAGACAGAGACAGAACAGCTCTAATCACTTTTCACTGTAAGCATCTAGTCTGAGTTTTCATTTAAAGCGGAACTCTACTTTTGTTGAGAAAAAAACTTTTCCCTCTGGGTGATCTATGTACATTGCAAGGATTATAACAAACTTTTTTGCTGATTCCTACCTTTTGTTATTCTGAAGAAATCCCTGTGTATTTTTCTGTGCCTCTGTACTGAGTGGGTCTAATGGGAGTAGTTTCATAATTAACTGTCAGGTGTGCAGCTGCTGAGCACTAATGAGGATATATGCTGGGCCTGCATCCCTTTAGACATGTTCCTATTGAAAGTATCTCTCCAATAATGACATTTTTGATGCAGGGGATGCCTGAAATCTGACTTGTATCTTAGGCAGACTTCTGGGAAAATTGTTGAGCCAATCACACAAGCAGGAATTGATGTTTACGGGGAGTGGTCAGTACACACTCTGTGTACAGAACAACTCCAGGTAGCCATATTGCATTGCGTTTTCAGGAACTTACATTGGCTGCAGATTGAAAAGGAAAGGTCATTTTTAAGAACATTCAATTACAATATGACTTGTATTGGAATTGTACACACTATATTATCTTTAATTTATTTGCTATTTTTTTTCCCCACGAAAGTGGAGTTACCCTTTAACTACATAAGCCAGATCTTTCATAGATTTGATTACGGAGCACTAGGACAAAAATCCAGCATCCTAATTCTTTATGCAAGGAGAGCAGTATATGATGATGGAGCAAGAAGATCTCTGAACAAAGTAATGCAGAATGGTATTTTTAAAGAAGGGTCGTCATACCACGGGATGTTACATGCCATATTGTTTTAGCCTAGGTTCACACTGGTGCGTGGAAAAAACACCACATGTGATTCGCAATAGGAATTGCACTGCATTCTTGTGCACATCACATGCAATGTCTGTGCAGTGCAATTTGAGACACAAATGGTGCAGGACCCCTTTTTTCCCCCCACACCTAAATTGCAATCTATAGGTGTTTAATCGCACCATGTTTTGCAATCTTTTTCGCGATGTCGTTAATCTAACATGGACATCCGCAGCGGATCGCATGAACGCTGTTGCGATTGCCAAGCAGCGCAATGTGATGCAGGGAAACATAGTGGATCTTATGTGTTTCCTGTATCGCATCAGTGTAAACCAGGGCTGAAAGTGTTACTAAACCCAGGACCCTGCATTCACTATATCTGGTCTCTCACAGAACATGGAAATTAATTTTAGTAAATATAAACTGCTAGACCTCGCTGAATATGGTGGAATCTGAGCTGGAACAGACACTTAGAAGCGACTGTGCCGAGAATCCCTAATCTCACATTTAGGCCCATCTTGTATCGGCCGCCCTACCTCCATTAGACAAACTGAAGGATGTACCACACCTGGACAATGATGATTGGGATGACATTTGTAGGATGAGTTTTCATTCTCTGCTGACTGTCCTATGAGGCTGCAGGACCCCTGACCCTCTGTCTGGACAGTGCTGATTGGCCCTGCCAATCACATGCACCCCCCCAAAAAAAAAAACTCTGGCAACACACATCAAACTGAGTATGTGCAGAGTGCCCCCTAGGGCTCTGTTCTATCAGCAGATGGATTGGGGACTGTGGAAGAAGGGGAGAATCAAAGAAGACAGGATCAAACAGCCTTTTTACACAATGCGTAGGATTAACCCCTTAGGTTCCCCAGTGAGTATAACAAGCGAATAAATACAAAAATACTTCACCACAGATTCCTCTATACATTTTTAAAACTATAAAAAAAACACCCCTGCAGCTCTTCCCACTATCTTGTGCAGAACGCACAACAAAAATGTACCAAATAAACAAAAGTGGATGAGCGCTAGGTGTTAATATTATCTCCAAACATCACATAAAAAACAATATTAGTGAAATCTTCAATAAATAAACTCTCCCAATAAAAGTGCATTAAAAAGAAAAAGTTAATCAAAATATGTGAAACTGGCTATAATAAATTAGTCAGATAATATCACCACTATTAAAGTGCATAAACACAAAAGTGCCAAAATCTGTGTGTTTAAATTCCCATTGGGCAAGCTCCACACACTTCATGCAAATAGGAATTGCTGCATTAAACCAGTGCTCCTCCGCATGTCCACACCATGACCCCCATTCTGGTGAGTATAACAAGCATGCTATTCTGCATATACTGACTGATTTTACTGTTGTGGGTTTAGTAACACTTTAAGGCACAGCAATCCCCAATCTGACTGTTCCCAACAGCCCCAGACAACCAATCGTTGCCTGGCTGCTTACACTTTCTTTGATATTAGTCTCTGACTCCTTCATTGCCCTAAACTATCCGAGAAACCATTCCTGTTTAGGAGAGACTTTCCCAGAAGACATGCATCCGCATGTCCCAACATTCATTCACTAATATCTATAGCTGGCTTAACTGGTTTAAACTAGTTACAATTAAAGGAAACCTATCATTATTTTTTACACATCAAGCAATCGTTTGCTTAGAAGAATAGCTTCTACTTGCTTTACCATGATCCTGAATCTAGAGCATCTGCCATTTTCAAACTTTGACTTCCAGAAATGTTGGTGCTGAGTAAGGTCCTGCCATATTCCATAGTGCAATGCTGGGCACGTCTCAAAGGGTCACTAAGCCCTACTGTATATTGAATAAAACTGTTAGGCATTTGTGTAAGGGGGGGGGGGGAGGGCATCCATGATGCCAATCTCCCATTCCACCACATCCCAAAGGTGCTTTGTTGGATGAGATCTGGTGACTGTGGAGGCCATTGGAGTACAGTGACCTCATTGTCCAGTGGTGATTCCTACTGATCTGTGTCTCCGTGTATTACATAGGCCGGCCTATATTATATATTATACAGATACCGCCCACTCCTACTGATCCGTGTCTCCATGTATTACATAGGCCGGGCTCTATTATATATTATACAGATACCGCCCATTACTACTGATCCGTGTCTCCGTGTATTACATAGACCGGCCTCTGTTATATATAATACCGCCCATTCCTACTGATCCGTGTCTCCATGTATTACATAGACCGGCCTCTGTTATATATTATACAGATACCATCCTTTCCTACTGATCCGTGTCTCCGTGTATTACATAGACCGGCCTCTGTTATATATTATACAGATACCATCCTTTCCTACTGATCCGTGTCTCCGTGTATTACATAGGCCAGCCTCTATTATATATTATACAGATACCGCCCATTCCTACTGATCCGCGTTTCCGTGTGTTACATAGGCCGGCCTCTATTATATATTATACAGATACCGCCCATTCCTACTGATCCGTGTTTCCGTGTGTTACATAGGCCGGACTCTATTATATATTATACAGATACCGCTCATTAACACTCATGACACTGTGGGCTGCATCAGGGCATTCTTTAGCACCAGCTTGCCTGGGATAATATTTGCTTACATGTATTTGTAGCTGTAGTGCGTGTTTTTTTTTATTTGTTACTACAACACCTGTTAATGCATGAACCACTGTGGCTTTCATTTTAATTAGTATTCCTTTGCACTATTACAATGGAGTGTAACACACCTGCACTACAGCACACTACAAAGCACAAACCATGGGGTTGATTTACTAAAACTGTAGCATGCAAAATCTGGTGCAGCTCTGCATAGAAACCAATCAGCTTCCAGGATTTATAATCAAAGCTTAAATGAACAAGTCTAAGTTAGAAGCTGATTGGCTACCACGCACAGCTACACAAGATTCTGAGTGCTCCAGTTTTCTTCAGCGCCCTAGCACACTGGGGCGCAGTAATGGTGCTTTACCGCCACAAGCAGGTCGCTTTCAACCCCCAAGAAGGGGTTAACAAGGGTTTAAAAGCTCCCATGTTGCAACGCTTCTGAAACGCTGCCCATTCATTCCAATGGGCAGGGGCGGGTTGGGAGCACTGTATACAGCGCTCCCAAACCACCCCATAGATGCTGCTTGCAGGACTTTTTTTAACATCCTGCATGCCCACCGCCTGCATGTGAAAGCACTCAGACTTTCACACTAGGGTGACATGACAGGCAGTTTGAAGGCGCTATATATTGCGCTAAAACGCCTGAAAACTGCCTCAGTCTAAAAGGGGTCTTAGTGTGTAAGGTATGTGGTCATCCCTTTCCAAATGCATTTGGGCTGCATTAATGAAGTGCCGCTTAATGCAATATAATGGAGCCTTATGCTTTATAAAAACCTATATACATAAACACGCATGCTTGTATTACCCAAGAGTCCTCCTCTCAGGAGAACAGGTCCAACCATGTTGGTCATCTCTCACACACTCCCACTCCTAACCTTGAGTATGCCATCCAGTTCTGGTCACCAGTCCTCAGGAAGGATGTGCTGGAACTGGAGAGAGTCAAGAGAAGGGCAACAAAGCTAATAAAGGGACTGGAGGACCTCAGTTATGAGGAACGACTACAAGCGTAGGGGTATCTTTACCATCAGAGCGATAAGGATGTGGAACTCCCTTCTACAAGCAGTGGTATCAGCAGGGAGTGGGCACCTTAAAGATTGCAACGTACAGGGATATGGGATTTATTATTGACATATACACACACACATCACAGGTTGAACTGGATGGACTGGTGTCTTTATTCAATATTACAAACTATGTAACTATGTAACCACCTTCACTCACCGGAATTGGCCAGAGGTGTCGTCTCTGGTAGAAGGGAGTCTGTATACTTAAAGCTGAAACCTGAAAAATCCTCCCTTGCAGTGGCTCTTCTCTTGCACTGCAAGAGTTAGTCTAGCACAGGGATAAGCAATCAGCGGACCTCCAGCTGTTGTAAAACTACAAGTCCCATCATGCCTCTGCCTCTGGGTGTCATGCTTGTGGCTGTCAGAGTCTTGCTATGCCTCATGGGATTTGTAGTTCTGCAACATCTGGAGGTCCGCTAATTGCATATCCCTGGACTAGTTAGTCATTTAGTCTAGTAGCAATTTTATGTACCCAATCCTCCGCTCCCCCATGCTATGACAACGGACTGCTCCTTAGCTTCCCCTCTTCCAATGCATGGCTATAGACCCTGCACCAGTTGTGATGATGCCAGGACTTTAGACTGCTGCAGGATAAAAGAGAAGAGGCTGCAATGACTTGCTAGCAGGGAGGAGGAGCCTGCAGGATCAGGGAATTAGGTAGGGAAATCTACCTTGCTATGCCACCTAGGCCTAAACGAACAGCCAATGCTCACAATGTGGGTGCAGCCCCACTGCAAGAAGAATTTTCACATTTCCTGGAGTTTGGCTTTAGGAACCGGTGCACAATTTGACTGACATTTTTAGATTTCCCAGTCTATACAGCTGTTTTTCATTTACGTCAAATGGCTGAAAACTGTCCAAAAATCCCCCATGACTGGCATGATTAATTGCAGCCATTAACGTAATGGACAGTCGTGTGATGATTGTATATAGCCACGGGCATCTGTGAAACACAACACATGACTGCACAATATCATGTCTACACATGATTGTCCTTAGAACTGAACTTCGGGAGTTAGACAAAGATCTACCCTTACAATTTGCTAAACTGCAGGGGTTAAACTCTGGTTAAGTCTAGAGGTGCAGGGTTAAGCTTGCCCATAGATGGATCATTTTAAACAAACGTATTTCTCCATTCACACAATCAAGATAGATAGAGAAAACCTCCCTGTTGAGACATTGGAGTTGATTTACTAAAACTGCAGATTGCAAAATCTGGTGCAGCTCTGCATAGAAACCAATCTGCTTCCAGTTTTTTTTTGTCAAAGCTTAAAGTGGAGTTCCGCCCACATAATTTTTTTTTTTTTTTGCTGGCATCCACCTATTTAGTTTTCATTACACAAATAAAGTAGTTGATAGCTTTAAATCTGGTTAGTCTTCCTATTTATTTTGTATGTACATTGCTGATTTTTTCTTTACTGGGAGTTCCCATCTTAGCTGTGGGCATGTGAAGCCCACTCACACCCTCCTCGAGTCTCTTCCTGGATAAGGTGCATGCTGGGAAACCAGAATGCACCTCTCAATCTCGAGTGTATGTCTCATTGCCATAACAATGGGTGGCGACAGAGGAAGGTGCCGCCCCATTGTTATGGCAACATAGATAACATGTCTCTTCCCCACAAAATTGCATCATATCCTGTCTGGAAATAATGTGATTTTACCGCTCAGGGATGCCTACTGACTCATGGAAAATGATGACTTACATCTCCCATGAGCCCAGGCGAGGCAGGAAGTGATGCGGAGTGCCGCGGATCAGGAAGTGGAAGATTACAGGGACCACATAGCAACAAGGCACTTAAAGTGAGTATAAACTTTTTTTCCCAAAGGTGATTCACCATTCATAGAGGATTTGAAATATATAAAGATGTATTTGTGGGTGGAACTCCACTTTAATTGAACAAGCTGAAGTTAAAAGCTGATTGGCTACCATGCACAGCTGCACCAGATTTTGCACTCTCCAGTTTTTGTAAATCAACCCCATTGCATCTTGACAACAGGGATTCTCTGCTGTCAGAATACAGTGATCAGTGGCTGCAGCCCATTGGTTGCAGACACTGATCTATAAAAAAATATTCAACAAGTTGCATCTGTCAAGCAGAAGAAACGACACAATGTTTGAAATTTGCACAGTCCCTTCCGAAGTGGCCAACTTTTGATCCATCTATGGCCAGCTTAAAGTGATAATAAAGGCTCAGATTTTACTTTTTTTAAATAACAAACATATCATACCTACCTGCTCTGTGCAGCGGTTTTGCACAGAGCAGCCCCTATACTTCTCTGCTCGGGTCTCCCACTGGCACTCCCGGCTCTCCCTCCTGCCGAGTGCCCCCAAAGCAGCTTGCTCCCGAGCCGCTGCTGTGCATGTCTATTTACACAAGAGCCCTGGCTCGGACCCACCCCCTCTCTCTCTTCAGTGGCTCACTGGCTTGATTGAGGGCTGTCTCAGCCAAGGAAGAGGCCCAGGAGAGCTGAGGCTCTCCTGCACATTGCTGGATTGCGATGGTGCTCAGGTAAGTATTGGGGACCGGTGAAGCC
>BLSH010130770.1:301576-311867 GCA_018402905.1 Glandirana rugosa | reverse complement strand
GGGGGGGTTGGAGGTTGTTGCACACAGAAAATGTTTTACCTTCATGCATAGAATGCATGAAGATAAAAAACCTTGAGCCTTTAGAACCACTTTAACTTCTATTACTTCCTCTATCCTTCGGCTCAGATTCTGTTCTCGACTGGCTAAAGCTCTGAGTGGTCCTTTGGCCTCATCACATAGAATGCATTGTGCATGGAGGAGGCGAGCATGCCACCGTGGCTGAGAGCTCCTCAGAAAGGCGCTAGCACAGTCTGTCAAGCAGAAGAAATCACACACCGTTTGAAATCTGCTCATTCCCTACCAAAGTGGCCAAATTTTGATCCATCTATGGCCAGCTAAAAGTGATAATAAAGGCTCAGATTTTAGTTGGTTAAAATAACAAACATATCATACCTACCTGCTCTGTGCACAAAGAAGCCCCTATACTCCTCTTCTCGGGTCTCCCACAGGGCGTCAGACAGGCGTTGTTAAAGCTCCCTTAAAGCCAGTCAAAGCCCATGTCACTAAATAAAAGGGTTAGCTTACAGCCCTGTTTACACCTTGCGTTGGCTTAGCTGCGCTTCAGCTTTGAGTCAAAAATTATACCCCATGTAGCTTTAGCCAGGCTTCAAAGCCCCTCCAACGCCTCCATAGAAGTCTATGACAAAGCTTATTTGAAGCTCGCTTGAAGCACCTGCGGCTTCTCAGAGACTGTAATGCAGCTTTAGCTTCGCTTTGTTTTGGAGAAACTGCAGGTGTGAGATATCAACAAACACACAGGGCATTTACCAAGCTTCAACAAAGCTTTAAGGACTCGTTTCCACTTGCTTCGGCTTCAACGCTCATTAAAGCTCATACAGCTTCAACAAGCTTTTATGATGAGTTTTTTAGGCTTCGGCGGTGCTTCGAAGAGGCTTCAGTGAGGCTTTGACAAGGCTTCGATGAGGCTTCAGTGATGCACTTTTGAAGTCTATAATATAATAAATAACTAAAAATAATTATCAAAAATAATAATATAATAGTAATAAAACGTATTCAATAATGTAATCAAACCAAAAACTCAGAAATTTGCTCATTTGCAGAATTGTCGCTGTCGTCACTTTCAGTTTCTGATGATAAATTTCGCCAAAAATCAGTATCACTCAATTCTGCAAATGATTCTTATTTACTATCGCTGGTTTCTAGCTGATCAGAAACCACTTTTGACGTAAAGGGACACTTTTTGGTTGCTATGGACATTCTCATGTTTCCAGGCAGAAAGAATGACATATATAATATAAAGGTGCATGCAGGGCTCTGGGCAAACCACTAGGGACAAAGGGGATGTGAAATGACTTCATACAGTAATGTAATCTATAAGATTACAGTGTACTGTATGTGCTGTGTGTGTTTTACTTTTTGAATTTCCCGCCGGTCTCCATCCCCGTGCGACGCGACGCTCGCAGGGAACGGAGCCCGGCACACAGGAGTCATCTGGCGGCGGACACAGGCCGCAGACACGGCGGGGGACATCGCTGGATCCAGGGGACAAGGTAAGTAACATTGCCTGGATCCAGCGATGCAATCCCGAGTGTGGCTCGGGGTTACCGTTCTTGGTACTGAAAATCCACCCCGAGCCACTCTCAGGAACACCGCCAGGGAGGTTAATGAACTCTAACCAACAGGCCCATGTTTTGTAAAATTTCCCGGGGCGTTAAGGGAGCTTTAACAATGCCTGTCTGATGCCCTGTTTTGAAGCAAGTGTAAAAGTGCATCACTGAAGCCTCGTCAAAGCCTTGTTGAAGCCTCACTGAAGCCTCTTTGAAGCACCACTGAAGCCTCAAAAACACATCATAAAAGCTTGTTGAAGCCGTATGAGCTTTAATGAGCGTTGAAGCCGAAGCAAGTGTAAACTAGCCCATAGAGTGCACTGTGCATGGAGGAGGCGAGCATGCAACCACGGCTGAGAGCTCCTCAGAGAGTCGCTAGCACTAAACTGGTCGCATAGATGGAGAAAGCCTGCCGGAGCCAGGAATAAGGTAGGTATTACGCCTTATCCCTGCACCCCTAGACTAAACAAGGGCGGCCCCCACTACAAGAGTAGATTTTGTCTCATTTGCACACTCCCACCTGTACATTATTGTGGTGGACTAGCTTGTACTGATACAGCATATAAAAAAAGCAAAGTCTTTACCGTCTGCTATTCATTGACTATGTGTGAATGTAGACCAAAAGCAATTGCGGCTAGATTTTATTACATGATAATTTATCAAGGCATCTAAAAATAACTCCAGTGAAGCCAGGGAGAAATCCTGCATATAGTAGCGAGTTAAATCAGGCGATAGAGGCAGGGGGTGTATATATTCTTCTCTGTTTGGAGGAGGAACTGCTGCTTTAAAGGGAAATATTTGCACATAGAAAGAGTGAGGCTTGGCCCTCCCCCAGCTGGAGTACAGTGACAGTGACATCACAGCTGTTAAAGAAGGAGAGATAGCTCAGTATCCTACCCTGGTGACATTTCTTCGCTGCACTATTTTCCAGCTGTCGCACAGAAACCACAGGAGACTTCTGCCTTCTGAGCTCTGGACACTTCTCAGCTTTGCATTACAACTCTTCCTGGCAGTTCCTCATTATCCCTCTATCCGGCTCTTTACATTTTTTATACACCTTCTGCAATCTACTATTTTTAGAAACTCATTTGTGGCTACTTTTTTTGCCCTGTTCTCCAAGGTAACGGATACAGATATAGCTCAGGAGGCTTCAGACAAATAGGGGCAACTAGACATCCTAGTACTGCAGCACTGATTTTACCAGCACAGCAAGGGAATCTTGCAGCCTTTTCTCTGGCATCTAACAGATGCTTGCTTGATAGAACTTATCGGATGCTAAATATTGGAAGGGTCACATCATTAAAATGTAACGATGAAGACAAAAAGATTTTAGAAGGAACACCGTTTATTTCTGCCAAGACAGAACTATTAGAAGAACCAAGAAAATTCTCTGATGATGGAAATGTACTTTGAAGTGAGCTTTAAGGGGTGTTTTGTATGGACCCCGGTTAACAGCGAGCACCCTGTACTGCATCTCACAGTACGGTTGTGGTCAGGCTGTCATTGAAATACAAAAGAAGTGGACATGAGTTTGCCTTCAAACTGTGGGTTCCTGGCTCTTACGGACTGTGCAGGACGTAAGATCTACAAAGGACACGTCTATGGCTCTCCGTGTGCAGTTAACAGACCCATCGATATTGTGACAAGGAAGAGGCGGTAATTTTTTTTTAAATCTCACTCAAATATTGTCATTTAAAATATAAATGTAATAAATATAATATAAATAGAATCCCTGCTGCTTGCTAGATTACAAGAATGCTTGCCTTGGGCTGAAATTGAGCCCAGTCCCCCTTCTGGTGTTATTCACAGGGTCTAAACCAGGGTTTCTCAACCAGGGTTCCTCCAGAGGTTCCTAGGGGTTCCTTGAGCAATGGTCAATTTCTACCTCTCAGATAAATTCCCAATGACATCATTGATCTTTTTAGCTATCTGTAAGGGGTAATTCTCCCCAATGACCACAAGTGTAAGGAGTATACTTCCCATTGACCAGCACACTCATGTATCATGAGTTGAGGATTTAGTTTTTAGCAGGGGTTCCCCAAGACCAGAGAATTATTTCAAGGGTTCCTTGGTGTTGAAAAGTTTGAGAAAGGCTGATCTAAACCCTTCAATATAATATATAACAGCGTACAAAACCTTAAATGTGGTGGCTGCATTTGTTTTCTTTTGCTTTCCTTTAGCCCTTGTTCACATTGACTGCGGCTTTGAAACCGTGCGACTTCATCTGAAATCGCACCATTTCAAAACCACATGTCAGTGCAACTTGGAAGACATCTGTGCGGCTTCATGCAAAAATGTCTATGCATGTCGCACCTGAAATCACCAAAATTAGTGCAGGAACTACTTTCTCTATTTGATGCGGCACCGCAAAGTCGGCGTCACAACATTTTGAACAGTGGGTTTGCTGGCAATAGAGTGCGACTTATGTGATTTGACAGGTCAAATTGCATCATGACAAGTCAATCAAATGTGAACGAGGGCTCATTTTCACCTGGCCTGGCCAATAACATCTTTGGGTTGATTTACTAAAACTGGCGAGTGCAAAATCTGGTGCAGCTGTGCATGACAGCCAATCAGCTTCTAACTTCAGCTTGTTTAATTAAGCTTTGACAAAAAAAAACTGAAAGCTGGTTTGGCTTTTATGCATAGCTGCACCAGATTTTGCACTCTACAGATTAAGTAAATCAACCTCTATGTCTAAGGACCGGTCTAAGGGCCGACTTGTGTCACCCCAAGTCACTTGAAATCCCATTGAAATGAATGGGAGCCATCTTAATATACACTACTCAAGTCGCCCCGACTTCAAGGCAACTTCAGAACAGGTTCCTGTACTACTTCAACGCGACTTCTAAGTGACTTGAGCCCATAGAATTCAATGGAAGTCAGCCAATAACACCTTTGGGTTGATTTACTAAAACTGGAGAGTGCAAAATATGGTGCAGTTGTGCATGGTAGCCAATCAGCTTCTAACTTCAGCTTGTTCAATTAAGCTTTGACAATAAAAATAAAACTGGAAGCTGATTTGGTTTTTATGCAGAGCTGCACCAAATTTTGCACCCTACAGTTTAAGTAAATCAACCTGTATGTCTAAGGCTCAGTTCACACCTACTTGCCTTCAGAGGCAACTTTGCTAGGCGTTTTGAACGCAACTTCAAGGTGACTTCAGTGCGACTTTGGGCGACTTACAACACAACCTGAAGCGACCTTTTTGCCAGGCGACTTTGCCTGATTTGCCAATCAGAGAAGAGAGAGAAGGGGGTTGCCTTAAAAAATAATTTTCTTTTTCCTGTAAAGTCGCTTCTTTATAGACGGTGATCCGACTTGAAAGCGACTTTCATTGAATTCTCTGAACTAAATTCACCTAGAAGTCATGTTGAAGTAGTAGAAGAACCTTTTCTAAAGTCGCCTTGAAGTCGGGGTGACTTGAGTAGCGTATATTAAGAGGGCTCTCATTCATTTCAAGGGGATTTCTCATGTCAAGCGACTTGGGGCAACACAAGTTGGATCGCAAGTCACCTAGGTGTGAACCGGCCCTTAGGGTGTCTCCATTCCACTTGAAGAGCCACAGAGACACCTTTGAACAGCAGCATTGTAAGTCTGGGGGGAGGGAAGCGTTAGAGGAATTTTGGGATAAAGTTTTAACATAAATTAATAAAAGCTCACCATAAGCACCCCTGTCAATAGTAAATGGTTTGTGCAAGAGAGGCTCTGCTGTTGTGCATATCACTGGATCGAGATTAGGCTCAGGTAAGTATAAGGGGGAGGGGGGAGAGCTGCATGCATAAAAAAATACAGGGGGTTATTTACTAAAACTGGAGAGTGCAATATCTGGTGCATCTCTGCATATAAACCAATCAGCTTCCAGGTTTTACTGTCAAAGCTTAATTGCACAAGCTTAAGTTAGAAGCTGATTGGCTACCATGTACAGCTGCACAACATTCTGAGTGCTCCAGGTTTAGTAAATACTCCCCCACAGTTTTTCAATAAGTTGTCAGTATAGCCTAGGGGTATTAAGAGTACAGCAGGAAATATATTTGGATGGGTCCCTGCAAAATTCAGTTTAGGAACCCTACTGCTATTTTACTTTGATCATGAGCTATTCCCATGGGAAGGTACTGCACATGGGACAGTCAAGGGATCCCAAAATATGGATGTCAGAAAGCTCCCTGAGCAACATCTATGAGCAACTATGATTTACCCAACTGGAATTCCTTGCACTGAATATTCTGTACTTTTTCAGGAGCTAGTGCTGCATCTTAATAAAGGAGAACATACAATATCATACCTCCCAACGTTTTGAGATGGGAATGAAGGACACCTATCAGCAACAGTATACAGGCTTAGGACACACCCCTTGCCATGCCCCCTTAAACAAGAATTGTACAACAAAACAAGATTGGTTGAACCCAGTGCTTTTTTTTACCACTACTATGTCTTCATATTGGAATTTGGAATTTACAAATGCAACAATTTAGAAATTGGATAAAAGATTTAGCACTGGGAAATGCTTTTTGATAGATAAAAAGTGCATTTTATATATAACTATATAGATCAGACCAAAATGAGGGACAAATGAGGAGGAAAGAGGGACCGAGGGACATTCCTAAAAATCAGGGACAGTCCCTCGAAATCAGGGACAGTTGGGAGCTATGCAATATGCAAATGTTTGTTAGCTACCCATTATGCAATTCCTACATGTTTAATAGGTGAATGGCTGGGACCAGTGACCACAATGGGTCATTTCAGGTTAGTGCTAGAGCAGAAATTCTTCTGGCGGTTTTAGAACTAATAGTAGTTATCCAGCTGCTCTTCACTGACAACAAAATGATGATTATATGCATAAAAAATTGTAGAGAGATTTAATGCTGCTTCAAACATTACAAATCAGCTGTAATTTCAGTTTAACTGTGCATTTAGGCCTTGTTTGTAATGAAACATAGTAAGCCTTTTCCCCATGATAAGCTAATTAAGCTAAACATCAGTGATAAATGCATACATTTGAGCTCTATAATGTGCCAAATTCATGTATTGTTAAGAGCTTCAGGCAAACGGCTAAATTTACCCATGAACTGCTTTACCTGCCAAATGATTTGCAACACTGATTAGCCCAGGATGCAGACATCTCTACCAGACAGCACAGCTGGGTCTTGCATTTCCTTCCTCCTCCCTCCTTAAAACCTCCTGCTTCATGAGAAATATAAAACTAAATTCCTCAGCCTAGTTAAATATGGAAAGAAGCAGCTCTCGCTGCAATACTCATCTTATCACCAACGCTGTCCCCTGCAGGATTTGGAATCAGGCATATATCTACCTGACAGTCATGCAACTCACTTCCTGTGACCCAGGGAGTGAAGGACATCCCCCCCGGAGGCGCATTATCAAGCCAACCTGGACTTACAGGAGAATACTACAGTTAGCAGCGGTGCCATTCTCTGCAACATTCAGGACCCACCCAACCAATGAAAAACACAGTAGTTATTAGCCACTTTGCATCCAGGGATTTTTTTTTACATTTTTCACACTCACATTTTAAAAAATGCATTTTTTTCTAAAAAATTACTTAAAAACCCCAAATTATATTTTTTCTGTAGGCAGTTGTGTTTTTTTATGTCACATGATATTTGCACAAATCTATACCAACTTAATATTTTCAGAAACAAAAATACCACAGAATGAATTTTAGTGCACACACAAATACATATGGATACCATTTTTTTAGTAAGATGGAAGAGATGGGGTTGTGTCACGTAAATTGATAGCAAACATGTCAAGCCCTAAAGATGTGCAAATTCACGAAATGGCGAAAAACGACAGTACCTAAAATTGTCCATAGACAAAGCTTTAAAAACCTTTACAGGTCATCAGTTAAGAGTTAACTGTGAACGTAACTCCAACATTTTCACTAATACCTGTGGGACGCAATTGCTAATTGCATAGATGTGCATTTGCATTCACAGGTGTGCATGGGGTACAGGGTTGCTTTTACGTTTTTTTTTTTTAATTTATTTTATTATAATTTATTTTTTAAATATTTTTTCATTTAACTTTATTGCTATCACAAGGGAGCTAACAAGTCCCCAATGTGATAACACGGGCAGGTAACAGGTCTTCTTTAGCACATAGATTACTCTGCTTTTCATCTGGTACTTGGACCACTCTGAATGAGAAATGCTCAGAGCTAAGCGCTTATGTGTTCATTGTTCAGTAATGGATGTTCCCTGGTCTGCTTCTGCTATCCATCCTGACACATTTAGACCCCTTTCACACTGGGGTCTAAATCCCTGATAGTTTCAGCGGGGATTTAGCGCTGTTACGATACGGCGCCGCTATGCAGGCGGGTGTGTAGTGCTTTTAACCCCCCACAAGGGGTTATAACGGGGTTAATAGTGCCAGCGCGCTGCGCTACCGAGGAGGTGTGCAGCCGCTTCAGAAGCGCTGCCCAATTTTTTCAATGGGCAGGGGCGGTAGAGGAGCGGTGATACACCACATCGCCCCAAGGATGCTGCTTGCAGGACTTTTTGTAACGTCCTGCAAGCACACCGCCCCAGTGTGAAAGCACTCCGGCTTTCACATCGGGGTGGATGGGGAGGGATTTTTGAGGCGCTTTAAAGGTGCTATTTTTAGCTAAATAGTGCCTGTAAAGCGCCTCAGTGTGAAAGGGGTCTAACTGTGGTCCTTGGCTTTCCAGAGAAATAGTACCACTCCATAGCCGCCTATTTCACACTAAAGCCTCTTATACACGATGCAATAGTTGTACAACCACACGTCCAAATTTTCCAAAAATCGTCTGTCCATGATTTTGTCTAGCACACCGACGGTAGTCAAATTATCGTTCGACAAAGCCGAACGTAGTGACGTGCTATGAGTGTATAGAAAAAAAGTTTGGGTGAATGTGAATTGTGAATTACTGATGCAGATTTACACGACTGAACACTTCCTGGATTCCGAACATGCGTGTTTGTATTTACAACTTTTGTTTGTCCAACTTCTGCACACACAACCAGAAAATCGGACGATACCTTGTTAGCAGACAAAAGTTTTCTAGACTTCTCATACAACTTCTGTTGGATGATAATTCAAAATTGCCTGTTGAATGGAGCGTATTAACGGTCGGATTATTGTACAACAGGCTATCGTACAACAGTTTTCGGCCAATAATTGTACCGTGTGTATGGGCCATTACTTGAAAAGCTGGAAGCTGGCTTAAGAAAAATTGTTGCACTTGTTTTAACGACTGGCTGGTTCTTTAGGTGGTGAACTAGTGTACAGGGAGTGCTCCAAGGAGCACCCTGTTATCCAGGGCGCCTTTAGAGAGATTTCCCTTCATTTATGGTCATGGAGACAACTGTTTCACCTGACAGGAAGTGAGGGAAAAATATGCAATAGGGTCACAGGCAGCAATAAAAAGTGGAGGGCTGACAGCTCTGGTCGGATCCACTGTACTAACAATCCGATGTTAGTACAGCGATCTCCCCCGCTGAACTGTCATGTTCTGACAGTGGGGTGGAACACCCGCCAGAACACTCCGATCAGCGTTTTCAGCCATTTGCTGAGAGCGCTGATCGGGAGCCGGTCAGCTGCTGGTTTTCCAGCATGTATGTCTGACAGAAGCTTTTGTCAGACCGGCTGACATACACACGTTTTTATTGAACTGGGCAATGTCTCCCGACAATCAGCCCATGTGTACTAGGCATTAGACTCCTTCTGTGTATTACAGTGGCGGCTGGTGAAGTTTTAGGATGGGGGGGCGCCAGGCCCCGTCCTTCCTTTATGACCCCCCTACTTCTAATAAGCCCCACCCCTTATAGAATCCACCCACTCCGTCCCCTGTATTCCACATATTGTGTCAGGAGTACATAGCTCAGCATCACAGGACACAGTATACAGCTCAGTATCACAGGACACAGTATACAGCTCAGCATCACCGGACACAGTATACAGCTCAGCATCACAGGACACAGTATACAGCTCAGCATCACAGGACACAGTATACAGCTCAGCATCACAGGGCACAGTATACAGCTCAGCATCACAGAACACAGTATACAGCCCCAGTATCACAGGTGGGGTAAATTGTAGCCAATATCACAGATGGGGTATACAGCAGCCAGTATCACAGGTGGGGTAAATTGCAGCCAATAACACAGATGGGGGCACTTTTGCAGCCAGAATCACAGGTGGGGACACTTATGCAGCCAGTATCACAGGTGGGGGCACTTATGCAGCCAATAACACAGGTGGGGGCACTTTTGCAGCCAGTATCACTGGTGGGGCACTTATGCAGCCAGTGATACAGGTGGGGCACGTATGCAGCCAGTATTACAGGTGGGGGCACTTATGCAGCCAATAACACAGGTGGGGGCACTTTTGCAGCCAGTATCACTGGTGGGGCACTTATGCAGCCAGTATCACTGGTGGGGCACTTATGCAGCCAGTGATACAGGTGGGGGCACGTATGCAGCCAGTGACACAGGTGGGGGCACGTATGCAGCCAGTATCACAGGTGGGGGCACTTATGCAGCCAGGGACACAGGTGGGGGCACTTATGTAGCCAGTATCACAGGTTGGGGCACTTATGCAGCCAGTGACACAGGTGGGTGCACTATGCAGCAAGTGACACAGGTGAGGGCACTTTGCAGTCAATATCACAGGTGGGGGCACTTATGCAGCCAGTATCACAGGTGGAGGGGTCTTATGCAGCCAGTATCACAGGTGGGGGCACT
>BLSH010130770.1:280279-292728 GCA_018402905.1 Glandirana rugosa | reverse complement strand
AAAACACAATAGAATAACTGGTAAAAGTCAACTGAATATCAGCCTTAGTGATCAAAGAAGCAGAACCAAAATACAGGCGGTCCCCGAGTTACAAACAAGATAGGGACTGTAGGTTTGTTCTTAAGTTGAATTTGTTTGTAAATCGAAACAGGTACATTTTTTAACTGCCAGCCAAAAAAAATATTTTTAATCTTTTTGGATAACATAGGGAAGGGGTAACAGCCCTGTACTGTTTGTTTTGCTGTCTATGTTTCTGTTCAGAAGATGTCACCTCACTTCCTGTCCCAATTACAATTGGATTTAGAATATGTTAGGTTGTTGTGGAAACAAGCCTTGGTGATAAAGCATCAGTGGAGATGCCTTTTTCCCATAATAACTCTTACAGGAGTGAATTTCCCTTCCTAGGGGTAGATTTCCTCTCACTTCCTGTTGTCTCCCTCCGTTTGTAAGTAGGAGTCGTTTGTAAGTCGGAAGTTTGTAACTAGGGGACCGCCTGTAGTGCAAAAGGGAAAGTTCCTCCTCAAAAGAGGAGTAGGAAACAGAAACCAAAGATAAATCTACCTTTTCATTTGAATATTGACCATCAGAAAAAGGCAGATAGTAGAGAAGTTTAAAAGAACCAGTCTGTGCTTGGGTACTAAACTCCTAGGGAATAGATGCAATTGTAAAAATAAGGGAGCATCAAAAGAACCAGCAGCAAATTCCCATATCAATTTTATTTTGAATGATAAATGTAAACATATTAACAGAAGGCACATTTTCATCCCAAGGGTACCCATCACCACTGTAGGCAGGGGCATAACCACTTTTATCAAACCTCCCCAGAAGCAACATAGCCACAAGCATGCTGGGTCCAAGCTCACTTACATCCAGGCCTTTTGAAAGCAAATCTTTTGATAACAAGTCATGAGTAGAGAGAGATTTTTCAAAACATCTGGCAGCTGATTGAGAACTGCTGCAAAAGGCGTGTTCATGTTTGTATTTGCAGCTATTAGGGTAACAGCATTGGGAGTCATTGTAAGCAAAACAGACTCCTTTGTGACAAAGAGTGACAAGATGCTGAGGGCTTTGGATTAACTTGATGCTTCCTTTAAAAGTTGCACCACAGCCAAAGTCCTACATCCTTTACACCTCAACCGCAAGGCAGGGAGAACTGAAAGCTTCTGATGAAAAGCTTTGTCATAGTAGGGCCATGCAAATCTGCCATAATTCCAGTAAGCCTCTAAAAATAATATCAACATGTTTGAACATGCCTGAGCATTTATGTGGAAATGTGTCTCCCATGAATGAGGCGTAGACACAAAAGGGCTACAACCAATTATGGAAGGACCGAGGAAGGGCTCTCCTCATATTGTCTCTGGATCTGTCCTTAGATTTTTTTGCCAGGTATATGAAAATCCTTCGAGGATGGTGGGAGGAAAACGAGGTCCAGAAATTGCCCCTTCCAAATCCTATCCTTAGGTGTAGGAGACAAATGGAAACCGAGGGGAGAAAGTTTGCAGGGAAGAGCCTGAAAATTTATTTGGAAAAAAACAAAGCTGATTATACTGACGACTCTGAGGACAAATTAGCAGACACAGATAGGGAAACAAGGTAGCAACACCCGAATCATTAGGGATAACCACCATTGAAGATATAGCATTTACTAAATGTGACTTATAGCCAGACCAAACTGAATGAACATTAGCAGCTAAATCAGACAAAGTAGAAAGTACATTGGCAAACAAGTCATTTATATGACCTATTTTTTAAAGATGGGAAACCGATGACAAAACATTTGGATTCTCACCCATAGGCTGAGCTGGAAGCGCATCCTCCCTGCTCAGCTGGGACAGATCTCAGGAGATACCCTCCTCCTAAGTTGTGAAGTACATCTCCTAGACCTAGGAGATCTGGAGCAGGCCTCTCTGTGGCAATAGTAATCAGAAACAGGGGCTGTTGCTGAGGCTCTTGTGGTCCTTTGAGATTGCCACAATAATGGAAAGGGAGGTAAGTAGTCTTGGGCTGACCTTGCTGGCTGGGTACAATGGGGCCACTGAGGACTAAGCCGCCAGCTAGGTAGCATTGCTAGTTGCCATGGCAGCTGCTGCCACCAAGGCTTCCAGCTGGGCAAAGTTATTTGTTGTTACGGCAGCTGCTGAGGACAAGGCTTGACCTGCAGGAATAGGTAACTTAAAGCGGAGTTCCACCCTAAAGTGGAACTTCCGCTGGTTGGATTCCACCCCCCCTCAGGTGTCACATTTGGCACCTTTCGGGGGGGAGGGGGAAGAGGACACCTGTCTTTAGACAGGTGTCCTTTTCCACACATCCGGGAGCTCTGGCCGGCGGACGCGGCCACTGACGTCAGCAGCCCGGCTCCCTCCTCCCTGCTCGCTCTGCTTCTGGCCGCCTGGCCAGTAGCAGAGCGTGGCAGAGCTCGCGCATGTGCGGTAAGGTGCCCGGCGTGAAGCTGTACTGCTTACACGTCCGGGTTCCCTTACCCGCGATGGAGGCGGCTGCACCCGTCCCCCGATCCGAAGATCGGCGGTGGGTGCCGACATCGCTGGACTCCAGGACAGGTAAGTGTCCTAATATTAAAAGTCAGCAGCTACTGTATGTGTAGCTGCTGACTTTTAATTTTTTTTTTAGCCCTCGGACCTCCGCTTTAAAGAGGAAGTAAACCCAGGTGGGGTTTACTTCCTCTATGTCCCCCTGTAAAGTAGAAACATAATGGGCTACTATGCATCGCATAGTAACACATTATGTGCCACTTACCTGAAAACGAAGCCTGCAGCGTCCAGCGATGTCCCCTCTCCTGGCGGCATCCATCTTCAGCCCCTCTTCCTTCCAGGGCCGCGACTCCGGCGCTGTGACTGGCCGGAGTCGCGTGACGTCACTCCCGCACATGTGCACGGGAGCCGCCAGTCACGGCATGGTCGCAGTGGAGGAACGGCACACAGGCCGTCCCTTCACTGAGCATGTGCCGCCAAGTCGTCGGCACAGCTTCAACACTGCATATCTCCTGAACAGTACAGGTTTAGGAGATATGCAGTGCACCTACAGGTAAGCCTTATTCTAGGTTTACCTGTAGGTTAAAGTGGTTGTCACAAGTTGACAACCACTTTAAGGCAGTAGTGGAACCAAGCCTTGCCTCAGTTAAACTCTGCAGTAGACATGTCACAGGTCTTCTGTATCAGCAGTGCAGATCACAAGGACAGAGGAGAGGAGGGTATTCCAAACTTCACAACAAAAATTAAGTAGAGCAGAGAGGTGCTGCTTTGTTTACAATGCTCTAGCTAATGGACCACAGGCTGCGGTGGTGAATATATGATGAGGGGTGAATCCACGCACTGTCCAATGCCCAAAAAAAGTTAGAATATAACTAAAAGCAAAACTTTTTTTTGTTTTGGAGAGAATGGAGAGGGATTAAAACGCCTGTCAGTTTTTATTGTTGTCTGTGCCCCTGTTAAGGAGATTTGTCCTCTCTATTTCTCGTTTACCGTTATGATCAATTGTGAAAGTAAAAGAAAATCCCAAATTTTGGGTTGTCCCCAGAAAAGTAAGAGAGGGGAAATATTCCAATGGGGTCACTAGTTCTGGTGATCTGGGGGGTCCCCAAGGAATTCCCTTAATTTGCAGGGATTTCCTCTCACTTCCTGTTTGGCTATGAGACAGGAAGTGAAGGGAAATCTCAGCAATGGGACACAGATGGCTAAAAAAAAAAAAAATCTGACAGGTGTTATAACCCTCCCTTGCTCTATCCAAAATGAAATAAAAGTTGTGCCTATATTTTACTATAAAGCCCCAAAGTACATGCACCTACTGCAGATACAGAAACAGAAGTATCAGCTGCACCTATGTACAAAAACGACAATTCCACAACACATTTTAGGTATTGCCATGCATGCCAGAATGATAGCAATAGTTCTAGGACCATCATTCACAGTTACCCCTAATTGACCAGTAAAGGATTGTAAAGTGTCGCCTATGGACAATTTTGGGTACCAAAGTTAGTTGTCACTTCTTGGGCACGCACAATTTTAAAGCTTAAATGTTTGGTATTTATTTACTCATCACAACCTCTTCTTTTATATTTTCCCAATAACTTGGGGTAATACATTGTGTTTCTGTGCACTAAAATAAACGTTTGCATATTTTCTACTGAAAATATGGCTTTGCTAAACAGCTGCAATAATATTGTTTGACATACAAAAATTGCAACTACCAGACTTAAAATGTGCAATTGAACATGTACAAAAATATGTAAAAACAGCTCTGGCAGCAAAAGTGAGTAGAAATCCCTCTTCAGACCATTTTCACTATAACAGCTGTTCATGATGTTTTCTCCACAATTCCTGTCCCGGTAACATTATAATTCAACATAGGTTCCAATGTATCCAGATTTTAAAAAACGTTGGCTTCACTTACAATTTCAAGTTATCTAAACCGTTTTAAATGCTACATGTTTTAGAACTGTAAATAAGACTTGCAAAAAAATTTTAATTTCTGGGTTTCCTTAGGCTTAATGTACACGGGATGTTTGACAACCTCTCCTGAACGATTTAACTTGACAGCTAGAAACTGACACTTAAAAACGTCTGTTTAGCCGCGTTTGCATTCCACGTTTAGCCGCGTTTGCGTCTAGAAGCGTTTTTTAAAATGTTTTAAAATTAAAACACCTGTAAACTAAACGCTGCTAAACATGAGTTACCGTGTTTACAAGCTGTTACAGGCATTTGGCTTTTCAAATGCCTCTGAACATCCGTTCTGAGCACATTTTTTTGGGTTCCAAAAAAAGCTTCTAAATTCAACTGCCTAGAAACAACTATAAATGACCCTGTGTAAATGTACTGATAAGATAACAGAGGAGAGTTCAGGGGCAGCTGCAAAAAATGGCTAACTGCTCCCAAATGTCCGTTTACTAGCAGCAGTGTACATGAGACCTAAGACTGCATAGGATCTCTCAGATCTAGTGCCGAACGTATTACCAACCACAAAGCAAGTGGAGGAAATTTGTACTTAAGCTGTGGAAGTAGTTCATTGTTAAACGTAAACAAGATGACATCAAGGCATCATTTTAACACTGCAATGTGTGTATGGATATCACACACCCAGACTGCGTCACAGAACTTATCATGTGACTCTGACCTTCAGCTGAGCATTCAATGCAAAAAATACAGTACATACAGTATATGTATGGAGAGACTGTGTATAGTAGTATCCAGCATCTTCTTCAAAGCTGAGCAGCCTATATTTAGGACTGTGTTAGAAGAGCTTCATGAACATGTCTTTTAATTTAGGAAAAAGCCAGTGCATCTTGTATTACAAAGTACTTCAAGCTCTAGGTATAAATGTAATTAACAAATTAACAGTAGAGTCGATCCATTGAATAGTTGTGTATGAGATATGTAATATATACCGTATATAATATACTGTATATAGAGATGTATTTTTTTTTTTTTTGTGTGTGGGGAATGCAAATTTTGCACACCTGTCACTGGAACAAGAGTAAAGGGGATATCTTCCAATAGAAAATGCTTCTGCCTTTGAAAGTGCACATCTCTGTAATAGAGAAGCATGTGATTGAATAAGTGGGTGTCATGTCAGTGCATTGGCAGACAATAAATAATTGTATTTTAGTGCAGTGGTGGAAAATGAATAAATGTGGGTTGGCACAGTAAGGGCAAGTAATGAGTGAATTAATGTGCATTGGTTCAGCAGCAGCAATGGGGGTTGTGCGCATGATGCATGTAGCCACAGAAGTGAGATTAGCAGGAAAGGGGGTGTGCGTGTAAGGGATGTTTGCAGATACTGTGATAAGAGGAAGAGGGAAGGATTGTAGACCAGGGAGTTATAATGCAGGCATGGTGGTAAGATCAGTTAGAAGGCATGCATGCGCATGGTTGGAGCGGGTAGGGAGGGGAGTCCAGATGCAGTAATGAAACCATGGGGGTGGGGATGGGCGGACAGCCAACTTGGTGAGAGAGAGGGGTCGGGGAATGTCGTGCAGGTAAATAGGTGAGAGCAGGATCGGGACCCATTGTGGAGGCCCTGTGGCGGCAGCAGGGTAGGGGTCATTATGAAGACGTGGTAGTGACAACAAGGTGGGGAACACTCACGTGGGCACAATTGTCAGAGTAGAATGGGAGCCATTGCGCAGGCACAGAGCTAAGAGCAGGGTGGGTTATGCAGTCATGGTGCCAAGGATGATTTTAGGGGTGTTAGTGCAGGTATGTGTCACGCTCACTAAACCATGCTCCCAGTCATTCCTGGAAATGGAGAGCAGCGAACGGCTGGAGTACCCCCGCTCACCCTTGTAGACCATTCTAGCACTTGGTGGCTAAGGTTCTCTACCTGCTGCTGTAGCTGCGACATCCACTTTGCAGATTGGGAGAGAGGCCCCCACAGGAGCACCAAAGCCTCTAAGTTGAACTTCAGCCTTACCTCCATTCTAGAACAGTTATACAGGATCCTCTTCTTTACTGAAATTGTTTACTGTGAAATTTCCAGTGTGCATTAGAAGCTGCAGCAAGTCAGATAGAGCCCACCTTATTTCCTGGTGGAAGGCTTTGGGAATCTATGGAGTGTATCGAAATGGGCCAGCTGCTACACAATCATTACAGTGCACCAGATTGTGTGTGAGATTTGCATCTGCCTGTATGTGTCCAACCACCTATATTTTGGGTGGGTCTCTCTCTACTAGTGGCCAGTGGTAAGATTGAAATTCTGTGTTGCCTTGTTTAGCTAACCTGTAAGTGAGAGCAGTGTGTGTGGTCTGTGCCTGCGTTCCAGTCTGCTGGGCAGCAGACTATGCTGACTAGAGGAGTCAGGAGCAAGGTTTCCCACCATCCTGGCATTTGTGGGTGATGGCAACACAGATATTTGTGTATGCATGTTATTCTGGGTCGCATCATGGTGTCAGGCTTGGGTAAATTTGAGGTTCTACCTATAATTGACCAGTGTGCTGACCAATTTCCTGATACAAGTGATGGATGACAATACCTCACACATTGTCTGGCCTTCCTCGTCCCTGTACTCTTGAGACCCAGATCCACACCTGGGAACTGTAGAAGTAAATGCGTCATAATGACTTGAAGGTATGAAAGGATTTTCCTTCTGCATTCCTTTGCATATACTACTAATCACACTTTATGAGTGAAAGCTGATTTACGTCCTGTTGTTGATTTACATCCAGTTAAATGTGTAAGCACAATTTCTTGTGCTGTTGGAGTACAGGCAGTCCCCGAGTTACAAACATTCGACTTACATACGGCCCCTACTTACAAACGGAGGGAGACAACAGGAAGTAAGAGGAAATCTACCCATAGGAAGGGAAATTCACTCCTGTAAGAGTTATTATGGGATAAAGGTGTCTCCACTGAAGCTTTATCACCAATCCTTGTTTCCACAACAACCCAAAATTTTCAAAATCCAACTGTCACAGGAATAGAAAGTGAGGTGAAATCTTCTGAACAGGGGCACAGACAGCAAAACGAATGTTACAGGGTTGTTAACCCTTCCCTATGCCATCCAAAAACCCATCCCAACTTACAGTATGTACAAATTCAACTTAGGAACAAACCTACAGAACCTTGTTTGTAACCTGGAAATTGTCTGTATAGGGATTCTCTAATGACATAGATATTCAGTGTGATTTGTTTTATCTAACTGAATGTTTCAAATTCTAAATTGTTACTTATGGTAAATTTAAAGGAATCTGTCAGCTAGATACATTGGAGCTTCCATTGCTGGCTGTTTCAAAGATGTATACTCTAGGGCTTTCACCCTTATCCTTCCATCAATGTCCTGGAGCAAGCATGTATATATCAGGCGTTAGGTCTTCTAATATGCACATGCTTCTTCCAGGTAACTAGCTTAAGCCTCACACACACAATGAGAATATCAGGCAAATGATCATCCGTCTTTTTTTTCATGCTAGTTTCATATCGAAAATGAAGAGGTTACTAAAGTTACGAAAATTCTGGTATGACAGAATACAACTTCGGAATTGATGTAATGTGTTGCATTGTATTGTAATGTATTCTTTCATTTCTGAGCCTGGGTGGTCTTGGTCTTCCAATTTTTTGTTTGGACGAATACTGTACTGATTAAACGAAAATTGTACGATCTGGAAAAATTCTTGAATTTGTCCCCTTCGAATAATTTTGGATGAACTCTCGTGATCGACTCTCGAAAGCTGTTTACTGAAAATCAGATTATCGTACGATCGCTTTAAAGGCGGTATTTCTCGTTTGATTTTCTGATCGTGTGTACTGGGCATTAACCAGCTAGTCAAGTTAAAGTAAAGCTAAACATAGTAGCCACTTACAAATTCCTGTGCTGATAAGATCCTTTTATATGTTAAAAGCTAGTGATGTATCTGTCTCTGTTCAAACCCTCATCAGTAATAGCAAGAAATTGCACAATGTGGTGGATTCTGGGAGGGTAAAATAACCTTCTAAATGAAGTTTTCCTGGAAACCAATTACTGAAAGCATTGTGTTAAAATGAATTATGGAACATGTGCCTGTTTCTTTGCTTTCTAATTCTCTCAATTGTAAACCAGATGTGTATGGTTGTCTTGTTTTCTGCAGAGTCCTGTGCCCACAGAGCTTTATTCTTGTCAATAATAATGATAATGTATATTTAGATATTTAGAAAAAAGAACCCTTTGGAGCCGGGCAATTCTGATTGTCAAGGCCTCATACACGTAGACATGCAATATGCCCAGTGTAAAAAATTCCCAGCATTCTCTCACACCTGGGGAACTGCAGGTGGAGCATGCAACCAGCTATAGAAGTGAATGGCTGTACACCCGTGTAATTATGCAAACGCCAATACTTCTGTGTATCAGGTGTTTACATGTACATGTGCGTAGCGTGTATTTTCTGAACATGTTTCATATTCGGAAAATATCTCTTACACGCATGTGCAGGTAATTGCCAATGCAGAAACCCATCTGCATTCACACAAGTACAGGGGTGTATAGCCATTCACTTCAATTGGCAACAGTACACCCCACCTGTGGTGGTTATGACTAAGGCCTTATAGGCTTAAATGTGTCAGCTGATTTTATCTGCGCTTGTACATTGTGGCATTCCAATAAAATTAAGATTTCTTAAGAGCAACAACCGGTGTGCGGACCATCTCTTCTAAACCCCACCTACAGCTCCCTGTGCCATTAGAATCTGCAGCAGGTCAGAGAAAGCCTGCCTCATTTCTTGGTTGGAGGACATCCAGCACCAAGTAGCCCTTTCTTATTGTTGCTGGCCCACCCCTTTCATTCTTTGGATTTCAGGTCTTTTAATCATAGATGATCAGCACCACCTGTGGGTATTACCACAGCTTCCTGTTTTCAGGAAGTTATGTAGAGCATCCTGCCAACCATGATCCGTCTACATTGCATAGAAAAACTACAAAGATCTAGTGATGATGTGGCTGGGTGGAAAATAAGGAATGTAATGAAAATTAGTTTTACGTAATAATTTTACTAGTGTTAATGAGGGTGGAAAGGTAGGACCAAGGAAAGAAAATATATATGTGCTTGTTGATACTAATAACGATAATTGAATCATTTAAAGAGTCACCCTTTAAAACTATGCAAACTCTCAAAGCACCCCATTCTAAAATGTAAAAAAAAACAAATAATTTTACATAATGTAGTGGCTTCTACACATGTAGGACACCCAACATTATAGGTGATTTTTACAAACATACCTTTTTTCAAACTGGTACTGACTAGTATTCCAGTGTTTCTCTTCTTCCTCAGTTTTTCTCTCTCATTCAGTTAACATGACCACAGTGCTAATAGAGAGGGGAAGGGGTGGGGCAAACAAGGAAGTCTTCAGGTGCCTTTTGTCTCCTTATAAAGCTATGATGGCTTTGATTGTTGGCTCACACAATGCCCAAGGTTGTTATGCTGCATAAAAAAAACCTGTGGCTTTGTGTAACAAAAAAGGCAAGCTTGATCCACCAGCCAGCTTGTTGACATTTTTTGGGCAATCTGGGGCAATGTTTAGGCATTTTTTAAAGGCATACCTGAAGAATACAGAAGACACCCCTGTTGAAAAGGCTGTATTAGAGTCTAGCCCCATGGTAGGATTAATGGTGCATCACTAAGGCCACACACACATGGACATTTGTGATAAAAAAATTGCCCAACATAAGATTCCTGCTCTTTTCTCAAACCCAGAGAACTGCAGGTGGGCATACAGCCGACCATGGAAGTGAATGGCTGTACACCCTTGTACTCCGAGTTCGGAAAGTATATTACGCAGGTAAACGTCGTAGTTTATATGAGTACTGGGCGTACAATCATTCACATTCTATGGTCAGCTGCATTCCCCAACATGTGGTTCCACAGGCACAGGAAAACACCAGGAATTTTATGCTAGGCATATTTGATGCCCGCAAATGTCCATTTGTATAAGACCTACTGTATAGCTTTATATTGGCTTTTGATTTATTAGAATCATGTTTAATGTTTAAAGCTAAGCCAACTTTAGAATTCTGCCCTATATACAAATCTCAGACAGAAGAATCAGTGCAAAGATATTTTTTTGAATATGATCACCCTGTATTGTAAAAGGGTGTCTGCACTGTATATATTCTGGGAGTTTCAAGAAGGTTGACTGGTTGAAGGCTTTGAGAATTACATAAGATGACTGGCAATCACATCATGCTGGCATCTACTTGACTAGAAGATGAAATAAGTCATTTTTGAGGTAGCACTTGATATCATGCAAACATGCGTCCTTTCGTATTAAGAGTATTCATAGCATGTGCTGCCTCTTTATTTTAGCTGAGAATGCTCATTCACATAGAGGAAGTGTCCCACTGCTTTTAAGCTATAGGAGAGGAAATACAGATGTCTCACCAGCCCTTGTTTTGGAGACACATCTGCCTATCTGTACCTAAGAGTTGTGTTAGGTCCGTTCTCCTGTACAAAATGTCATGGTATTAAGTCTTGGAAATACAGGACCACCTTGGAATAATGTTTTGGTTTGCTTATAAACAGATGCATCGAGATCGAATGTTATATAACTGTATTTATGCAAGTGGTAACTAAGGAAAAAGGAATCCCAATCAGGGAATTCTACAGAGCTTTAAAATATAGCAGCAGCGAGACAAAGGAACTGCGTAGTATATAAAACAAGGAATCATCCTGCGTCTACAGTATTCTCTTCAGGAGCCAGGAAGGATATGATTAGTCCAGAGGAGAGACTTATTACAGGACAGGGCCCCAGATAAGATCTGTATTATCCATGACTGCAAGCAAAGGGCAGATATTAAATGGGGGAACTATTGTATATTTGCATTGTTACCATCTAATGGAATAGATGAAAACAGTCAGCGCAAGAACTAGCAATAAAAACCTAAATTGCAAGCTGAACACTAAAGCCTCGTACACACGGAACGACGATCGTACTTACGATCGTCTCAAATCATATGTTGGATAATGTAACTTGCATACTGACTGCACTACACGATCGTACGACCACAGAAAGAAAGTTCAGGTGCATGTAATTAGCATCCGGCTGTTCCTGACTTCGGAGCATGCGTGTTTTGCACAATACAACTTGTTGTACCAACTTCTCTGTACACACGATACAACGGTCGTATGACCGCTTGTTGGTACGACCAAGTTTCCTAGTCTGCTCATACAACTCCCCTTGTATGACCGTCGTATGTCGGCTGTTCTGATTGCGCATATGAACGGTCAATTTCGCATACAACGGTCGTTCATACGACATGTTGTATACGATCGTCGTCCCGTGTGTACGAGGCTTAAGAGTATTTACAGACTCTCCAGGATACAAAAACAAACAATAAAGTGCAGCGCATATACTCTAATAATGTCCAAAGCCTAGAGCATAAATCCACAGTGAGTCAGTCTATATTAGGAATTGATGGGGAGAGTCATGAGAAATCCCACAGGAGTGCAGATGACTATTATCTCCAAGACAACACCAGTGTGCTCCCCTCCACCAGATGGCTAGCGTACCTGCTCACCTCAGACTTTGACTCCTGTGTTAGCAGTGGGCCAGAAGCGCTTGGTTCCCTCACTATGGGGAGAGGAAAGGTCAGCCTTCATGATAGCAAGCAGGTCAGCTCCCAGTCTCCTATACACCTCCAATCATACCGGTATGATTGGAGGTGTATAGGAGACTGGGAGCTGACCAGCTTGCTATCGTGAAGGCTGATCTTTCCTCTCCCCATAGTGAGGGAACCAAGCACTTCTGGCACATCTAGTTCAAATCCCAACACAGCAAAAACGTCCAACTCACTTGTCATAAAAATTTATGGAAACTGTACCTTATTGTTTCAAAATGCATAATACAGCATTTAGGAAAAAATAATCCTATAATAGATTACAATATTGGGGGTCCACTGTTAGCCAGAACTACAGAGGAAAACGATTTACTGGAAAGGAGAGGGGTATCACTCCCTTGGTTCGCGAAGACCGGGTGA
>BLSH010130770.1:240919-274940 GCA_018402905.1 Glandirana rugosa | reverse complement strand
GCACCTGCAAGGCTTTAATAAGAAAATTGGCAAGGTCTGTGTCCGTTTAGAGGTCATTTCCCTTTGGTAGTATCTAACCAAAAATGCAATTTTTCAAAATCAAATTTGTATCTTAGCGCAGAATTCTGGGAAAATTAATGAGCCCATCACACAAGCAGGAAATTACATATCTGGGGGCGTTCTGTACACCATCTATGTATGGAACACCTCCAGGTAGCCACACTGCATTGCATTTTACAGAAAATGACAGCATTGCAGATTGAACAAGAAAGATAATGTTTACTAACATTCAATTACAATATGCCTTGTGTCGCAATTGTATATATTATATTATAATTATTTTTTTATTTGCTTATTTTTTCCCCACGAAAGTGGAGTTACCCTTTAATACATTGCCATAACAATATAGTGGTCCATATATGATCTTATAAACAAATGAGATACACATAGGTTTGCTGTTCTACACAATTCTGTTTTTCAGTCTATCGATACTGTATAGTAGTTAAGCAGTCACAGAAGTATAGCTTTGCCTTTTGTTCAAGAAACTTAATTATTCCTAAATGCAGAGAAAGCTAGGGTGGTTTCCACTCAGCTCTACAAGTGACCACATGGTACGTTTTAATTCTTAAAGAATTTAATGTATCAAAGGACCTGCATACTTGAAACATTTTTCTTCGTGTGATCCCCTAGTAAAACATGTTCATGCATATCCTATTTATTCAATCCCATGTGGCATTTACTTACTGTATTTGCAGTATGTTATACTTTCCAGATCTCCCTGGAAAGAAACCAAAATAAAAAAGAATATTTATTTTTTGACAAGTGTATTCTAAAAGGTGATGAAATTATTATTTGGGGATTACTATAATAAATCATCCTCAAACTACCTATGGTATAGTTGATTTAGAGGCAAGCTCCACCAAAACCTGATATTTCAGTTTTGTATGGTTGCCTCCGTGCCATTTCTTCACTGAGATCATGCCGAGATTGGCGGCTCCTGTGTGTTAGCGCGGGATTGACGTCACACGGCGCCGGAAAATCACAGAGCTGGAGTCCGCGGCCCCGGAAGAGGGGCGAGGATGGACGCTTCCTGGAGTGGGGACAGCGCAGGCTTCCAATGCAGGCAAGTCTCACATAATAAACTATTATGCAATGCATACTAGCCTATTATGCTTTTATATTGCAGTGTAATAAGGGGGAACAAAGAGGAAGTAAAACCTATCAGGGTTTTCTTTCTCAGGGTTTTCTTTCTCTTTAACAGTCAGCTTTGTAAAGCTTTACAGCAATAGAAAAGCAATAAAGTTCAAAAATTTAAGAGCCCTTTAACACCTGTGTGTCCCATAATGAACACACCAAATTGCATATATTTTTATGCATTAAAGCGGTTGTTTTTTTGTTAAAATAACAAACATGTTATACTTACCTATTCTCTGCAGTAGTTTTGCACAGAACAGCCCAGAAGCTTCTTCTCTGGGGTACTCCACCAGTGGTTTCTGTTCCTCCTCTTCTGTGTCTGCCCCCCTCACAAGCTGCTTGCTGGTGGGGCCGACGTGCAGGCTCGCTCATGAGCAGGGCTGTGTGCATCCATAGACATGCACAGCACAGGTTATCCCTGCTTCCTACTCTCTCTTCACATGAGTTGACTGACAGCAGCAGAAACCAATGGCTCCCGCTTCTGTCAGCCAAGCCTGTGAGAGAGGGAAGAGAAGAACTGAAGCTGAGGACAGGGCTGGATCGACACAGGAACCAGGTAAGTGTTTAAAAGAGGGCTAGGGTGTGTTGCTATGGCTATTTTAGTGATTTTTATAGCATAAATATAGGGGATGATGCATTATGGTTATGTATTGTTTTTAGAAGCTAGGCTTCCCCTATTCACACGCTAATTGAGCTTATTTCTAATGAGCTTATTTATGAAGCTCATGGAACAGGAAGTGATGTTGCAAGTAAGTAGGGAGAGGGAAGAAAAGACTTGAACTCAGCCATGTGCTGAAGAAAAAGAGCAGTAGTTTTGGAGGAATTTGAGAAGCAAGAAGCAGTCTGAAAGAGATCCTGGACACAAAGGAAGACAACTCTCAGGAATCATCAGCAACAATGGCTAAATCTATCTCGCTACACTCGGAAACTGGGACCAGACCATAAATATACAGTACATATTAATGTGAGTTTATTAATAGTAAAACAAAAGACATCCAAACGCCAGCAAACATAAAGTTAATTGAACTAAAAACCCAGTGACAAAATGCCTAACTAAATGACCTAACAGAATAACAGAAATCTAAACTAACTATATACAATACATACAAAGGGGGAACACAGGAAAGCAAGGTAAACTGGAGGTACAGGGAACATAAAGGAAAGGGAAACCAAAACTGGGATCAGGAACAAAGGAAAATAGGAACAAGACAGAAGGGTTCAGGGTATGAGTACAAGGCAAGTGCAGGCACATGATAAACGGCTTGCAGTATCTGGCAGTAAAGCAAAACACTGATGTGAAGTGTAATAGTAGAGGAGGGATTAAATACCCTTCCAGCAGCCAGCATCAAGTGCAGACTGATTACTGGAATCTAGTGACTGCTGGAAAAACACCCGCTTTTGGACACTACAACCTCCCATTCTGAGAAGCACAGTGCCACCAGTAAGTCATTCAGGTCCAGGCAATGATTCCAATATCACCAGGAGGACTGAAGAATGAACTTTACCTGGGGATGACACTAAAGCCCCATACACACGGGACGACGATCGCACGTACGATCGTGTCAAATCGTATGTTGGCTGTTGTATGTAGCATACTGACTGCACTACACGATCGTACGACCGCAGAAGAACATACAGGTGCATGTAATTAGCATCCGGCCATTCCTGACTTTGGAGCATGCGTGTTTTGCACAATACAACTTTGTTGTACCAACTGCTCTGTACACACGATACAACGGTCGTATGAGAGCTTGTTGGTACGACCAAGTTTTCTAGTCCCTTGTACGACCGTTGTATGTTCGACTGTTCAAATCGTGCATACGAACGATCGATATCACATACAACGGTCGTTAGTACGACCTGTTGTATGCAATCATCGTCCCGTGTGTACGGGGCTTTAATCTACAACCCGAGTTAAGTAATTTTTAGTGCATTCCCAATTGCATACATTGTTCAATGCTCATTTGCTAGAGAGGGTTGATAGCTTGTGCGTTTGCATACTGTATGCATGTTTGGGGTACTCTGTATGCTTTGTGTTGTACCTACAAACTACATACAATTTTAGGAAACAACATTTTTGTTTAGAAAAGCACATTAATACAGTACAGAGGTTTTTTTTATGCTTCCTTGCTTTACCGCAAAGTGACCTCAAAACATGGGGGGGCAGGGGGGGCTGCTATTGAAAGTTTTTTTACCTTAATGCAGAGAATGCATTAAGGTAAATACGTTTTTCCTTTACAACCACTTTAACCACTTGCCCACCAGCCTCCGTCATTATATGGCGGCAGGTTGGCACTGCTGCGCGAATCGCCATAGCTGTATGGCGGCTCGCGCAGCCACAGTTGCGGGTGGGAACGCGCAGCCGGTGGCGCACTCTCGTGCGCACTGCGTGAGCATGCCCGCAGGTTGGACGGACTCAATGTCGCCGGCGACCCGCAATAGCCTTATTCAGAGGCAGAACAGAGATCTCCCAGTGTAAACACGGCGGATCTCCGTTCTGTCAGGGAACATATGACAAATCTACTGTTCCCTGTAATCGGGAACAGTTAGATCTGCCATGCCCCGGCCAGCCAAGCTCCCACACAGTTAGAACACAGTAAGGGAACACACTCAACCCCTTGATCACCCAGTACAGTTTAACCCCTTCCCTGCCAGTGACATTTACACAGTAATCAATAGCTATTTTTAGCTCTGTATAAATGTCATTGGCTACAAAAAAAGTGTCAAAAGTGTCCGATCTGTCTGCCGCAATATCGCAGTCTCAATAAAAGTCGCAGATCGCCGCCATTACTAGTAGAAAAAAAATAATAATTAAAATGCCATAAATCTATTTCTGTAGTTTGTAGACGTGATAACGTTTGCACAACCCAATCAATATACGCCTATTGCAATTTTTTTTACCAAAAATATGTAGAATACATATTGGCCTAAACTGAGGAAGAAATTTGTTTTTTTTCCATTTTTTTTGGGGGGGGGGGGGATATTTATTATAGCACAAAGTAAAAAATATTGTTTTTTTCAAAATTGTCACTTTTTTTGTTTACAGTGCAAAAAATAAAATAACGCAGAGGTGATCAAATACCACCAAAAGAAAGCTCTATTTGTGAGAAAAAAAGGACGTCAATTTTGTTTGGGTACAACGTCGCACGACCGCGCAATTGTCAGTTAAAGCGACGCAGTGCCGAAACGCAAAAAGTGCTCTGGTCAGGAAGGAGGTAAATCTGGTGCTGAAGTGGTTAAGGCAGCCATTTCATCTTGAATGGGTTGTCAGCATGCCCCAATGCACTGTTTGGCAACACAATGCGCCACAACGCAGGTACAGTATTTCAACCTCTTCCTACTGCCATATTTTGCATATGTCTCAGCACAGCGAGTGTGCCTTAACACCAACTGCATGCATATATGAATCCTCTGGCTTCAGTGTTCTGTGGTGAGAAAGCATCGACAGACGTCAGTCACTATTTCTGAGTGGGAGCTGGTGGGAGAGGCTCCTGGTCATGTGACCACTGAAACAGCCAGTGACAGTGGTCAAATGATTGGGAACTATACCTTCTCTCTTTCCAAACCCCTTAGAGGGCCAGCAGGAGCCAGCACCAATGGATCAACATCTAGTGTATATGTTCTTTAGGTGCCATTTAGAATTAATGGCACCACAGGGCAAAACACACTTGCTCGTTCGTTAACATGTGGTATGGTATTGCAGTAAATCTCAGGTTATAGCAAACTTTACTGCAAAGCATAGGTGTGAAGCCATCCTTAAAGTAGAACTCTGGGGAAAATGAACCGTTATTTATCAGTGCCACGCTGATAATGGCAGATTTGTAATTTATTATTTTTTTTGACGGAGTGCGCATGTAGAAAAAAGGATCCTGTTAATAGGTGATCACATTTGCCATAGTTTGGACATTTGTAACACCCAGACTTAGGTGGTGGTAGTCAGGTCTTTTCCATTGTAAGTGGTTCAAGTGTAAGTCCTGAAAATTGTACCCGTGACGGTATCCAATGGTAGAAAAATCAGAGTTAGCCAAAGTAAAACTAGAAATCACAGACCAGTTACCAGTCCTTTTGATTTATCAATCTGATTTTTTTATTTTATTTTATTTATATATAAAGAGCAAATAGTAATAATAAATGCTGAGAATTAAAAAAAAAAACTAAAAAGTTTAAAGAAACACTGATAAAAATAAAATTGCAAACATTTGCTGGCCAGGGTCTCTCACTTGTTGCAACTTGTTATTGCTGAATATGCTTTGCAATGCATTTTCTAGTTATTTTGGTATTACTGTGAATTGATAGGTTGTCTGCATTTTCTTATTGCACGTTCTCCAATGATGTTCTTTGGACTAGTTACTTGAGCTATAAATATATCTCCCGAACCTTTAATAAACCATTCTAACCATTGTGGATCAATATTTTGAAAAAAAGGTGTTAAACTGCTGAGAACAAAACCAATTTGATATTAAAAAAATAGTACAATATACATTTCTACATTAAGTTATATAAAAAGTGACATTTGTAGGTTAAGTCAAGTGCACCTTGAGCAATAGGATTCATTTAATTTACAATTACCCATAAGCACCTGCGTATTCTTTTATCAACAGGCTTTAGACCCTGAAACACTGCTGAAATCAACAGCTTGACTGTGCTCCCTAAGTCAGAGCATTTTATGATTCATTCTAAACCACCATCTGGCTAGCTCAAGAATTGTATATGGAATTACAATTAGCATTTTCCCTTGTAAAAAGATGACTGCAGCTACTCCCACACAGCTACTGTATCAGACACTTTTCTTCAATATCCAAAAATATTCAGGATTAAAAATGAGCAAACTGCTTACCATGCAACATGGAATGGTAGGCCTATTTTTCTACATATGTGATGATCGATGAAGAAGAGGCAGCTGGCCGAGTTGCTGCTGGAAACAGAACTTTTGTAAGGACAAAATGGTAGACAAGCTCTCTAAAACATTGGCATAATCTTTTTTCACTACTTACTTCGCCACTAATGTAGCACCCCCTGCTTAGGTAGGAGCTAGTGAGAGGATTTTTGGTAGGTGAGGAAAATTGAATCAGGCCTGACTGAAGTGCAGGCCTGATTGTTTTTGTTTCTGGACAGGGAGTGGCTCAGGTAGGACTGGGTGATTCACAGATGAGGTCACCAGAACCTCCCACTTCTGTCCAGAAGCTGATGCAATGTTCTGGTCAGAGAGCTGGGAGGGAGGTGTAGCCATCTGGGGTGTTCTAAGAAACCCTGACCAATCCCCAGTCTGGATTGGCTGGAGGCAGGCCTCCTTAAATACCCAGGGTCAGCCCAATCTGGGAGGAGAGTTCGGGTGGAAGAGCTGGAATGTAGCTGAGGTTATGGAGGCCTCACTCGGGAGGGAGCCCCCAGTCTGGGGAGGGGGGGTGTGACCTTGAGGCCTGGTCTCGTTTGCAGCCAGGAGGAAAGAGAGATCCTGGAGCAGCACAAGGGAGCAGGAGAGCAACAGACAGTGCTACTGGAGAAGCTCAGCAAGGAGTCCACTGGGTGGTGGGTGAGTGGCACACACCCCGGAAAGCTTTAGATGCATGCCAGAGTGGATTGGGGTGAAAGACAATCTGGGAAGGATGCAGAAGTCAGTAAGGGACTGTGGTGTCATGGTGGCAGTGGAGAAGGCCAACGCAGCTGGAGTAAGAGGATGGGCTGAGAGTAGTAGACCATCAGGCCAACTAGCACAGTAGTGTTTCTACAAATTGGGGATCAGCTATCCCTACCTGTAATGGGTGGTTGTGAGGCCCTGCTTGCAGCATGGCAGGCCTCACCATGTGCTAGTCAGGCTGAAGAGGTGGAGGAGGCCTAGTAAATTTCCTTCTGGGCCTGGAAGAGCAAGTATTGTGCAGGAGAGAGGAACTGGATTCTGCAGAAGCAAGTGACGTGCAGAAGAGAGTAATTGGAGTTTGTAGCAGCAAGTGATGTGCTGGAGGAAGAGAAGTGATGTACATACAGAGGTGTATATAGTGGTCCAGTGTAAATGATCAACTAATTCTTTGGGCACCCCACAACATTCCCAATCCCCCTAATAAAATCAAACAAAGTACCAGCTTGTTCTGTGTCTCCAGAGTGGTGTGGATGTGATTGAGGGCAGTGTGAGCAAGTTAACCACAATACTCAGCCACCCCTAAGGGGGCCATTGGCTACACTAATATTTACTATTCAAATCAATGCGTACCAAAAAGGTCAGCTATTGCCACAATCAGCGCCAATCAGATGTCAATCATAAAGCCAACATTCCTTATTGTAGAATAACCAAAGCTGCCGCTGTTAATATAACTACTTAACACCACAAATCTCAAGGTTAACTAATAAACCTCAATTCAGCAGCGCTAAAACATTCATATGAGTACCAATGTTTAAAATTCATAAACACACAACATTTAAAAAGTCCATAATAGTGCATCCATTCCCAAGCGTGTTAATCCATGAGATCTTCGGAGTCTTATGCCTAATGATACTACCGCCGCACCACGTGCCCAATGGGGGTTTCCCCCTATATGGAGGGACTCACCAGATAATTGAATGAAACTTGCCCGTAATAATATGTCCTAGGATGTCCCAAATGGTTAAGGTGGCTATGGCTGTTTCAATACAGGCACCTCTCTGAACTCTCGGACTCATTACAGAGGCACAGGGAAACACAGGGGATTTCTTCAGAATAACAATATACACATGAGAGAACGGTGGATGCAGCATGTGCTAATATAGAGAGAGGTGCCTGTATTGAAACAGCCATAGCCACCTTAACCATTTGGGACATCCTAGGACATATTATTACGGGCAAGTTTCATTCAATTATCTGGTAAGTCCCTCCATATAGGGGGGAAACCCCCATTGGGCACGTGGTGCAGTGGTGTATCATTAGGCATAAGACTCCGAAGATCTCATGGATTAACATGCTTGGGAATGGATGCACTAATATTTACTAATTGATGTAAGTGATGTACAGCTAGATAATCAATTAGGAATGTAGGGAGCATTTTCATGCATTTGAGTGTACTACGGTACAAGGAGAGCTCTAGTTTCTGAAAGATGGTTGATTCACTGACCGATATGCCAGTAAATGCATATCCAGCCAGTTGACTAGGGATGGGACCACGTTTCTAGTCGAACTTCGCGATTCGAGGCCACTTTGCCGCTGCGGAGCACCCCATAATGCATTGCGCGCAGACGGCACGCACCCTACTCCTGCGAGCTTACAATCTAAGAGCCCCCCCCCCCCGCTCACCATCTTGAAATAACCTACCTGTGTGCCCTCAGCAGCTGCTGGCGGGAGAGGAGAGGAGGGAAAATGGCAGCACGGCAGGGGAAAGGGGCACACAGAGGTCCCAGACAGCAGGGGGAAGGGGGCACAGATACTTTAACAGATTCCCCTGCAGTGCAGCCTGGGCCCCCCTTTTGAATTGATGAGGCCTGGGCCCAGTACAGGAGGGCTGGCTGTACTGCCTTATCAGTGGCCCTGACCATGTCAGTATTTATTTGGCTGAAAAGCAGTTGAATTTTTCTGTTTGCTGACTAGATACTCCGCAATGAGTAGCTGGTTATGGTGGAGAGTAGAAGTAGGACTCCGTGGCTGCTTGTAAAGTGAGACACAGCAGATCATCTACTACATGTGGTCAACCAACCTTTTACTTAAGACGTGGATGTGATTGGCCTACTGTGATGGGCACAGTGAGGCTGCATTTGATGGGCACAGTGAGGCTGCATGTAACAGGCACTGTGAGGCTGCATTTGATGGGCACAGTGAGGCTGCATGTAATGGGCACAGTGAGGCTGCATGTGATGGGCACAATGAGGCTGCATGTGATGGCACAGTGAGGCTGCATTTGATGGGCACAGTGAGGCTGCATGTGAAGGGCACAATGAGGCTGCATATGATGGGCACAATGAGGCTGCATGTGACTGGCACAGTGAGGCTGCATTTGATGGGAACAGTGGGGTTGCATATGATGGGCACAGTGAGACTGCATATGACGGGCACGGTGATGCTGCATATGATGGGCACGGTGAGGCTGCATATGACGGGAACAGTGAGGCTGCATATGACTGGCACGGTGAGACTGCATATGATGGGCACAGTGAGGCTGCATATGATGAGCACAGTGAGGCTACATGTGACGGGCACAGTGAAGCTGCATATGATGGGCACAGTGAGGCTGCATATGACGGGCATGGTGAGGCTGCATATGACGCCCTTTTGAATTGATGAGGCCTGGGCCCAGTACAGGAGAGCTGGCTGTACTGCCTTATCAGTGGCCCTGACCATGTCAGTATTTATTTGGCTGAAAAGCAGTTTAATTTTTCTGTTTGCTGACTAGATACTCTGCAATGAGTAGCTGGTTATGGTGGAGAGTAGAAGTAGGACTCCGTGGCTGCTTGTAAAGTGAGACACAGCAGATCATCTACTACATGTGGTCAACCAACCTTTTACTTGAGACGTAGATATGATTGGCCTACTGTGATGGGCACAGTGAGGCTGCATTTGATGGGCGCAGTGAGGCTGCATGTAACAGGCACTGTGAGGCTGCATTTGATGGGCACAGTGAGGCTGCATGTAATGGGCACAGTGAGGCTGCATGTGATGGGCACAATGAGGCTGCATGTGATGGCACAGTGAGGCTGCATTTGATGGGCACAGTAAGGCTGCATGTGAAGGGCACAATGAGGCTGCATATGATGGGCACAGTGAGGCTGCATGTGACGGGCACAGTGAGGCTGCACTTGATGGGAACAGTGAGGCTGTATATGATGGGCACAGTGAGACTGCATATGACTGGCACGGTGAGACTGCATATGATGGGCACAGTAAGGCTGCATATGATGAGCACAGTGAGGCTGCATGTGACGGGCACAGCAAAGCTGCATATGATGGGCACAGTGAGGCTGCATATGACGGGCATGGTGAGGCTGCATATGACGTGCATGGTGAGTCTGCATGTGACGGGCACAGTGAGGCTGCATTTTATGGGCACAGTGAGGCTGCATATGATGGGCACAGTGAGGCTGCATATGATGGGCACAGTTTTATCTAGCTGTAAGCATACATAATCACCTGATAAATGGCTACTTACAGCCCTGCATTTCTAAAAGTTAATTTTTCAGCTTTTTTGCACTCCCCCCAAATTTGGGCAGCAGCCGCCACTGCCAAGAACTGAGTGATCAGTGTGATTGATTGGTTCTTGGTCTTAGAGCTGACGAGGGACACCACATAGGTGAGTATAATAGTTTTTTTTTAAGATTCCACAGTATTATTTCAGTACACACCTCTCCATGTTAATTTACAGTACAAACAACCTAAAAGCAGCCTTGTCGCTGCTCTGTACAGTGTAAATTTGCTCTAGTGAAATAAGCAATGAAAAGCGGTCATACGTGCTCCGTCAGATTGTTGTAGTCAAGCTTTTCAAACAACTGCTGAACTAGTTATTTGAAGTTTTCTTTACTCTCTGTTCTCCAAAAACAACAAAAGGTGTGTATATTATTTGAAACTAAAATGCATTTATCACAGCAGACTACTCGGATTATGACAGAGAATGGAAAGCTATTTTACTCTATTTTATGCAATTCTAGCTATTATTCTGTATGTGGCAATCATACATTTACTTTATGACTTCTGCAGTTGTATTAAACTAAGTTACTGCACTATTCTGCTCTCTGCTGGCCAAATGTCAGCATTACTGTTCTCTGCGACTCCCACAGGAGATTGGATTTTGTTTTGACAACTTGCACTAAATATTGTAAGGAACAGTGTGTCACTTAGGGCAGTTAAATGGAAAATGTTTCCGGGCTGATTTACCTTTGAGGGATTGTGTTTAAATTTCAAAGCTAAACTTTGCTATCTTACTGTAACAATTTTGCACGCAAGCAGCAATATGACGGAACTTGCTTTTTTTTTTTTTTTGCAAATGAAAATGTTCCCTTGTCGTCCATTTTCTTTATTGATATAATTATGATGGCAATCAAAGATTTTACCTTGTTTTGATTTTTTTTTATGCACTTTTACAAAGTTTTTGTAGTACAGTAAAACCTTGGATTGCGAGCATAATTCTTTCCGTAAACATGCTTGTAATCCAAAGCACTCATATATCAAAGCGAATTTCCCCATAAGAAATAATGGAAACTCAGATGATTCGTTCCACAACCATTTATTCATAAGTCTTTCAGTTTATAGTCCATATAAAAAGATTATAGCAATGTGATAGGTTGTGTAACCATAAAATATCCATCCACAAATGGCCGCCTCCACAAAGGGATTAGAAGCAAAATCCTGTATGAGCCACAGAGTATAAAAGAGAAGAGAGGCGCCTCTGAGTGTAGCAATATGGTTACATTTAATGAAGGTACAACATTTAGGCTGGGTTCACACTAGTCCGATTCTCGGACCGACATGAGGAGCACAAGTCGCATTACGTCACAAAAACAATGATTCCCTATGAGAGCCGTCTTAACTGGTCCGACTTGTGTTTTTCAAAGTCGGACCGACTTTGAAAAAGGTTCCTGTACTACTTTTGTCCGACTTTGATCCTACTTCAGCCCATTGAAAGGCATTGAAGTCGGATCAAAGTCGGATCAGTGTTCTCACTGATCCGACGTTGGCATGTGACTTGTGCTCTGGGGATCTTGAAGGGGAACGCCACGCCAAATTAAAAAAAAAACCTGGCATGGCGTCCCCCTCCAGGAGCATACCAGGCCCTTTGGTCTGGTATGGGTTTAAAGGGGAACCCCATGCCAATAAAACGGCGTGGGGTCCCCCTCAAAATCCATACCAGACCCTTATCCGAGCACGCAGCCCGGCAGGCCAGGAAAGGGGGTGGGGACGAGCGAGCGCCCCCTCCTGGACCATAGCAGGCCGCGTGCCCTCAACATGGGGAGTATGGGTGCTTCGGGAGGGGGGGGGGCTCTGCGCCCCTCACCCCAAAGCACCTTGTCCCCATGTTGATCAGGACAAGGGCCTCTTCCCGACAAACCTGGCCGGTACCCCTACCCATTTACCTGGGGAAAGAAATGTACAAAAAAAAACACACTACACAAGTTTTTAAAATATTTTATTAAATCAGCTCCGGCGCCTTCTCCCCTCTCCGGTGTGTTCTTTCTTCAGCTCTTTTGCAGGGTCTTCCATCTTCTGAGGGGTCTTGTTTCTTCTCCTTCTCTGCGGCGTCTTCTGCTCTTTTGCTGGTCTTCTCCACTGTCCTCTTCCCTCTCTTCTTCTTCCCATGTTGACACGACGCAATCTCCTTCACAAATGCCCTCTCTGCTGTGTGCTGTGCCTTATATTGGCATGGGGCGGGGCCACCCGCTGACATCACCCTGCAGGTCCCACCCCCTATGGTGTCACACCCTGGGGTGGGGCTGTGACACCATGGGGGGGGTAACCTTTTTGTCTGAACCAGCATTAACTTTTTTCAGCAATTTGAGCTCCAGTAGCTCTTCTATTGGATCGGACTACACGCTTCGCACATGCACCGGTGACCCTGACCACTGCAGTCCAGGAACATCCCACAAGAGCTGCAGTTTTGGAAATGCTCTGGCCCAGTTGTCTAGCCATTACAATTTAGCCCTTGTCAAACTTCCAGTGTATATATACCATAGTTTGTAGACGCTATAACTTGAAATGTACGCTGAATCAATATACGCTTACGCTTTTACCAAAAATATGTAGCAGAATACATGTTGGCCTAAATTTATGAAGAAATTAGATTTTTTTTACATTTTTATTGGATGTGTTTTATAGCAGAAAGTAAAAAATATAGTTTTTAAAAAAAAAAAAAAAAAAATCAAAATTGACGGTCTTTTTTTGTTGATCTCACAAAAAAGAAAAAACCCAGAGGTGATGACATCAATTTAATTTATCTACAGTGTTGTATGACTACGCAATTGCCAGTTAAAGTAACGCAGTGTGGTAAGGCAAAAAATGGCCTGGTCATGGGGGGTAAATCTTCCAGAGGTCAAGTGGTTACAGTGTAAATTGCATATGTATTAATTAGGTGATATAGGTAGATCCTCCCAGTACATTGTTTTAGAAAGACTATACAATAAAATTGGAATGTGCATGGCCTGCTTAACCACTTCAGCCCGGAAGAATTTCTCAGGTTAGGACCAGAGCACTTTTTGCGATTTGGCACTGCGTCGCTTTAACTGACAATTGCGCGGTCGTGCGGCGTTGTACCCAAACGAAATTTGCCTCCTTTTTTTCCCACAAATAGAGCTTTCTTTTGGTGGTATTTGATTGCCTCTGCGTCATTTCTGATCACCGCTATAAACAAGAAGAGGGACCGTTTTGCAAAAAAACCCAAATTTCTTACTTTTTGCTAAAATACAAATCCAAAAAAAAATAAATATAAAAAAACATTTTTTTTCATCGGTTTTGGCCGATTTATATTCTTCCTCATATTTGTGATAAAACTAATCGCAATCGGCGTTTATTTATTGGTTTGTGCAAAAGTGGCCGTATTTACGGATGGTGAGAATTAATTTCTGGGGTTTTTATTTTTTTTTTTATTTTTTACTAGTAATGGCGGCGATCTGCAATTTTTATCGGTACTGCGATATTGCAGCGAACATGTAGGACATTTTTGACACTTTTTTGGGACCAATGACATTTATACAGCGATCAGAAATTTAAATGTCCACTGATTACTGTGTAAATGTCATTGGCAGTGAAGGGGTTAACCTGCAGGGGGAGATCTAGGGGTTAACTGTGTTCCCTGGGCGTGTTCTAACTGTGGGGGGACTGGGCTACCATGGGCATGAGAGATCTAACTGATCCCAGTGACAGGGATCAGTAGATCTCCTATGCCCCCACTAACAGAGCGGGGAACCGCCGTGTTTACATCGGCGGTTCCCCGTTCTTTGCCTGTGGCCGCTCATCGTCGGGTCCGCCCGAGCCGCGGGCACACTCCTCAGGAGTGCGGCGGGCACGCGCGCGCCCCCTAGTGGCCACTCGCAGATCAACGCTTTTTTGCAGCGATTCGCATCCAGCGTGACGGTAGGCAGTGTGGAACTGGTTAAAGAGGATATTAAACCACCCCCTAACTACCCCCCCCTTTTTTTTGTCATTCCCTCTTACCTGTTATGCAGGGTTTTCTTCAGAAAACATACGGACCTGACCAGCGAATCTATCTAGCACTGTCCTGCTGCAATACGCTGCTACAGGTCATGTCCCATGACACCATCTTCCTTTCCTACGTCATCAGGAGTTGGCTGTCTTCCCCCAATGATGCACCACCAGGTCCTCCGGTGTGTTTCCCTGCTCCTGCAACCTATGGGGATATCCCAGGAGGCTGCTGGAGCGGGGTACAACACTTGTGACAGTGGAGTCGGTTGGTAGGGGAGGTTGCATGGAGGAAAATTGTAAAGATGGTATTGGTGTTGGTGTGTTAAGCCTGGTACAAATTATATTCTTTGTTTCCTTCAACCCTTCCTTCAGCAAGCTGGATGAAAAAAAACTGACAGATCGCAGTACTAACACAAACGATCATAGGTGTGCGCAGCCTATTGCAATAGGGTGTGCACCACAAAGACCAAAGAAACATGAGTGTGTGTATATATGTCAGAAGGGCAGAGATCAGTGTCAGTAGATTCTTTTTATTTTACTTTATTTATTTTTTTACACTTTTGTGTTTTTATTATTTTTTACATTTTATTTAGGAGCCCTGCTGGGGGCCTTTGATGAAATATCAGGGGTCTAAACAGACCCCTAATGTCTCACTTTTGAGACAGAGAAAGGGACTGAGGACAGAGATTCCCCCATCCCTTTTTCTGCAGCCAGGCAGCAGGGGTAATCTGCACAGTACAGGGTGATTAGGGTGTGCCCAGGCACACCTGCCACCCACCCTATGAGCGCACGCCTATGCAAACGATGTTACTGTGGTGATCTCCCCTGCTATGCTATTACGTTCTGACAGGGGACACACACACACACACACACACACACACTGACCAACACTCGCAGCAATTGGCTGCCAGCTCTGATTGGCTGCTGGTCATATCCTAGTTTTCCAGCATGCCCGTTTGACGGAAGCTGAACAGGGAGCTGTACACAAGGGCTGAAAGTCAGCCGGTTCCTGCCAAACCGACCATTTTTGGCTGCTTTAGCCCTGGTTCACATTAGTGCGCTCTGCAGTGGAAATCATATGCGATGTCCATGCGATGAGATTTCAGCCATACAGATTGTATGGCTGATATCGCATTGCATTTGGAACAAACTCGCACAGGACCCTTTTTTTGGTCCGCACCAGAATCAGATCGCATGGGTGTTCATACCCATGCGATACAATTCCTGTTCGAGTTTGCAGTTCACACTGCGATATGCGAGCTGAAAAGAGGGTGTCGTTAACAATGTATTGACACCTCCCTTCAGTTTGCAGTGTGAACTGCTGTGCGAATCGGGTGCGATGCGGGAACCCGCAGTGCATTCGCAGGGTTCCCGCATCGCACCTATATGAACCGAGGCTCAGGGTTGTGAAACCTGCTGTAAGAGTTGCTTCAGATTATCATTGTTGCCTTTCACTGTGTATACTAAATAAATAAAAATCTAATCCATGCTAACAATATATAAGGCCTAATGTTACTTATTGATTGGTTCTTTTATCATGTAACATTTGGTACAAAACAGATAAACTCCACAAGTGTTTGTATATTCACATAGATAATAAAGGTAATTTAGGAATACACCTTGACTTCATATGAGCCTAGAATGGATAGTCATTATGAGCTATAAATAGCTGTATACAGTATCTTGTCTATTTATATCTTGTCCGGATGAATATAGGTTGTTGACCTTGTACTCGTGTACTCTTAACATCTTGAGAAACATGACATGTCTTTATTTCAAAGTTGTTTTTCATGTCACTTTTGAGCACCTTAATCGCACCCAAGTCAATAAAGTGTTAGTTATGGCCAGTGTTTTGCTAAATATAAAATGCATGTCTTTGCAAAAAGATAACAGAATGTGTATACACTGCAAATGGCATGGTAAAATATAGGGTCTGTGCATATAGATAAAGGTGTGCAAGGCAAGAACACTGCAAGTAAATTTGTGGTCATACACTGATAGTTTATTTTCTTTTATTGTTTAACGTGGATGAACCAATCTACCACTGCCGCTCTTGTTTTTTTGACAGCTGTCCCAGCCAGGTGTCAAACAACCCAAGCGGTGACTGCATCATTGACAGCCAAAGAGTTTTCAGTAGGCTCCTTTGACAAACGTTGATCAAACAACCAACTTTTGTCAAATGAAGCATGGACACCGGCTGAGGCCCCTTTCACATGGACGCCTCTGCTAAGGGGAATCCGCTTGCTCAGCAGGGATCTCTCTGCTAATTCCCGCTAAGCAGGCGTCTGACAGGTCCATGTCCGCTCCGCTGTGCAGAGTGGATATGGACACAGTCCATCACATTGGATGGAAACGGACCGCCTGTCCATTTCAATTCGATGCCATCTGAATCCGATCTGTTGGACGGATGGGGAATAGGAACACCATCCGTCTGTTTTTGGCAGACAGGATCAGATCGGATGGCAGCGGACATGTATGCTCTTAGAAGAGACTGGAGGGTCCGATTAGGTGAAAAACTGACAGGGGGACCTGGTTGGACAGTCCGTGTGAAAGGGGCCTTAGAGAGTTTTGCCTAGTTCCTCAGGAATAGCCAGCTTTACACAATGGACAATCCCGGTATACTGAATGAAAAGGTTAAACCTTTTTTTGTAAATGGTTGAACATTGGCATATGGTATGTTCTGGAAGGTTATGGTTACATAAGTCCAAGATTTGAATTCCCGTCACTTTGGAAAGATTTCCTCTTTCTACTTGTTACATCTCTAAGACAGGAAGTAAAGGGAAGTCATTACATATCTACTTCAGCCCCCGGAAGGATTTCCCCCTTTAGGACCAGAGCACTTTTTGCACTGCGGCGCTTTAACTGACAATTGCGCGGTCGTGCGGCGTTGTGCCCAAACAAAATTTGCGTCCTTTTTTTCCCGCAAATAGAGCTTTCTTTTGGGGGTATTTGATCACCTCTGTGCCATTTCTGATCCCGGCTATAAACAAAAAAAGAGCGACAATTTTGAAAAAAAAAAACACAATATTTCTTACTTTTTGCTATAATACAAATCCCAAAAAAATGTATAAAAAAAAAATTTTTCATCAGTTTTGGCCGATTTATATTCTTCCTCACTTTTTTGGTAAAAAAAAAATCGCAATTGGCGTATATTGACTGGTTTGTACAAAAGTTGCCACGTTTACGAATGATGAGAAGTAATTTATGCAGTTTTTATTTTTTACTAGTAATGGCGGCGATCTGCGATTTTTAGCGGGACTGCGATATTGTGGTGGACATGTCAGACCATTTTGACACTTTTTTGGGACCATTGGCATTTATACAGCAATCAGTGCTATGAAAATGCACTGATTACTGTGTAAATGCCACTGGCAGCGAAGGGTTTAACCTTCAGGGGGCGCTGTAAGGGTAAACTGTGATCCCTGTGTGTGTTACTAACTGTATGGGGCTGGGCTGAGTTGGGGAGGAGAGTGATCATGGCTCCCATATACAGGGAGCATACGATCACATTCCTTCCCCCTGTCAGAATGGAGACCCGTGTGTTTACATACACAGACCTCCTCCATTCTGTCACTCCTGGGGAGCAATTGCGTTAGCCCTACCTGCTCCCTGGCTCCCCGGAACACAGTGAGCGTGCAAGCATGCCTCCGGCGGCGCGCGCTCATGATCCGCAATCTCGCAGCCACCGTCAGGTGATGGCGGTTTGCGATATCGAACCACTTTGCCACCGTCATGCAACGGCAGGTGGTCAGCAAGTGAATATGCAGCAAAAATTAGCCCTTTCTCCTCTATCCTGAACCTTAAAAAAGTACAGTTCTTACTATACATACATATAAATAATCAATTCTCATAACCTCAAATACCTAATAAATGTTGGCCAAGCACTGCTTTATTAATATATAGAAATATATGCATTAGTGACAAAGGCTTGTTGCAGAGAGTAATGTGCAAAATAGGATAAGCCATTAGGAACCACAGAGCTATACTTCATTGGTCTGTTACTAGTAAAGTCCAGGCAAAACTTTGTTTGCCATTGCATAGAGTAGGGAAAGATCATAACCCTTGTCAAGACTTTACTGCTGTATGGGGCTCCAGTTGCAAATTTCCCTGTATTGTCATCATGACCGTACATGAGGGGGAAAGTGAACTCCAGATAGCAGCACAAACTTTACAAGGATCCTACTTCTTGCACACTATCCAAAAAAAAAAATGTTTGTTTGGCTGATCATGCTTTTATTAGAAAATTAGGTGTACTTTTGAAATTTGTGATGGTCATTATTAATTCTGTGTCCTGTCTCTTTTTTTAGTTTTGATGTTGAAAATGGCTTGTCATCAGGCAGAAGTCCCTTGGAGTCCCAAGCCAGTCCAGGGTCAGGTTTGGTTCTACAGGGTAACCTGCCCCACAGCCAGAGAAGAGAGTCTTTCCTATACCGATCAGACAGCGACTATGACCTTTCCCCTAAGGCAATGTCCAGAAACTCCTCCATTGCTAGCGACTTGTGAGTATGAATGTAAACATTGTCTTTAGTTTTGTTAATCCTTCAAATCAAATATCTTTCAAATTAGGAAATGTTGCTACTATTTAATCATTTTGGGGGAAAATAATTATTTGATCTGCCGATTTTGTAAATTTGCTCACTTGCCCATGAAGGGTCTATAATTGTTATCATAGGTATATTTTAAATGATATAAACAATATCAACCAAAAAGACCAGAAAAAACACATGATACAAATGTTATATATTAAGTTGCAGTTCAGTGAGTAAAATATGTATTTGATCCCCTTCCACCAAACAATAATTTTGGCTCCAAAAGACTGGCTACAGTATGTGCTCATGTGGTACACATATTAGTCCTGTCAATTTAAGAAGGTGTTCCTAACGACAACTCATTATGTGTATAAAAGACACCTGTCCACAGAATCTCTTTCTTCCATTCAAACCTCACCATCATGGGCAAGACCAAAGAGCTGTCAAAGGTCATCAGGGACAAGATTGTAGACCTGCACAAGGCTGGAATGGACTACAAGACATCAGCAAGAAGCTTGGTGAGAAGGAGATAACTGTTGGAGCGATTATTCGCAAATTGTCTGGAGCTCCATGTAAGATTTTTCCTCCTGGGGTAAGAATGCCCATGAGAAAAGTGAGGAATCAGCCCAGAATCACACAGGAGGAGCTTGTGAATGATCTCAAGGCAGTTGGTACTACAGTCACCAAACAAACAATTGCTAACACAATATGTTGCCATGGATTGAAATCCTGCAGCGCCCGCAAGGTCCCCCTCTTTAAGAAGGCCCATCTGAAGTTTGCCAATGGACATATAAATGAATAAAAGGATTGGGAGAAGGTGTTGTGGTCAGATGAGACCAAAATTGAGCTCTTTGGCATTAACTAAACTTACCGTGTTTGGAGGAAGAAAAATGCTGACTATGACCCTAAGAACACCATCCCTACAGTCAAGCACCGGGTGGAAACATGATGCTTTGGGGCTGTTTCTCGGCTAAAGGTACAGGCTGATTTTGCCGCATTGAGGGGCCAATGGACGGGGTCATGTATTGTAAAATCTTGGATGAGAACCTTCGTCCCTCAGCCAGAACACAGAAGGTGGGTCGTGGATGGGTCTTCCAGCATGACAATGACCCAAAACATACCGCCAAGGCAACAAAGGAGTGGTTCAAGAAGAAGCACATTGAGGTAATGGAGTGGCCTAGCCAGTCTCCAGACCTTAATCCTATAGAAAATTTATGGAGGGAGCTGAAACTTTGAGTTGCCAAACGACAGCCAAGAAACCTTAAAGCGTTTGTTAACCCCCCAAAAAAAGATGCTGTTCCCTTAACCACTTCACCCCCGGAAGGATTTCCCACATTAGGAGCAGAGCACTTTTTGCGATTCAGCACTGTGTCACTTTAACTGACAATTGTGCGGTTGTGTGACGTTGTACCCAAACAAAATTGCGTCTTTTTTTTCCCCACAAATAGAGCTTTCTTTTGGTGGTATTTGATCACCTCTGCGTCATTTCTTACCAACGCTATAAACAAAAAAAGAGCGACAATTTTGCAAAAAAAAAAAATATTTCTTACTTTTTGCTAAAATACAAATCCAAAAAAAATATTTAAAAAAAATGTATTCATCGGTTTTGGCCGATTTATATTCTTATTCATATTTTTGGTAAAAAAAATTGCAATCGGCGTTTATTGATTGGTTTGCGCAAAAGTTGCCGCGTTTCCGGATGATGAGAATTAATTTCTGGGGTTTTTATTTTTTTTTATTTTTTACTAGTAATGGCGGTGATCTGCAATTTTTATCAGGACTGTGATATTGCAGCGGACATGTCGGACATTTTTGACACTTTTTTGGGACCAATGACATTTATACAGCCATCAGAAATTTAAATGTCCACTGATTACTGTATAAATGTCATTGGCAGTGAAGGGGTTAACCTGCAGGGGGAGATCTAGGGGTTAAATGTGTTCCCTAGGCGTGTTCTAACTGTGAGGGGGCTGGGCTGCTATGGGCATAACTGACAGAGCGGGGAACCGTCGTGTTTACATTGTCGGTTCCCTGTTCTTTTGCTTTAGCAGCTCATCGCGGGTCGCCGGCGGACATCGGGTCCGCCCGATCCGCGGGCATACTCCTCCGAAGTGTGGCAGCATGAACGCGTGCCACAGACGGCGCGCTCGCCACCCTAGCTGCCAATCCACAAATTGCCGTTTATTTACGGTGATTCGCGGTACACATCCACACTGCCGCAGTAAATATACTGTGTGCGGTGTGGAAGTGGTTAAAGCATGTTATACAGCACTGAGCTTCCTGCTGTGTCATTTGGCCCCCTGTATCACCTGAAATACCTGGCTGATCCTGCCTGGTTCTACCCTCCCCCCTGTACGCTTACTCCGATATATCATGGCTGCCGAGCTTTGACACTGGAGTCATCCGTACCTGCCTCCGTCATCTGCAGCCTGCTCTGTGTCTCCTGTGTGCTCTCCCCCCTCCTCTCCCCCCTCCCCTCTCTGCCTGACAGCTCCTGTCCTGCTGCTCAAATTACTGTTTTTTTTTTTTACTACAATCCTCTGTTTTTTACTGTAATGGCCCCCTGTGACTGTGCTTTATGAAAATAATGCTGTATATACCTTGTTTACAGAGCGCTGATCTGCGCTAATTGACCTGCTGCTTCTGTCCTCTCTCAGCCCAACAGATGCAGCAGGCGGGGCAGCCTCTCCTCTCCTCCTCCCTTCCTGACTGACGTCTGTGGGGGATCCTCGGCGGGTCAATGAGCGCAGATCAGCGTTCTGTAAACAAGGTATACAGCATTATACTCTGTAAACAGCATTATTTTTAATAAAGCACAGTCACAGGGGACCATTACAGTAAAAAACAGAGAGGGTTATGAACAATTACATTGGTTTGTTTGCAACCACTTTAAGAATTTCAAGAAGATCTGTAAAGCAGAGTGAACCAAAATCCCTCCTGAGATGTGTGCAAACCTGGTCACTAACTACAAGAAACGTCTTACCTCTGTGCCAACAAGGGTTTCTCAACCAAGTACTAAGTCATATTTTGCTTGGGGATCAACGACTTACTGTATCTTACTCACTGAACTGCAACTCAGTTTATAACATTTGTATCATATGTTTTATCTGTTTTTTTTTGGTTGAAATTCTGTCTCTATCATTTAAAATACACCTATGATAAAAATGATAGACCCTTCATTTCTTTGTAGTTGGGCAAACTTACAAAATCTGCAGGGGATCAAATAATTATTTTCCCCACTGCATATTCTATACATTCTGTCTTTTCCAGTACCATAAAATGGAAGCTATATACATCTTGCTCCTTATTCTTCTTCTCTGAAACATTTCAATAGTAGGATGGACCCCTCATAATGGTCTCCAAGGAGTTGGGAACAAGGGTTCCTGAGAAACGCAACAAGCCAACAGCTGGTTGAACTGAATGGCATCCACCCAATGCAGAAATATCAGTTTCAGATGGACTGGCTTTTTGGAGCTGATGTGTAAATTGTTCTAACAGAACATGTCTTGTTTCCCAGGCAACACAGTCATTTTTAGACCTAGACAGCAGAAGTAAAAGTTTTTTTTTTTTAGTAATATGTATACAGTATCTCACAAAAGTGAGTACACCCCTCACATTTTTGTAAATATTTTATTATATCTTTTCATGTGACAACACTGAAGAAATGACACTTTGCTACAATGTAAAGTAGTGAGTGTGCAGCTTGTATAACAGTGCAAATTTGCTGTCCCCTCAAAATAACTCAACGCACAGCCATTAATGTGTAAACCGCTGGCAACAAAAGTGAGTACACCCCTATGTGAAAATGTCCAAATTGGGCCCAAAAGTGTCAATATTTAGTGTGCCCACCATTATTTTCCAGCACTGCCTTAACCTTCTTGGGCATGGAGTTCACCAGAGCTTCACAGGTTGCCACTGGAGTCCTCTTCCACTCCTCCATGATGACATCTCAGACCTGGTGGATGTTAGAGACCTTGTGCTCTTCCACCTTCCGTTTTAGGATGCCCCACAGATGCTCATTAGGGTTTAGGTCTGGAGACATGCTTGGCCAGTCCATCACCTTTACCCTCAGCTTCTTTAGCAAGGCAGTGGTAGTCTTGGAGGTCTGGTTGGGTTCATTATCATGTTGAAATACTGCCCTGCGGCCCTGTCTCCGAAGGGAGTGGAGCATGCTCTGCTTCAGTATGTCACAGTACATGTTGGCATTCATGGTTCCCTCAATGAACTGTAGCTCCCCAGTGCCGGCAGCACTCATGCAGCCCCAGACCATGACCCTCCCACCATCATGCTTGACTGTAGGCAAAACACACTTGTCTTTGTACTCCTCACCTGGTTGCCACCACACACGTTTGACACCATCTGAACCAAATAAGTTTATCTTGGTCTCATCAGACCACAGGACATGGTTCCAGTAATCCATGCAGACCAATTTGATGCAGTGTGCGGTGTATGGTCTGAGCACTGACAGGCTGACCCCCTACCCCTTCAACCTCTGCAGCAATGCTGGCAGCACTGATATGTCTATTTCCCAAAGTCAACCTCTGGATATGACTCCTTGCACACAACTTCTGAGTTCTGAGTGGAACTTGCCTTGTTATACCGCTATATGGTGTTGGCCACCGTGCTGCAGCACAGCTTCACGGTCTTGGCATTCTTCTTATAGCATAGGCCACCTTTATGTAGAGCAACAATTCTGTTTTTCAGATCCTCAGAGAGTTATGTGCCATGAGGTGCCATGTTGAACTTCCAGTGACCAGTATGAGAGAGTGAAAGCGATAACACCAAATTTAACACACCTGCTCCCTATTCACACCTCAGACCTTGTAACACTAACGAGTCACATGACACTGGGGAGGGAAAATGGCTAATTGTGCCCAATTTGGACATTTTCACTTAGGGGTGTACCCTTTCCTTCCACACTTTTCCCTTCCACATAACTTTCTATTAATGTGCTTTGATACAGCACTTTGGGAACATCCAACTTCTTTTGCAATTACCTTTTGAGGCTTTCCCTCCTTATAGAGGGTGTCAATTATGGTTTTCTGCACAACTGTCAGGTCAGTAGTCTTTCCCATGATTGTGATTCCTACTGAACCAGACAGAGACCAATTAAAGGCTCAGGAACCCATTGCAGGTGTTATGGCTTAATTAGATGATTAGAGTGGGACACTTTGAGCCTAGAATATTGCACCTTTTCACAATATTCTAATTTTCTAAGATTGTGGATTTGGGGTTTTCATGAGCTGTAAGCCATAATCATCACAATTATTACAAATCACGTCTTGAAGTATCTTGCTTTGCATGTAATGAGTCTATCTCATATATTAGTTTCACCTTTTAAGTTGCATTACTAAAATAAATGAACTTTTGCACGATATTTTAATTTTTCGAGTATCACCTGTATTCTCTGCAATTCTGTGAATACAGAAAATACTACATTTTAGCCATTATAATATGGTGTTTTCTATCACAGGAAAGTATGCACCTCGTTGCCATCTAGTGGCCACAATGCAGTATTTTCTGCATTCACACATTCAAATTGCAGAGAATATAACCTGAGAACATTTGATTGTACCCCATTTGCACTGAACAAATTTACATGCACCTGCAGTATGCAAGATTTTTATAAATACACCCAGTAATATAAAGTGCATATGAAAAATGTTCAGTTTAATTTCACATGTGCTTTGTATATGCTAATTCTTTTCCTTTCATCTTTAGGCATGGAGAAGACATGATAGTAACTCCATTTGCACAGGTAAGAAAAGTATTTCTTAATGAAGTACATACCATCTATTAACAGTTGAGCTAAATATTTGAAAATACAATGATCCATAAAGTTAAGTGCATAAAAATCCAAAAGCGACAGGCAAATTAGATTGAAGTGTCCAAAAGGTTATAAACCAAAAAAAAAAACTCAAAAAAAAGTTAAGTGATCTGTTAATTCAATAATCAGTCCAACACCGCTATGTGAAAGTAGCTTGAGCCTCATCCACCATAGGAATCCCTTAAGGGTAGGTAAACCATCACCGGAAGGAAACACACCTCAAAGTGTTTAGGGGGTACCCTTACCAGAGGTCTGGGACTTGCTATCTCTAGCAAGTCATACAGACTAGCAGGAACAACCCTCTGCGGGGTATATTTTGCAGATCCTTCTCTCCTCCAAACGATCCAGCAGGGTAGTGGGTAGTACCAAACACAATCTTCAACTCAAACTGGCAAGGGTCACCAACTCCATCATATGGACATCTGATAGAATTAATTGTAAATAATAATTGCTTCTTGAAGATTTTGACTTGATTGGCTCACTTCGCTTGCCAAAAGGATGCAAACTTTAAACTTTGAGAAACGTTGGCTTCGGAAGCCAAGCCAGGCCAGTCAGCAGCTCCTTGTGGAAGGCGATGGTTATTAAAGTTTCTCAAAGTTTAAAGTTTGCATCCTTTTGGCAAGCGAAGCGAGCCAAGTCAAAATCTTCAAGAAGCAATTATTATTTACAATTAATTCTATCAGATGTCCATATGATGGAGTTGGTGACCCCTGCCAGTTTGCGTTGAAGATTGTGTTTGGTACTACCCTGCTGGATCGTTTGGAGGAGAGAAGGATCTGCAAAATATACCCCGCAGAGGGTTGTTTCTGCTAGTCTGTATGGCTTGCTAGAGATAGCAAGTCCCAGACCTCTGGTAAGGGTACCCCCTAAACACTTTGAGGTGTGTTTCCTTCCGGTGATGGTTTACCTACCCTTAAGGGATAACTATGGTGGATGAGGCTCAAGCTACTTTTACATAGCGGTATTGGACTGATTATTGAATTAAGAGATCACTCATCTTTGAACTTTTTTTTTGTTTTTTTTTTGGTTTATAACCTTTTGGACACTTCAATCTAATTTGCCTGTCACTTTTGGATTTTTATGCACTTAACTATGGATCATTGTATTTTCAAATATTTAGCGCAACTGTTTATTATGTATTTGATTTAAGTGTGTTATTATCGCATATTATGTTGCTGCTGCACCTGACACTTTAGCGCACTACTGTTTATATAATTTTACATACCATCTATTGCCTTTTGCAAAGTTTCCAACAGTGAGAGACATTTTCTTGCAATAGGAAAAATGGTTGCGGTGTCAACTTGTGGTGTTACCTCTTGCCTGCAAAAGGAGGGCCAGGACAACTTGTTCAATGGGAACATGGTGGGCAGAAAGTGGAATGCTTGGTCAATATGTATATTGTACTTTGATACATTGAAAACATGTACATTGTAAACTGAAATGCCACCAGAGCATAAGGCTTCATGTACACCAGACGTTTTAAAACCTCCCCTGATTTAACTTGACAGATAGTAACCGACGTTTAAAAACATCAGTTTTGCCGCGTTTGCGTCTAGAAGCGTTTTTTTGGTGTGTTTTGTTTTTTTAATGAAAAACGCCTGTAAATGCATTTTTTTGCTTTCCAAAAAATGCTTCTAAACTCAACTGCCTAGAAACGACTATAAACGACCCTGTGTAAATGTACTGATAAGATAACATAGAGGAGAGTTCAGGGGCAGCTGAAAAAATGCCCAACTGCTCCCAAACGTCCGTTTACCAGCAGCAGTGTACATGAAGTCTAAGTGGCATAGACGTGGTTTGTTAAATCTCTTGTACATTTTTTACACTAGGTAATAATAATGATTTAAGAAAAGTAATTTGATATATGAAAATGTGTGCCTTCTTGGGCAACCCTATTTGTATTACTGGTGGTAATTAAAAGTATTCCAGTGTGACACTTTGTGTGTCCAGTGTATCGCTCTACAACACAGCTTGCAATGACTGTTGGATAATGGCACAAATATGGGAATGAGTTTCCTACTTCTTTTCTTTTTTCTTTCTTCTGTTCATGATTTGTCTTTACGCATAGGTTCTGGCTAGCCTACGAACTGTGAGGAGCAACTTTGCAATGTTAACTCATCTTCAAGACAGAGTATCTAACAAGTGAGTGGTTTTTATTTTTTCAGGAGAGACATGATTAAAGGGTGATTCATAGTAACAATTAGAGTTTATCAATTAATAAGTAATGGTGTCCTGAAAGATACTGTAGTTGTATGGAAAGTCTACTCAGTTTCCTTTTTAATATGAGTTTTTGTTTTTAATCCCTTTTTTTCTTATGTGAATTTGTGGGCAGAACAACATCCTTAATGTCTTAGTCTTGCTCTCATCCTGCAAGGTTTGCCAGTGAAAATGGTTTTAAAGAGGGTGGTGCATGATCCAAAGAACAAGACTGCCTTCACTTTCTCAAATTTGGGGCCAATCACACGCCTCCCTGATGGTATGGCATGATGGATAAGTATTTGCCTGTATCTCTCAGCATTGAGGATACCATCAATCCTGACCAAATCTCCAACTACATTTGCAGAAATGCATCCCCAAACTTGCAAGGAACCTCCACCATGCTTCACAGTTGCCTGCAGACACTCATCATTGTAACACTCACCAGCTCACAAACTGCCTCCTGCTACAGCCAAATATTTAAAACTTGATGATTGACTGATCAGCCCACAGCATCTGCTACCCCAGTTCCTATGTTTTTATGCACAGGACATGGAAACAAGGCTAAGCAACTATGCATGAAAGCATAGGAACTGGGATGAAGAAAAATGGCAGCAGGTGCTCTGGACTGATGAGTCAAAATATGAAATATTTGGCTGTAGCAGAAGGCAGTTTGTTCACGGAAGGCTGGAGAGCGGTACAATAATGAGTTTCTGCAGGCAACAGTGAGGCATGGTGGAGGGGAACTTATTACTATACTATGGGAGGAGACCAAGAGTAATGGGAAACATAGAGAGGTACAGAGGGAATAGGGAAAGAGAAACAGGGAGAGGAAGTAACAGAAAGAAAGCTTAAGAGGAGTGAGTCTATAAAGATAACTACAAGAGGAAGAAGAAAAATATATATGGTATATATAAATAAAAAGGGGAGAGGGTGTTGAGTAAAATATAGATCTTGTGTGATGTGAAACAAGGAGGATGCAGTCATTGCTCAGATAAGACAAAAGTGCAGCACATACTTCATTCGCAGGCATATATCACCATGAATTCTGTATATAAAAAAAGCTGTAATTCATCATAGTAAAATTCTTTTCACATGCAATGGCTCTGGAAAGGTGTCAATTGCTCACTAAGTTTTTACCAGCATGGGATCAAATGGCCTGTAAAGAATTAGGGCATGGAAGACTTAGGGTACTTTAACAGCAGTGTTTCCCGAGTGTTAGCGGTTAAACACCCCTAATTTGCAGCTCTTTTAGTGGCGTGTTGGCCCGCAATTTCAGGCAGCAGCGGTGCGCTTTTAACCCCCCCCCCACAAGGGGTTAAAAAGGGGTTAAAAGTGTCGGCTAGCGGCGCTTCCAAAGCGGTGTTCAGGTGCTTCGGAAGTGCTACCCATTAATTTCAATGGGCAGGGCGGTGGAGGAGCGCTGTATACACCGCTCCCACACCGCCCCAAAGATGCAGCTTGCAGGATTTTTTTTTACCGTCCTACACGCACCGCCCCAGTGTGAAAGCAGTCGGGCTTTCAGACTGTGGTGGATGGGGGGATTGGGTTTTCAGGGTCTTTAAGGGTGCTATTTTTAGTGGTAAAGCGCCTGATAAACGTTCTGGTGTGAAAGGGGTCTTATGGGAAAGGGACAATCCTTCCATAAGGCATAAATACAAGTAGGGGTGCTAATTATGCTCAAATGACACACAACCCCAATAACATGTAAATGTGGGAAAAGACAATAACCAAACTAATCTAAAGCACGCTGAATAAAAGGTGAAGATTTCAGAAGAAATTATACATTCAGTTATATTATATGTTATATGTGTGAGAAATAGATCATGTCCCCTTTGCAAACATTCATTCTGCCATTTCCAAGTTGGGTTTCAATGGGCAATATATTGTATTAAGTATGCTTTATAGCAGGCTTATATCATGTCATGTCATGTCATGCAAGAACTACCTAGAAAAGTATTCTATTATAAAAAAAAATAATTAATTTTTTAGTATAATTATAATTTAATTGTTTATTTGCATCAGCAAAATCGTTTCTCTTTTGCTGCTAACCATCGTTATATAACCTGCATTTAGAGTGGGAGGCAGGTATGTTATGATTTAGCAAACAATTCTGTATATCTATCACTAAAAATGCCAAAGCTTGTTAAATAAAACCCATGTTGCTAGAACATTTGTCTGTGAACATTCAATTCAAGGAGAATATTTTAAATTAAACTACAGCCAGAATATTGGTTGAGGATCTATGGAAGGGTTAGATTCTCTGTAAATGCCTTATTTCTGTATTTGCCCCTGTTGGAGGGATTTACTATCACTTTCTTTCTTTTGTGTCTCTGGATCAGCTTGAGGGAAGCGAAAGGCCGCTTCACACAGGGGCGATCCGACTTCAGGCGCAACTTTGCAAGGCAATTTTAACGTGATTTTGCGCAACTTACAACACGACTTAAAGCGACCTCCATGACAGGCGACTTTGCCTGTGGCCAATCAGAGAAGGGAGGGAGGGGGTAATTCATGGGGAGTACCTGGGTAAAATTATTTTCTTTTTTCTGTAAAGTCGCTTCAATATAGATAGGGATGCAACTTGGAGGCGACTTCCATTGAATTCTATGGGCACAAGTCGAATAGAAGTTGCCTTGAAGTAGTACAGGAACCTTTTTTGAAGTCAGAGCAACTTCAGTAGTGTACATTAAGACCCCTCCCATTCACTTCAATGGGATTTTTTATGTCAAGCGCCTTGGGGTGACTTGGGGCGAGACAAGTCGGATTCCAAGTCGCTGTAGTGTGAACTGAGCCTAAGGGGATATCCCACACAACTTTATTTTTTGTTTAGTTTGTAGTTATGAACTGCTAATTAGCAAGTCAGTCAAAATCAATTTAAAATAGTTTGATTAGAAAATAAATCATATGTATCAATTTATTTATTATTTATTACAGGTACTTACAGTGGATATAAAAAGTCTACATGCCCCCGTGTCAGGTTTCTGTGATGTAAAAAAAATGAGACAAAAAAAAATAATTTCAGAATGTTTTCCACCTTTAATGTGACCTATAAGCTGTACAACTCAATTGAACAACAAACTAAAATCTTTTAGGTGGAGGGAAGTAAATATAAAAAACTAAAATAATATGTTTGCATACGTGTGCACACCCTTAAACTAATACTTTGTTGAAGCACATTTTGATTTTATTACAGCACTCAGTCTTTTTGGGTATGAGGCTATCAGCATGGCACATCTTGACCTTGCAATATTTGCCCATTTTTCTTTGCAAAAACACTCCAAGTCTGTCAGATTGTGAGGGCTCCCAGGGACATTGCCAGGGTGTGGCTATCGAGGCTACAGCCCCAGATGTAATCTCCATAGCCCAGAGTGTCGGGGTCCCTAACATGAGAGCCTCGGATGGGTGGCTTGACAGAGTCATGGGCACCCTGAGGATGAGAAGTGAGCGAGTGGGGCAGGCGAGCAGAGATGACATCATCTCTCTCTGCCCGCCCCGCATCGCTGCTCTTCCGCCCTCACAGCCAGGCTGCTGAAATGTCGGATGTGTGGTGGGGAGATGACATCATCTCTCACTGCCCCCCACATCACTTCTCTCCTGTGATATACGTTGGAGGCACCTGTGATGTAAGGAGGCACTCTGCTAGGGACACCTGTGATGTAAGGAGGTACTCCACTGGGGGCACCTGTGATGTAAGGAGGCACTCTGCTAGGGACACCTGTGATGTAAGGAGGTACTCCGCTGGGGGTACCTGTGATGTAAGGAGGCACTCTGCTGGGGACACCTGTGATGTAAGGAGGTACTCCGCTGGGGGCACCTGTGATGTAAGGAGGCACTCTGCTAGGGACACCTGTGGCGTAAGGAGGTACTCCGCTGGGGGCACCTGTGATGTAAGGAGGCACTCTGCTGGGAACACCTGTGAGGCGACAATGGCAAGTGACACGCTCAGGGCTCCCACTGATTCTGCATTATGGTGAGTTGAACTATTTCATTTTATATTACAATGTAATAATAGAAATAATGCGCTTCAATCATGCTGACACCATACCAACCTTGGTGCTGGGGTGATTGAAGCGCCACAGGTGTTTGGAGTACCTTTATCTGCTGATTATTAACCTTCCTGGCGGTATTCCCGAGCGTGACTCGGGGTTATTTTTTGCTGCCAGGAGCGGTAATCCCGAGTCACGCTCGGGGTAGCATTGCAGAGCTGTCAGCGGAGTCCCCTTACCTTCTCCTGGCGATTCAGCGATCCAGCGATGTCCCCCGCTGTGATCGCCAGCATCTGACTTCCTAGTTCCCCATGGGAGCGGAACTGGGCGGGAAATTCAAATGTGAAAACATAAAAGTGACACACACACACACATAAGAGGTGATACATTGTAATCTGAGAGGATTACACTGTATCACCTCAGATCTGACACATGATCACTGCACAGTGCCCCTTGCCTGCCATTTTACTGTCATTTGTGCCCATTTATAACATGGCATCAAAAAAGCACCACTTTACTACAAAAGCGCTTTTGGACCAGTTGAGTGATAGCAACACGGAGGTGCTCGTAGAACTGTGCGATAGTGAGTCGTGGGGAGATTGGTCGTCTGACACTGACACTGATCTGGCAAGTGACAACGGTGATGATCCTGCACCTGACATCAGCGATGTGCGCACTTGGTGCCCCATTGACTGCGATATGGACCAGGTAGCGACCCAAGATTCCCGTTCACTGGATCACCTGGGATGAAGGTAGATGTTGAGTGTGACAACTCTCTGGCATACCTGCAATTATTCCTCACTGAGGAGGTAATTGAAAATATTGTCATGGAGACAAATTGCTACCTAGAGCAGCAATCCGCTATGCTGCATGCCAGGTTTTCCAGAAGCAGAAAGTAGGAACCAGTGACCAAGTAGGACATCTGGCAGTTTCTGGGACTCATCATTCTTCGGGGGGTAGGGAACACCGCTCCAGAAATGGTACTGGACCACCAATAAGTTACTGGCCACTCCGTTTTTTGGCACCGTGATGTCAGAAGTTTTCCCTCATCATGAAGTATTTCCACTTCACGAACAATGAAGAATTTGATGAGGCCACGCATCCTGCGCCCAAACTAAAAAAAATCTGGGAGGTATGCCAAATGATTGTGACCAATTTCCAGCGCACCTACGTGCCAGAAAGGGATGTCGGCGTGGATGAAAGTTTGATGGCCTACAAGGGACGCCTAAGCTGGATACAGTACATTGCATTCAAAAGAGCGCGGTTTGGCATCAAATCCTACATGCTCTGGGAGTCATCCACTGGGTACATCTTGAATTCGGTCATTTACACCGGTAAAGGCACAAAGTTCAACCCCAGGTACAGCGGCTATGGGATGACCACATCATCTGTCCTTACACTGCTGGAGCCATTGCTGAACCAGGGATATTATGTGACCACGGACAATTTGTACACGTCTCCGGAACTGTATGAGATTTTGCTACAAAACAAGACTGATGCATATGGTACCGTTAGGCCTAACCGACGTGACATGCCATCTATGTTTGCCAAGAAAAAACTCAAAACCGGAGAAATGGTTGCCTGGCAGAAGGGTAAGATGATGGCAATGCGATGGTGAGACAAGAAGGACGTGTGTCTCATGAGCACTGTGCACAATACCTCCACTGCCATGGTCCACACAAAAGGTGGGAAAGATGCGCTGAAGCCGCAAGTCATGATAGACTATAATAACACAATGGGAGGTGTCGACAGAGCCGATCAGGCAATGACCTTTTATCCGGCTATGCGCAAACAGCAAAAAAGATATTATAAGAAAATCTTCAGGCATCTTCTGGAACAATGCCTTTGGAATGCATATATCCTGCACAGAGCAAAGAGTGACAAGCCTCTTGTTCATTCTGAGTTTATCTGGCAGGTGGCTGAGTGGATTTTTGTCAACCACCAGACGCCATCAGTAGCTGTGAACAGACCTGGACGTTGTGCTGTTGACGTTGTCAACCCAGGACGCCTGACTGGTCATCATTTTCTCGACTACATCTCACCAACGGCAAAAAAGGCAGCACCTACCAGGATGTGCGTGGTTTGCTGCTCAAAGAGAGATGGCAATGGAAAGAAAGTCTGAAAAGAAACCAGGTTCCATTGTCCCGACTGTGACGTCGGACTTTGTGCAGTCCCATGTTTCAAAATTTACCACACTCAGGATGTTTATTGAATATTCTTTCTTTGACAAATTTCATTATTTTTTATTACATTATTGAATAAAATTATATTATTTATTAGATTATAATTCATGATTTTGTGTTTCAAACTTTAGCACATCTGGGATGTCTACTAGAGTCTTGTTTGGTCAGGTTTAAGTAAGTGTTTACTAAGAATTGCAGGCCTACAATACATAACACCAAATTTCCATGCAAAAAAATTGTACTGCTTTTGGTACAAAATTCCTGACATAATCATACCGCCAGGGAGGTTAAACTTTCTGGAATACACATATTACTATTGTGGTGTAGGATCTGGGCCTGCTGTCCCTCCATCCCTCTTTCTTTATTTCCTTCCTTCTCTTCTCTCTCCTTCCCTCCCTATCTCTTTTTTTTCTTCCTTCCACCACCCCTCCTTCATCTCAGACTTGAGCCACACCCAATATTTAATTTAGCCCATGCATTTTTTTGGGCTGGGGCCCCTGGTCTTTTTCCCACCTAGCAACGCCCCTGCCATCTCCTGTGCACAGCGCTCTGCAGATCACCCCCACAGATTTCCCGATTCAGGTCTGGTCTCTGGCTGGACCATTCCTTTTTAACCACTTCAATACCGGGCACTTAGAACACTTCCCGCCCAGACCAATTTTCAGCTTTCAGTGCTGTTGCGATTTGAATGAGAATTGCGCGGTCGTGCGACGCTGTGCCATTAGTCTTTACTGCGTCTCCGCTAGTTTATGGTGGTTTTCTTTCGAGATAAACACCCTTGTTTTACTATTTTTAAAACAAACCCATGTCGCAGCGTGCTGGCGCGTTAAGAGTAAGTTTAGCGTTGTCGTGACTTTCGACTTTTAACCAGACCCGCCCTTCACAAGATTCACGGGCCATAACTTCACCAATTTTTCCTTACCAGGTCGGTCTCTGGTCTGGACTTAGCCCTTTAGACACCCCCACTAGACGTCTCGCGACACGTGTCCTCTACCGTCCCCGCAACGATCCACCCTTTTTCT
>BLSH010130770.1:214723-225183 GCA_018402905.1 Glandirana rugosa | reverse complement strand
AATCACCTCCACTCCTGGCTGCACCCGAGTCTCCAGGCCTCAAGGTCACTCCCCCACCCCAGACTGGGGGCTCCCTCCCGGGTAGAGGCCTCCACAGCACCTCTGCTACACCTTCCACACTTCCACTTGACTTCTCCTCCCTGCTGGCAGACTGATGTATTTAAGGAGGCCTGCCCCCTGCCAATCCAGACTGTAGATTGGTCAGGGCTCCTTGTCATACATCAGGAAGTGACACCTCCTCATCCATCCCCCTCTCCAGAACCTTCTTTGTTCAAAGGGGAGGAAACTCCAAGGGGTGTTCCTTCCTTCTGTCTGAGCCACTCCGCAGCTCACATCAAAACATTCAGGCCTGCACTTACAGTTAGGCCTGATTAAATTTTGCCTCTCCTAGCAAAAACTCACTACAAAACGCACCTATCACTATGGGGGCGCTACAGGGGGTTATATGAAATGTGTTATTTCACCACAGACACAAGACTTAAACATGACCAATTGATCAATGACTTGGACATTTTGGAGAAAGGAGGGTGTCACTGTGTTCAGTACGGCTTCCATATTCTCTCCACTGATTTAGATGCTTGTGAGACCTCATTATCGTCACACACTTAGCATTCCAAAGCCTTGTACCCCTAAAACACATTGGCATAGTTTATCAAATGTAATAAAACACTGCATGCTGTCCCTTTTTCACGCAATTTGTAGAACTAAAGGCAAAACATTTTCTTTTATTTGGGTAGAGTGGTGATGTGTTAAGACAACAATAAAAAACCTTGCTCAAGTTCTGTGTCCCCGTTAGGGAGAATCACTTTCAACAGTTGTCCTGATCAGTGTCACTGGGAATGAAAGTGATGGTAAATCCAAAGTTTTAATTTATCACCAGAACAGGAACAGAGGGTAAATCTTGCAATGGGGACACTTATTTCTGTGACAGCTGCCCAAGAGGGGATCTCCTCATACTGATCCTCTCACTTCTTGTTCAGTTTACAGGAAAGGAAGAAAAGGAAAATCACCCTAATGAGACATAGATGGCACAAAAAAAAAACTGCAGCTTTCATACCTCCCCTACTCTATCCAAAGTTCAATAAAACATGTTGGCTTTAGGTATACTTGTACTGGACGATAATGTCTCTGTTTTCATTATTGCATGGTGTCATTACAGAGAAGGCCACAGATCTATCAATGGAAGAATGTATTTCCTGTTGTGACACCTCTAGGGACCTTTCTTAAACGTCATCATTTCATGGTTGAGAGGTTAACACACCCTTGGCCATGTATAATTGCCGGAAATATTTTGATCTTCCTTTTCATTTTGAAAACATTCCAGTAGCTATTTGTTTGTACAGTTTTATATATTTAGGGTTTAGAAACACTATTATCAGATGCTGAACTGTGCTATACATTCCTTAAAATCGTTGTCAGAATGCCAACATTTGAGAAATACAAATATCATCTGCTAAACTGAAACCTAAAGGCTTAAAAGTGTATAAGGGTACTTTCACACCAGTGCCGCCTGAGCGTTAGTGGTGAAACTCTGCTAATTTGTGGTGCTTTGGCGTCGCTATACGGCGGCAGCAGTGCGATTTTAACCCCCCACACGGGGTTAAAAGTGTCGGCTAGCGGCACTTCCAAAGCGGTGTACAGCCGCTTCAGAAGTGCTGCCCATTCATTTTAATGGGCATGGGTGGTGGAGGAGCGGTGTAAGATGCGGCTTGCAGGACTTTTTTCACCATCCCGCAAGCGCACCGCCCCAGTGTGGAAGCACTCGGGCTTTCACACTGGGGTGGATGGGTGGGAGTTTTCCAGGCGCTTTAAAGACGCTATTTTTAGCAGTAAAACGCCTTGGTGTGAAAGGGGTCTTACTGACAATTGCACGGTCATGCAACACTGTACCCAAATAAAGTTTGTCCTTTTTTTCCCCACAAATAGATATTTTTCTTGGTGGTATTTAATCACCACTTGTGTTTTTGTTTTTGTGCTACAAACAAAAAAAGTAACAATTTTGAAAAAAAAAAAAAAAAACTTTTTTTTTTTTTACTTTCATTATGAATATTTATTTGAGGAACTCCCTACACAGCCTTGTCTATCTTGGTGATCTGATTCCCCAAAAAATACAGTAATACACCTACGATCCCATTGTTATTTTGGGCAATCAAGTCTCCCCTTGATATTGATATTGTCCTCTATAACCCACCTTCATGTTTTCTGGCTGCTGCTTATTGGGGGAACCTTTGTGGGGCTATATCCGATTTGGGCACCCATCTTAGTATCGGTATACACCGCTCCTCTACCGCCCCTGCCCATTAAAAACAATGGGGCAACGCTTCCGAAGCGCCTGAACACCAATTTGGAAGTGCCGCTAACCGGCACTTTTAACCCCTTGCGGCCATATATAGTGTGTATAACGTGGAGATAGAGAGAGGTTAGGCAGTTTAGTTAGTGGCGTGTAGGCAGTGCAGTATATGTATACAGTGTAGATAGATTATATACATTCAGTGCAGTATGTAGATACTGTGTAGATAAAGTATATACAGTCAGTGCAGGCAGTGTAAGAATATATATATATACAGTATATATATATATATATATATATATATATATATATATATATATACATATACATACATATACAGTATCTCACAAAAGTGGGTACACCCCTCACATTTTTGTAAATATTTTATTATATCTTTTCTTGTGAGAACATTATCAACAAGGCTGCGCTACAAATGAAGAAATAGTTCCAGTAGTATCCAATTAAATCCCACTTGTGCAATATTATTTACAGTCAAGTATACATAGGTGCAGGGATATGCACAAGTGCAGATAAATTATAACACAACACCCAGTGCGCTGGTAAGCAGTGCATATCCACCACTTGATATATGGAGGCTTACCAGAACCAGTTGTGTTCAGAGCGTTGATTTATCCCCAGCCTGGGGTATATGATAGATGAGCCCACTTATCACAAAAGTGCTGTATAATCCTCCAATTTACTCCTTAGGTATCATCATGGGTAGGATCTCATATATCACCTCCACTCCAATGGAATGCTCCCTGGTGCTCAACCGCACGATGGCAATGTAGACACCCACAGGAAAAAATGCTCATATGGTGAAGTATAGTCATACAGCGTTTATTAAGGCAAAGAATAAAATATACTCACATAAAAGCATATAAAAACAAGCAACCGGCCAGTTCCCATTCCCAGGTATAGAACAAACTCGTGGTGATGTCAGCGCATCCTCCCGACGTACGTTTTGTCACAAATTACGTTGTCTTACCCCCAAGACGACGTCATTTGTGACGAAACATACCTCGGGAGGACGCTGACGAGTGAGTACATCCCTAAGTGAAAATGTCCAAATTGGGCACAAAGTGTCAACAATTTGCGTGGCCACCATTATTTTCCAGCACTGCCTTAACCCTCTTGGGCATGGAGTTCACCAGAACTTCACAGTTTGCCACTGGAGTCCTCTTCCACTCCTTCATGAAGACATCACGGAGCTGGTGGATGTTAGAGACCTTCTGTTTGACAAATGCCCCACAGATGGCCAGTCTATCACCTTTACCCTCAACTTCTTTAGCAAGGCAGTGGTCATCTTGGAGGTGTGTTTGGGGTCGTTATGTTGGAATACTGCCCTGCGATCCAGTCTCTGAAGGGGGAGGATCATGCTCTGCTTCAGTATGTCACAGTACATATTGGCATTCATGGTTCCCTCAATGAGCTGTAGCTCCCCAGTGCCGGCAGCACTCATGCAGCCCCAGACCATGACATTCCCACCACAATGCTTGACTGTAGGCAAGACAAACTTGTCTTTGTACTCCTCACGTGGTTGCCGCCACCCACGCTTGACACTATCTGAATAAAGTAAGTTTATGTTGGTCTCATCAGACCACAGGACATGGTTCCAGTAATCCATGTCCTTAGTCTGCTTGTCTTCAGCAAACTGTTTGCGGGCTTTCTTGTGCATCATCTTTAGAATAGGCTTCCTTCTGGGAGGACAGTCATGCAGACCAATTTGATGCAGTGTGCGGAGTATGGTCTGAGCGCTGACAGACTGACCCTACAACCTCTGTAGCAATGCTGGCAGCACTCATTTGTCTATTTCCCAAAGACAACCTCTGGATATGATGCTGAGCACGTACACTCAACTTCTTTGGTCGACCATGGCGAGGCCTGTTCTGAATGGAACCTGTCTTGTTAAACCCCTGTATGGTCTTGGCCACAGTGCTGCAGCTCAGTTTCAGGGTCTTGGCAATCTTCTTATAGCCTAGGCAATCTTTATGTAGCGCAACAGTTGTTTTTTTCAGATCCTCAGAGAGTTCTTTGCCATGAGGTGCCATGTTGAACTTCCAGTGATCAGTATGAGAGAGTGAGAACAATAATACCAAATTTAACACACCTGAGTCCTTGTAACACTAATGAGTCACATGACACCGGGGAGGGAAAATGGCTAGTTGGCCCCAATTTGGACATTTTCACTTAGGGGTGTACTGACTTTTCTTGCCTATGGTTTAGACATTAATGGCTGTGTGTTAAGTTATTTTGAGGGGACAGCATATTTACGCTGTTATACACTCACTACTTTACATTGTAGCAAAGTGTCATTTCTTCAGTGTTGTCACATGAAACGATATAATAAAATATTTAAAAAAATGTGAGGGGTGTACTCACTTTTGTGAGATACTGTATATACGCTGCATTCAGTGTAGACTATGTACTGTTAGTGCAGGCAGTGTAAGAATATATATACAGTATAGTATAAATATATATATATGTACGCTACATTTAGTGTAGACTATATACATTGCGTGCTTGGATAAGGGTCTAGCATAGATTTTAAGGGGAACTCCACACCAACATTTTTTTTAAAAACTGCGTGGGGGTCCCCCCCAAAGTCCATACCAGGCCCTTCAGGTCTGGTATGGGTTTTATGATATGGGTTTTAAGGAAAACCCCGTGTCAAAATTAAAAAATTTTTTTTCTTTTTTAAATGGTGAAGTCCCCCCAAAAATCCATACCAGACCCTTATCCGAGCATGCAGCCTTGGAGGGCAGAAGGGGGGGGGGCGAGCGAGTGCTGCCCCCTCCCAACCAAGCCACAACCCTCAACATGAGGAGGGTGCTTTGGGGTCCCCCCAAAGCACCTTTGTCCCCATGTTGATTGGGAGAAGGGCCTCTTCCCCACAACCCTTGCCAGTGGTTGTGGGGGTCTGCGGGTAGGGGGGCTTATCGGAATCTGGAAGGGCGGCCCCAGATTCCACCTCCCCCATGTGAATGAGTATGGGGTACATTGCACCCCTACTCATTCACCGAAAAAGTGTCAAAAAAGAAAAAAACACAGAAGACAATTAGGGACAAGTCCTTTATTACAAAAGAAAAAATCCATGTCAATCATTGCGCACTATGGTCGAAAAAAAAAATTCCCAAAAAAGCTCCTCCTTGATGGGAGGCTCCCGCCGACTGCTGTCTTTTTCCGTTTGACAGCTCTTTTAAAGGCTAGGGCGGGGCCACTCGTTCATGACACGTCAGAGGGGGCAGGTCACTCAGTTACATCACTGGTTGGCCCCGCCCTTGAGTATAAATAAACTGTCAAAGCAAAAATAGGTCGTTCGGTGGGAGCCCTCCCATTAGGGAGGAACTGTTTCTGGGTTTTTTTTTCTTATTTTTCGGGTCGCCGCGCCCCATGATTGGTGATGGATTACATTGGGGGACACTTTTTTATTTTATGTCCCTAATTGTCTCGTGTTTTTTTCTTTTTTTGACACTTTTTTGGTGAATGGGTAGGGGTACGATGTACCCGATACCCACTCACATGGGGGGGGGGTTAGGACAAGGTGCATTGGGGTTGGGGGAACCCCCCCCCCATGTTGAGAGCATGTAGCGAAACCTGGGCAGGGCCAAGGGTCGAGCGGACTCTATGTCCGCCGGCGACCCACGATCGCCTGTGACAGAGCCAGAACGGGGAACAGTGTTACCAACCTCCCGCAGCGTTTTTTACTGGCAAATCATGGAAAATCTTACTGGCAGAGCACATTTTTTACTGGCAACCTGACAAATAACTGTGCTCCTATTAAAAACAAAGACAATTGATATTTAAACACAACATGGAAACACTGATAATACCCATATCAAGTAGTTTGCCCAGTTTACACTTAAAAAGTCAGCACAGCATGACAAATTATCAGACCCTGATATTTATAGACAGTTCTAAAAATCACAGATTTTTACCAACTGTCAGTAAATTTACTGGCGGTTGGCAACACTGACGGGGAACCACAGATGTAAACATGGTGGTTCCCCATTCTGACAGGTGGCATGTCAGAGATCTACTGATCCCTGTACTCTGTATCAGTTAGATCTCTGGTGCCCCTGGCAGCCCAGTCCCCACACAGTTAGAACACACACACACACACACAGGGAACACAATAACCCCTTCACTGCCCCCTGCAGGTTAACCCCTTCCCTGCCAATGACATTTATACAGTAATCAGTGGCTATTTAAATTTCTGATCGCTGTATAAATGTCATTGGTCCCAAAAAAGTGTCAAAAATGTCCACTGCAATATCACAGTCCCGATTAAAATCGCAGATCGCCACCATTACTAGTATAAAAAAAATAAAAAATAGTAAAAATGCCAGAAATTAATTCTCATGGTTTGTAAACGCGGCAACTTTTGCGCAAACAATCAATAAACGGCGATTGTGATTTTTTTTTTTTACCAAAAATATGAGGAACAATATAAATCGGCCAAAACCGATTAATACATTTGTTTTTTTATATACTTTTTTTTTTTTTTATAGCAAAAAGTAAGAAATATAGTTTTTTTTGCAAAATTGTCGCTCTTTTTTTGTTTATAGCGGTTATCAGAAGTGATGCAGAGGTGATCAAATACCACCAAAAGAAAGCTCTATTTGTGGGGAAAAAAAGACGCAATTTTTGTTTGGGTAGATCCCACGACTGCGCAATTGTCAGTTAAAGCGACGCAGTGCCGAATCGCAAAAAGTGCTCTGGTCCTAATGTGGGAAAACTCCTTCCAGGGCTGAAGTGGTTAAAGGAATATTGTATTGTTTCCCTTTAAGCATTATTAAAATCACTGTTCCTGAAAAAACAATCAATTTAAAAACTTTTGTTTTCATTGATACATGTCCCCTAGGGCAGGACCTGGGTCCCCATGCACTTTTTATGGCAAGGACTTGCATATAAGCCTTTAAAATTAGCACTTTTGATTTTTCATGTTCGCATCCCATAGACTTTAATAGGATTTGAATGTTTGCACAAATGTATTGCCTGCTCGCAAGGTCTGGTGCGAACCGAACTGTGGGGTGTTTGGCTCATCCCTACTCTCCAGTTTTAGTAAAGCTCACCCTTAAAGTGGAGGTAAACTTCCTCTAATGCCTTTTACCTATAGGTAATCGTATAATAAGGCTTACCTATAGGCAGTGTAAATATCTCCTAAACGTGCACCGTGTAGGAAATATTTACTGTGCATGCAGCCAGTGACATCTCTGGCACATGCGCTCTGAAGGAATGGCCACCGGTGCCGTTGCCTGAGAGCCCTATGCCGTGAACGGCAGCTTCCGCACACATGCGCAGGAGTAATGTCACCATGGCTCCAGCCAATCACAGTCGGAGTCCGCGTACCTGGAAGGAAAACTGGTGAAAATGTAATGGGCTGCAGTGCTGGCATTGTGGCGCTGGAACAGCTTAGTTTCAAATAATGTGCTAGTATGCAATGTACACTAGCACATTATGACATTACCTTTCAGGAAAAAAAAAACATCCAGCAGTTTACCACTGCTATAAATTAACTAAAAATAAAAGTGTATGTAAACACACATAAGTGCACTGTCACATGGCCCCCTCCCTTCTCTAAACCCTTCCTGTACAAGACACCCTATCAGTGTTGCCAACCGTCCATAAATTTACGGGCAGTCAGTAAACACAGGGCAGTTTTTGGGGTGTCCGTAAAAGTCCGTAGCAGCCGAAAAGTGCCAGTAAAAACAGTGGCCATCGGCTCCGGTCAGAGCTGTGCATGTGCAATTACGGAAATTCCTGAGCGGTGAGTGAGAAGATCCGATCCTGACCCTGAGACGAGTTGAACGACCACTTCCTCCTGCTGCCAGCTAGTGCCTCTGCCCAGCCCATCCACCCTCAAATGAGGTTATTGCATTTTCCCACCACACGACCGCCAGCCAGCACCTGACCGGAGCAGACGCTCCGGATGGATGGATCCTCCTGATTCCTGCCTGCCTCCCTGCTCCGGCTGACCCTGCAGCCCTCCTGGTGACAGTGGTGAGTGCAGAACCCTTCCTCTTCAAGCCAGCCAAAAAGAGTCGGGACAGTGAGTGTGGGACTGTTTGACACCCACACTGTCTCTGCTCTCTCTGGTAGACAGCCGCGAGCCAGGCTGCAGGAGTCTCTCTCTCTTAGTGTGAGTGTGCACTGTATGAGTGCAGTGCGCACTGGATAAGTGGCAGAAGGTAATGGAAGCATGGTGTAATGGAAACAGGAGGTGATGGGGATGGTGGGATGGAGATGGAGGAATGGTGACAGGAAGTGATGGGGGGGGGGTTGTGTGATGGAGATAAGAGGTGATGGAGGGATGGAGACAGGGGGATGGTGTGATGGAGAAGAGGGGTGATGGAGGGATGGAGACTGGAGGGATAAAAACAGGAGGTGATGGAGACAGGAGGTCTTTAGAAGTGGGGACATAAATTCTGGTGATCCTAGTGGCCACCAGGGATTTCACCTCACTTTCTGTGGTGGTTATGGATCAGAAATTAAGCGGAAATCTCTACAATTTGACATGGGTGACAAAACTGATGGACTAAATAATCTGCTCTTATTATATTGAAAATAACAGAAATATGTTTTTTACCTTGTTATCTACCTTAAATCTCATTGCTATTTGCACAGTGTACTTGCTTGTAGCCTAAATAATGAAATTTGCACTGAAAACTGTAATTTTGTAACTTTTGTAAAATGCCAGTAAAAACGTGGCTGTGCCAGTAAATTTTGGGTGTCGTGTCAGTAAATTTCAATCTGATAGGTTGGCAACACTGCTCCCTATAGAGAAGAGGCACACTCACACCCCACTAATCCTCTGTTGCCATATAGAGGGAGCACAGCTCACCTCCACTGCTCTAGGACTACTCCAGTCAGACAATTATATTGGTGTGCCTGTGTACACTGTAGTCGTAGGCCAGTCATTTCCCGCGTTTGTACAGTCACCCACACACGTCTGAGGTACATGTAGCTGCCTACTGGGGTCAGCTGCTCGATTTTCCCGCCCCTTATAACTCTGCGATTCGATGTGCCGCGTCATAAGCCCAAGCCCCGCCCCTCCTCTCGTCTCACACTTGATGACTTGCACTAGCCGCATTTGTCACACCTCTATTTCTGATTGGCTAGCCATTCACCTTGCAATGGCTCGCATCTCTTCCCCTTGCCTAGCCTCCTGCTCTGTTATTGGCCCGCACGCTGCCCCCTGATTGGCTAGCTGTCCCAGTGCGGCGTGTTGTTGTTGGGGAAGCAGTGAAGGGATTCCCGTTCCCCGGCATGTTCCCCGGGCCTCCCTGGGCGCCTCCTTGGACTCCAATGGGGGCGTTTAGCGGCTTAGGGCGCCGAGCACGGGGGAAGCCCTAGCGCTTGTCTGCATGCTGGAAATAGGAGGATGGGCTGCTCTCTGTGGGCCAAGGTGAGCGCTGTGTGTAGAGGGATGGAGAGGGAGGAGTGTCTGATGGATGAGAAGATGGTGGGGAGGAGGATGAGCTCTGCTATGGTCCTGGTGACAGCTAGAGTTAGGACAGGTGTACCCAGGAGCCAGGATCGGGGACTAGGGACTTCCTTCTGTCATGGCATTCAACTTCTTGTAAGTCAATCGGGACCTGTCATTAAACAGATCACCTCCATGTGTCATTTCCTTCACCTGTGATCCATAGATCCATACTGACATCTGGCCTATAAGATGCTGCCCTACATTACACATCACTGATGATGGACCCCCCCATTAAAACAGATCACCTCTATGTGTCATTCCCTTAACCTGAGATCCATACTGACATCTGACCTATAGGACATTGACATCACAGATGATGGACCCCCACCCCCATTAAAACAGATCACTTACATGTGTCATTTCCTTCACCTGAGATCCATACTGACATCTGGCCTATAGGACAGTGCCTGGCATTACAGATCACCCCATTAAAATAGATCACCTACATGTGTAACTTCCTTCACCTGTGATCCATACTGACATCTGGCCTATAGGACACTGCCTGACATTACATATCATATATGACCCCCCTCCCATTAAAACAGATCACCTACATGTGTAACTTCCTTCACCTGTGATCCATACTGACATCTGGCCTATAGGACGCTGCCTGACATTACAGATCCCCCACTAGACATTACGGTCCGTGACAGGATATCCGGTCTACAGTCATACCTAGAG